>VZTU01019544.1:140662-194317 GCA_013400835.1 Zapornia atra | reverse complement strand
GTCCCTTCCAACCCAGAACATTCTATGATTCTATGACTCTATGACATCTACATCTGTCTTCTCACGAGCAGATGAAGACTGTAGTGACTGTATAAGTTGATGATACTTAATTTATAGCCTCTTCAGAGGTGTCCTGCCTCTGTGTTTGGTAGACATGTCTGAAGAGTAAGCCTCGCTGTTCAACCAGCATCTCTAACACAACTCCTTTTAGCTTGGTGGGTGTGTGGTTTTTGCCTTGCATATCGCTTCTGGAATTTTGCTTATTTGTGAGGACAGGCATGACTCAGTAAATCCCCAGGAAATCAAGTCATGAAATGCTTGATGCTGGTCATATCCTTGTGATATTTCTTCATCGCAAGGCGGGTTAGAAATGACCTTACCACTGGTATGAGCTGAGCCATAGACCAGTGGTGATAATCTGGTAATTGCCAAAGGCAGCGTGTGTTCTTTGCTCTTATACATACAGGTGTTGGAGCTGTCAGCAAGAAAAACTTGTAGGGATCTCCCTATATACTTATTTAATAGCAGTGGGGAAGGGGCTGTTCAGATGGGAAGCAAAGGCACTGGAAGCCCTACTTGGTCGATACATCTCCCTCAACTGAAATAGCGGGCAATGATCATTGCCCCCCTTCACCTGAAGCCTTGCAAAGACATCTCGTTCAGCCTGAAGCAAAGCTGAGCTGCCAAATTGGTTGGGTGGGCCTTGGCGAACTCCTTACCTGTAGGCTGGATCTGTGCTGTGTAATTGGAGGTCGTAACTAATAAGACTCGTAGGATGCCCTTGAAGTGTTATTTTGTGCTTTGGGAGTGCATATGCTATAGCGGTTCAGAGAAAGGTAACAGCATTTGTTAGCATCTCGATTTAATCCTGCTTTGTCTGTATCTTCCCTAAAATGTTTAAATAACCATGGAGGTACATCACCCTGTATTTTTTTCCTCTACGATTATTACTCTATAGCCCACGGAGAGTAGTTTGAAGCAAAATACTGAGGCAGCAAAGTGACAGTTCAGTGGAAAATGAGAGCATAAAGACTGGCCTGTGCTGTGAAGCGGGTTCTGCTGCTAAGATCAGTCCCGTCAGCTCTGTTAAGAGCTCATGGGGGATGGTGGACCACTATGGACCTTATTTAAATAGGGCAGCTGGTTTAGATCAAATTGGTCATAAAGAGATGTTGATGCCTTGTGTAAAACTTTAAAATAATCTGCTTGGAAAAGGGCTTGGATGTTCAGCCAGTATTTTCTGTACTTTCTTTCCTTTTCTCTGTTGTCACCTTTGTTATTTGGAATAGGTTGGTCTTTATGTACAGATGTATCCCTTTTTGTTCCTGTCTGCCTAACTGATTTCCTCCAGATCAGTTATTATAGGCTTAATAAGTAGTAATAATAATAATACCACCACCATCTTTTATTTCAGCAGCAAAAGAGATGAGGGAAGTCTGTAAGCCATCTACCTGTTCCATCAGGTGGTTTGGGTAGAAATGACTGCTTTGAATGGAATGTGGATTAATTTCTGAAGTAAAGAAACATCAGAATCAGCAGTGCGCCCCCCCCCAAAATCTGAAACAGTACTTTCATGCAGACGTCCTTTCTTTCCACATAGGATGAGTTTTTGTATTTTCCATTAATGGCTCCTGAATCTTTCAGCTCCACAAGTGTCTGAAAGCGGCTCAAGCAAAGATGCTGCAATAAGCATAGCTATGCAGGGATTATTCTTAAATTGAATCGGGCTGCGGTGATTTTGAAATAATTGAGACAGCCTAAAATGCTTCTGTCACTCGGGTTAACAAGCGTGACCGCTGCACTTCCAAACAGGCTACCTGCTGCAGCCATCTCATTTCAGCGTTACATTTCTCTGCTCTTAAAGCCGTAGCTTGTGCCTTGGCTTCGAAGCGTAGCTCGGTGTGGGTCGGATACAGAAGCACAGCACGGAGAGCTGCTCTCCTCACATCAGCCACTGTCCAGGGTCTTAATTGACATGTCTTCCGTTTCTCTGTCTGGCAGACAGTCTTCCAAGCAGAAAAGGGCTATCCAGACCGCTATACGGAAAAACAAAGAAACCAACGCTGTGCTGGCCAGGTTGAACAGTGAGCTCCAGCAGCAGCTGAAGGTAAGGAACGCGTGGGGAATCTCTGACTGAGCTCCCTGCAGTCAGTTACATGTCACCTCCAGCAGAAAATCTTGTTCGTCCTCTCAGATGAAAACTACTGCGTTACTTCTGGGAGGGAATAACTGTGCCATATGTGTGGGTAGGGTGAGGCTTTCCTGGAGGAGTTGCAGCCTGTGGGCTGACTGCTCCACTAGCAGCTGGTCTAACGGGTGAGCTTTGTCTTTCTGAAAAGTTTGGTAATGAGATGGGTGTCACCCAGTGCAGAAGAGGAACTCAAGTGTAGCTTTCTTGCATTCTGGTCAGTTGTGCTACATAACTGTCTCCTAGACTCAGGCGCTTGATATCCAAGGACTGGCTAAACCATGCTTCACGTGAATGCTTAGCACTGATTTTTAACATCTACTGACTTTTCTTTTAACCTGTTCTCAAGGGGCTATTTCCTTGCATACATCAGCTCTGGGGTTTTTTTTGTCACCTCAATCCAAAGGTGGTGCAAACTTTAGTTTTCCATCTACTACAGCTTTTTCTTCCTTGCATATTATGAACACACTTGTCTGGAAAGGGAGGTGGACCCCCAGTTACACTTTTTGTTCAGTCAAGGTGAAAGTTTGATTCCATGTTAACATAATTTCTTAACTGGCTTTCAGGGATCTCCCAAGAGAAATGCAGCGTGGATGCTCTGTACTGAAATCATAGCAAAATATAGGACAAGAGATTGAAATAAGCGTGGAGATGAAAGCTTTTGCTGACAACACATTGACAGCACATTGCCATCATTCCTTGGCTCAGGTCTTATCTGTTTCCATGCACTATCTTCAGCATGCTTAAACTCCCTGACCTTCACAAAACAGGCCAGTGCTGTTATCTGCATTTTACGGTAGGGCGAAGGAAGCACGTAAAGACAGAGAGATTTGCCCAAGTTCTCACAAGAGCAGGAAACGGAACTTGTCCTTCAAGTCATAATGCTGCCTGGAAATTTTCTGATGTAGCAAGGCCCATTTGGGTCCCCTATGGGGATCAGAAGACTTGACAGGTACCTCTCACACACAGTGAGCGAGGTGTGGGGAGCCCAAAGGCAGGGCTGTGAGCTGGCCCATTTTGGGTACCAAATCTCAGAGGTGTTGCAGGTCAGTCCAGTTCTCATGTGGGCTGGGGAGCCCTTTGATGGGAGGTTGACGAGAGCTGGGTGCCCCTCAATGCAGGGGCAGGGTCAGCCTCGAGATCAGGAGAGGCTTTCCTGAAATCCCTGATCCCCAAAGCCTTGGCTGTCAATACCTGACTGAGACGGGCGATCTTCCTGCCACAGCTGTTGCAGAGGTAGATTGTGAAGCCTGTGTTCTCTTAGAAAGGCTAAGTCCGGTTCTTTTCCAAAACAGCAGAGGTTAGTTGTGTGAACTAAAAACTCTTTAAAAACAGTTTTGAGGGAAACGTGATTTCAAAATAACCTGATTTTTTTGGGTACAAATGGCCGGTTGTGGCCATCTTCACTGCATCCCAAGCTATTCCACCAGCCAGTGGATGACTGCTCGCTCTCCCTGATGGAGCAAGTGATTGAGCCTCCATATTGCCCCGCTGTAAGGAGGTGGTAGCAGAAGGCTCTGCAGGGTGGTTGTGTGGCATTGGTACGTTGTTTTGAGGTCACAAGGAGAGTTGCTTTAAGCAGCAGAGCCCCAAACCTCTAGGCAGTGCCAGCAGTTTGTGTGGCTGCTTTTCACTGTAGCGGGCGGGTGCACGTGAGCATCAATCCCAAAAGTTGCAGCCCATCTCTTCCTTCCTGCAGGAAGTTCACAAGGAACGAATTGCTTTGGAAACGCAGCTGGAGCAGCTACGTCCCGTCACCGTCTTGTGACCTCTCCCACTGCCGTGCAGCAGCAAGAGGATAGCGGGCTTCCCAACAGCCTTGCTGGGAGAGAGGAGCCCGGCACGGCTCAGCAGGGTTTCTTGCCAAGGTGGTGGCAGTGGGGAGCACTGGCTTGTGGGGTCTCCCTTCGCCCCGCCCCACGTGTTTGCAAGCAAAGAAGGTACAGAAAACAAGTATCCGACTGCCGGACATTTCTGAGCGGGCTGGGGAGATGCTTCGCCTTTTTTTTCCTCCTTCTTCCCAGCCTAATATGTAAATGCAGTTTATCACTGAAATGAATAACCTGAGAGTATTTTATTTATGTAAAGAACTCCTGATTTATACGCGCTCCGGCAGCACCTCCTGCCCCGATCATTAAGAAGTACAGCATTCCTGAATTCTTGCTCAGATATAAAACTCATCCTCTGAGATGGGCTTCTGGGTGTTACTGATTCCCCTAGGATTGTATCAAGGTGGACCACGTGTGGGTTTAATGTGCTACAGGAATAAAACTCACTAGACATACAGTCTCTGTCTGCAGTCCCATGTCAGATAGATAATTATTTTCTTAGTACTGTTTATTATGCAATCATGGATGTATTTTAATGTTAGAGAACTTGTATTTTCTAAGCTCAAATCATATGAGAGAACAGTAAAAATACTAAAACTTAATTATTTTGGAAATTACAAACCAAAAATAATCTGGGTTTTTTGAGCCGCAACTGCTTCCTACCACCAGTGTTTGATCACTCGCTCGCAACTGCCAGTGTCTCTGCATCCTTTTAGCATGTTTGAGGTTGCTGGCTTACAGCTTTTTTACCTTTTTTGTTTGACCCACCAGTGTATTCCTAACAAGAGGTTAAAAATGCATTTGGGGCATTTTTATAAAAGCTGTTCTACGTACATTTGTATTAGTCTGCTTTGTTGTCTTAATAGCTGCCAATCTGCTTCAGGGATGTGTACAAGAAGCATGTTTCCATCAGGAAAAAAGATAGTAGAAGTGCTGTATAAGAGGTTATAAAATGCATGATGGAAGCAATTGCCTTCTAGAGCAGGTTTTTTTGATGTTTCTTTGCACCTCGCTGGAGATGCTGCTGACAGGACAAAGCTGCTAACATCCATCTTTTCCTGAGATGAAGAAGCAAAGGTTAATTTTTCACCTGAGTCTGATCCAGAGCCGACCGAGTCCTGTGGGGGTTTCTCCATGGATGCAGTGGTTGTTGGCTTCGGTCTCAGTTCTTGCAATGGCAGCTGGCTAACCTACACTGCTTTGTTTCTTGGGCTGATGCAATTGTACTGGGCGACTTCAGCCATAAGGCTGTCAGCCCCACTCCCTCTACAGCTCTGATGTGCTCTTCACTGCAAGGGAACATCACCAGCCTGTTACCCATCTTAAATACGACGCTGCACGTGTCTCATTGCCTGTTGTTCACTGACCTGATTTACGTGTACGCCTTTGCCTTGCAGAAACAGCACGGCGGTTTTCGGCTGTGATTTGGTGTGATGCTTTCTCCCTGTAGCTATAGGGTGGTCCTAGGGCTGAGGGGAAAGAGAAGCAGGCTTGAAACAGCTGGGCAGCCTCCCTTCAGGGCATATTGCAGAACAACGGCCATGGCGGGAGCATTGGAGGACATCGGAGCAGCCAAAGGTTTTGTTAGGAGATAAGAAAGATGTCAACGGAAACATTTGAAGTGATGAGGAAACGGCCTGCTTTTGCAGAAGGGGATATGGATGTGGGTCATGGATCCGGAAGGCTGGAGGTGAAAATCAGCATTTACAGAATTGTTACTGAAAGTCTGGTTTTGTAACACCTTGGTTTCGATTCAACTAAGTATCGCTGTGTCAGCAAGTGACAGCTGTTTCTCGGGGTTTGGGGGGACGTGTGTGTGACTGTTGCGTAGCTGGGGCCTGGCGGTCATTGCTGGTCAGTGACAAAATGTGAGAATGGGAAACTCTTCCAGGAAGCTGCAAAACAGCCGCTGCCCTCCTGCTAGTAGTGGTGCTGCTCAGAAGTTACTGTCCCATGTTTCATCTGCTCGTCACACTGAGTCATTCCCGAGGTTTTAATGAGGTTACATGCTCACTCTTCATTTGCTTTCTGGTTCTCTCGTTGTTGGGTTAATAAGCCGCCGCTGCTCAGTAGGAAATAATCATGTGGCATGTTTGGGTTTTGTTTTATGGGTGATTTTTTTTAAGGAAAGTTTTTCAGTTATTACAGAGAAGTATGGATGTTGCATTTTTAAGGCAGTGGAGAACTTTTTCCTGTTTGATAGGAGCTTACTCTAGAATAATCCCCCATTTATATCACTTGGGTTATTTATGGAACAGCTGAAGATCAAAGGAAGAGCAGAAAAGTCTGCTTTATATGTCTTCTTCAAGTGTCTCCCTTCTAACATACAGGGTGTTTTTCATTCACTGGAAAGTAGGATACTTGGTTAGCCAACAATGAAATATTTACTCATTTGTTACCTTACCACAGGACTTCACTTAAAAATTTAACCATTCCTGCATTTTTAGGGTTGCAATCAAACGCCCCTCTTGGCCTCAGGGCCTACGGTGTGAGTTGATTTATGTTCTGTTCGGTGAGATATTGGCTGTGGTGATGATACACTGATTCACATGGTGAGAAAGACAGAATATTCAAGGAGAAATGTTGATGCCTTGTATGTCTGAAGCAGGGAGTTGCTCTTCCCTATGTCTCAGTAGTTTGGCGTTCGCGAAAAGCGACTGCGAAATGGAAGTGGCGTATCTGGTTTTGGGAGGCCTCTTAGCGTTTTGAGAGGGAGAGGCAAAGGCATTGTAAAGCTATAGGCACTGCTTCTGGTGGTTGCTCCGTGCAGCCCTGGCTGGTCAAAATTCACATCTAAATCCAGTCCCACGGATTTTCTCAAGAAATATTTTTCCGAAGGAAAACTGCAGGTACAGCAAACTCATCATTTCTTGCAGAAAGCTTCACTTTCTGAAACTTTCCAAGTCTTCAGTTTCCTGCAGCTATTCCGGTTTAGACAATTAAAAGATTTTTGTCTGAAGGACAAGAGTAGGCAGAGAAGATGAGGATCTTCCTCAGTGTGTGTGTACGTGTGCACTCACGTGTCTTCCTTTTGATCAGGCATTTCTTCATAGATCTGTTAATGTTCATGTCACCTGTTAGCTTTCTATGAAATACTTGTTTTAATACATGGTAATTCAGTGGTGAAAAAAGAAAAAGGCCCAGCTTAGTGTGGTGACGGGTTGCCTTTGTAGATCAAGCCATTTTTATTTGAGCCTTTAAATATAAATAATGACCTGATGATTAAGCAAGGCAAGCAGCTTCCATTTCAAAGGCATTCCTTTAAACAAACTGTTCTGTAAACAAACATTAATCCTTCGTGATCAGTGTCCTTCTCCTAGTTATTAATTTTACACTAGGATGTAGTGGAAACATTGCCACCTCTTTCCAGACACTTCTGAGTTCTCTCTTCCAGAGAGTTTTGGTGATGTAGCAGGAATCATAGAATTGTAGGGGTTGGAAGGGACCTCCAGAGATCATTGAGCCAACCCCCCTGCCAAAGCAGGCTCCCTAGGACATATCACTCAGATAGGTGTCCAGACAGGTCTTGAACATCTCCAGAGAAGGAGATTCCACACCCCCCTGGGCAGCCTGTGCCAGGGCTCTGTCACCCTCACTGCGAAAAAGTTCTTCCACATGTTGGTGCAGAACTTCCTGTGCTCCAGCTTGAGGCCATTGTCCCTTGTCCTGTCCCCACAGACCACTGAAAAGAGGCTGGCTGTTTCCCCCTGTGTCCCCCCCTTCAGATACTTATAAACATTGATCAGATCCCCCCTTACTCTTCTAAATGTCAGTAATTAGTGGAGTTAGCCCTGTTGTTGGTAAGCTGGTGAATATGCTTCTTGACTCTATTAAACTGGGTTTTTTTGGTGAAAGGCAGTAGTTTTGCTGCTGGGAATTCTGTATCCACCTTGGGGAAAGGAACTTGTTCGCCCATCATCTAAACAGTTCCAGCTTGACACTGTCAGAGCTAACTAGCACAGGGTGGTGACAGCCTACACAGTAAAACGACCCCAAAGGGACAGATGGGATTGGGAACCCTTCAAAGGAAGCATTTTGGATGGGTGTAATGTAAACATTGTCTTTTTGGTGGTGTATAAGCTGCTTTCCTCCTAGCTGACCTTCCAGATCCAGGAGAAAAAGAGCCCGCACAAGATGCTAGCCAGGGAATGAGAGGTGTCTGTTTTCCAGCACCATCAGCCCTTCGGCCTTCAGGACATGTGGTCCTTGGCAGGAAAGTACATGAGGTTATAAACGAAGAGAGGCCCTCGTGAAGCCACATATTTTATTGACTAAAGAGTAGAAGTATTTTTTCAGGAGGGAAAAAAAAAAAAAGAAAAAGACCTTAAGTGAGGTAGTACCTTTAAGAAGAGATGATGTATTATATAAATGATGTAGTACCTTTGAGAAGAGATGATGTATTTTGAATCTTTTTTCAGTTATCTTCATGCTAATATGCTATGAACACATGCAAGATGTTTTACTCTGTTACTGATCTTTTGATACAAAAATAAATAAAAAAAAAAAGTATTGCAAGCGTTGGCGTCGTTAATCTAAAAAAGAATAAAAATACCCCCAGGCTATTAGATATTTGAATTTTAACTTATAAAGTAGATAGCCAGATTTAAGCAATTTGTTTTCACAGCTGCAGCCTGTCCACGTGGTAAGCTGCAAAAATGTATAGTGTTCTATACCCATCTGATTTTGGAAAATGTATGTGATACGGAGCTGGGTCCTATGTTAAAATAAAAGCATCCAATCTCTTCAGATTGCTTTGCCTTTGTGGGTAATTTAGGATGTTGATTGTGTGGATCTGCCAGGAGAGCAGAAACTGTGACTCGCTGTGGAAAAGCTACGGCGTTGACATGGCTGACCTTCAGCTATGGAAGATGAAATCACTTACACTGGGACCATGTGTGCATGAGCGAGACAGGGTGAGCCTTCTTTAAAGTGAAATCATATTTCCTTAGGCTTCAGTTGAGTCAAAACTTTCCCTCTGCTTTGTGAGGCCTCATTTTGTCAGAATTCAGTCTTCTCTCCACGAAGAGGGAAATCCAACCTGGATGGCACCGCCGTGAGGGAAAAGCCCTTCCAAGCCTCCAGCAGACCCGTGGTCGGAGGGTGCCCAAGCAGGAGCGGCGAGAAGACTCGAGCAGCTCTCCCCAGCACCCTGGTGATCGGTGTTCCGGGCCCTTCACCGCCTGCCAGAGCTGAAATTAAACTGGGAAAAGTAAGGCATTTGAAGGGCTGGCCTTTGTGGGCAGGGAGCTGGAGGGGACGGTGTACTTCTGCTCTTTAGCTGGTGTGATTCTTAAGAATTATGTCACAGCTATCCAAAGAGCAAGGCTTTAAAAGAGGAAATAATTAGTGATAAATTAATTCTTACACCATTAAGCCATGACAAGGGATGTTTTATTGCCCTAAAATGATGTCTCTGGTGCATGTGAGGCACGGGGCCAAGGCGTTAAAAACCTGTAAATATCCTGTGGGGAGCTGTTCCGCATCGGCAGCGCGATGGATTCAGATGGCTCTTCCATTCTTAGTTTTTACAATGAGATGGTTCTCTGGGGAACCGTCATGCAAATCTAGATTGGCTCTCTCTATTTCAATTCACAATCCCAATAATCTTTCTTAAAAATTAAAAGATGCATCTTCCTGCTCTAGAGGTAAAGTTCTTAGTGGGATAGAAAGGGAATAGGAGAAGCTTCAAAAGTCCTTTTTTTATCCTTCTGCCCTTTTTAAGGTAGCACATCTTCACAAGCATGTCTGCTTAGATGGGATGCTTACATGACTTCTGCAGCAAAGTGAAATAAAGGAAGAGTAAAGAAGGAACAAAATCTCCGGGTATCCATAGCCCATCACTGAGTCAGAGCTCTTTGACCTGGTGCCGCCATCGCTCCTCCTGTTTCACCTCCCCTGCCAGCTCCCCCCTGGCACTCTGTGCCCTCAAACACATGCACCATGGAGTGGGAGGCTTTGGGTACGTGAGGTTAGCTTGCAGCAGGCTCTCAAGTCCCCAGCACTCCCTCTGCACCCACCAGTTTGGCCACATGTCTGGAAGCAGTGGCACCAGCTGTGTCTCAGCTGTGTTATCCCAGTAGTCCCCCTGCCAAAGGCCAGATCAGAGCTCCTGGTTAAATCCTGAATGGGTTTATCGTTACTAATTGTTACCTTAAATAGCATGAGGTAGGAACAATCTCTCATCTGAGGACATTTTGAGGATACTTTATGCATTGGAAATGTGATGGTCTAGACAAGACCCAGCTATATAGTGCATCTAGTCTAGTTTTTGTGGAATCACTGAATCACTAGGTTTGAAAAGATCTTTGAGCTCATGGAGAGGAAGAGAGGGAGAGGGGGATTCTTCCTTAGCTAAGCTGCTCCCACAAGAAAAAAACTACTATTTTTGTTTATTTCGCATCCTTGGTTTGTGTAGGGGACTTCCTCACCACTGTGCTGTGATCTTCAATGTAACATGGATGTAACAGCTGGCAAATGCACAGGTCATGTCTGTCTGCCGCATGTTCTCTGCCAGGACCTGCTCGCCCTGCAGAGGTGAGCAGTAGTGGAGGAGGGGGTGGTGACAGTGTGTCCAGCCCCATGACAGCAAACAGCATGCAGTGCCCAGCAAGGAAAAGCGGCAAAGGAGGCAGGATGTCTGCTCTGGCGGGACCACAATGGGGTGAAAACATGACTCAAGAAACAGTCGCTTCTGATGTAGCAGGGAAGCCAGCCTACCTCCACCACCTTGCTCCACCCCCCTCCCCCCCACGCAAAAGAATAATGTGCTTAAAAATAACGTCCTCTGGACACCTCACTGCCAGGAGGCCTGAGTGTAGGGCTGCCACTTGATACACAAGCTCGTCCCCTCCAAGGTCACTTAAGGAATTCAGTAGTTCGTGCCATCTGTCACAGGTTCAGGGTGTGTTAAGCCAGCGATGCCTGTGTTCGGCAGAGCGATACAGAGCACACATTTTTTACTATGGTTTTCATGCTCTTACCTGAGAGGAAAAAGCCAGCGTGTGATCTCACCTGGGTCTTGTTTCCCAGCCCTGCGCCCTTCCTAAAAGACTCTGTATGCTCAAGGAGAAATAATGGCTTCCTGTTTCATTAGTGAGTTCTTGCAGCAATTTCCCTTCCGAGTAATCACCTTGGATGATGGAGGTATGCGCTTCCAAAAGCAATTAGCCCTCCGGGAAGGCTGTAGTGGGAGGCACCATTCTCTGCAAATGGTTGTTGGTAAGCAGCTCCCCTTTGGGTGCCTGAGCTTGGATGCCAAAGAAACCAGTGCTGCTAGCATCACTTGAAGCTATCAGCCAGAATGTCTCCTGGGAAAAGTTGGTTTCCAGTGCCTGATACCATACCACATGGAGGGGGGGAGGGGTAAAGGCAAAAAAAAAAAGCTGCTGTTTTGATTGCTCTCAAAATACCTGTGTGATTGTCTTACCCAGGACTAGGCTTTTCAGGGCTGTGCTTTCTGAATGTTTTTGGTGCAAAAATCCTGTCAGGAACTTTGGTCCAGGCAGGCTGACCTATTCCCTCCGATCACCCACAGTAGTGCAAACAGTAACACATACTTGTAACCCCATACTTCTGCTCTTAGCAACCTTTCAAGCTGCAGTTGCAGGTACGTCCTGCTCCAAGTAGAGCTGGCCACTGAGTGCACATGGAGCTGTGTCACAGTGAGAGTACATAAGCCACAGGCGTTTGTGTCAAGAGTGGCGGGCAGCGTAGCTACCGGTGTCTTCCTCCTGCTCCACATAATAGAGCCTCCCTCCGCCAGGGGAAAGCATTAGTTCGACGTGTATTTTAATGGGTCGGACCCTCTGCCATGCTTTGTTTATTCTTCCCTGCAGTTTGAATCCTTGCCTTATTTCCTGAGCTGGTCTGGCACCCAGCAAGTGCTTGGTTTTGCGCAGGCTGGAAAGACTGAGCCTCTGGAGCAGGTGCTCACCGCCCGGTGCTGCTCTCAGCTCATACCCCGGGAGACGCGGGGCTTTTGCTTCCAGGCACAAGTGTGTGTTTGGGTTTACGGCTGGATTGGTTGATTCTGGACATGGCTTTGGCTGCAGGTGAAGAAGCACAGGAGTCTCTTCATGATGATTGGGCTGGGTGGAGATTGTCTCCTTGTTGACACGCAGCTTTGCAAGCTGGGTATCAAAACGGTCTGTGGAAGCCTGCACTTGGGTGCTTGACAGAATTTGGGAATAGTTACAGAAATAATATTTGAGACTGACAGGCTTGAGAGAGCTGGGCTTGTTCAGCCTGGAGAAGAGAAGGCTCTGGGGTGACCTAATTAGGGCGTAGCAATATTTAAAGGGGTCCTACAGGAAAGTGGGGGAGAGACTGTTCATCAGGGAGTGTAGTAATAGGACAAGGGGCAATAGCTTCAAGTTGAAAGAGGACAGGGTTAGGTTAGACTTTAGGAAGAAATTCTTTATTATGAGGGTGGTGGGGCCCTGGCACAGGCTGCCCAGAGAAGCTGTGGCTGCCCCGTCCGTGAAAGTGTCCAAGGCCCGGCTGGATGGAGCTTTCGGCAACCTGGTCTGGTGGAGGGTGTCCCTGCCCATGGTAGGGAGGTTGGAACTAGATGATCTTTGAGGTCCCTTCCATCCCAAACTAGTCTGGGATTCTATGATAGCAATGCTAACACAGACACACAGAGCTATTGCTCAGGTTTGGCCCATTTCACCCAGGATGTCACTCTGACACTGGGCGATGCCAAAAAGTGCTAGAGAAAAAGGGAAGAATTCCAAAGTTGTCAAAAACAATTCAGTGAATAGGCCTTGAGTGACCACTGCCTTGGCTGGCGTTTCTTCTGGCATCTCTGGAACCTAAAGCATGGACCTGCAGTCTGCTCAAGGCCAGCATCTGCTTCACTTCTGACCACAGCAATTTCTCTCTTCTATAAATTGAGACAGAGTAATACCTGTAATACACACTGAGCAGTGGAAGCTCTACACAAATGTACAGAAGTTTCTGCTTTAGCTTTTCATTTGCCATTCATTATTTTATATGTGCTTTTTAATATAATTTCCTGTGTTATTTTTCTGCAGTGTAGACAGAGGAATTCTCATCTGTTCAGCCTTTTCTAGATATTTCTTTATCTCCAGGTTGCTTTAGATGCTTCTCTCTAGGTTTTTTTTTCCTTTCAGGTTGTGTTTTTTTTGTTGTTGGTGGTGTTTTTTAATGTAGGACAACCAAAATTGAGGCCAGTTTGTTGTCACCTCATTTCTAAAGCAGTGACTCTGTAAAATACAGTATCATGATACCCCAGGGTTTATCTGGTTGTGGGTTGGTTGGGTTTTTTCTGTTTCCTCTATTCAGCAGCCCTGTGAACATCAGCTGCCAGCCTGGAAGGGTGGGATCATCCTCGTGGATTAAGAATTTGTAAATAACACTGTACGCTTCAGTAAAAGAATGTGTGAATCTTTGTCTCTCACTCTCTTTTCTCAGTGCTTGCATGGAAACTGAGGCATCATTCTGAAGGAATTTTTTAAAAAAAATTATTATTTTTATACCATTCTATACCATATTATTTTTATACCGTTCTAATTATTATTTTTATACCATCAGAAGCGTGTGTGAGCCACCCTGCGCCATAGCAGGTATGCTCAGGGACTGCATTTCTCAGAGAACTACATAGAAGAGTTTCTGCATGGGCTGGAGAGGAAACTTCAGTCCTTGGCTGACTCAGAGCCTCTTTCTCCTTGACAAACAGCGCTAAAGAAAAAAAATGGTGCTTCTTCAGACAGATAAAAATTGTCCTCTGACCTCGTGTGCTTTGATTTTCCTCTCCCTCGGAAAATGGCATCACTGTGTGCATCTCCTGAGAAGGCAAATCCCAAGCCCTGGAGTTCCTCTGCAGCTTATGGTAATTCACAGAATCACAGAATTGTAGGGGTTGGAAGGGACCTCAAGACATCATCGAGTCCAACCCCCCTGCCAAAGCGGTTCGCTTAGGATAGAAACTGGTAACTCAGGGTGCAGGCTGGGGAAGCTCGCAGGGAGAAGGACTGTTTGGCAGGTAATTTTACATCCCGAGCTGTCTCATCAGCAGTCTAATCTATTTAGTCTCAAGAAAAAGCAGCGAGATCAAAGACAGGAAAGGAATGAGATACCAAAATTAGCTCTAATAAAATTAATAAACATCTCTATTTTTATTTCTCTTAAACAGGTGCATTTCTTGCTCCTTTCTGAATTTTGCAAAGCCCGTTGAGAGTCGCTCTCATTTTTTTGTGCTCAGACATCACCACACGTTTTGCCTTATGCAGCTGTCTCCTACCGTGAGGGAAGAAGTAATAACTCAGGCCTCATTTCTAGATTTCGTCTAAAAGAAAGCCAGGTTGATTATTTACTGCCTGCACAATAAGATCCCACATAATCGTCTCATCTGTTAGAAGGGCAAAAGTTACTTCTATTAATCCCCAATCTAGATGTATGTGTTAGTAGCTGTTATTTTGTGACAATGGTCTCATTATGCATCTTTGAATATACAGTAGGAAGTGGGAGACACGTGGGACTGGGACTGTGAGCATTAAGTTTTGTGTAGGCAGGTGCTGAAGGTGCCAAGCAGGTCATGGGAACCACAGCACTTCAGACAGAGTGGTCTGTTTTCAGTGTCCAAGTTGAGTGAAACATGAAAGTCCGTGCGATCCCAAGCAATTCACAGAATCACAGAATCACAGAATCGTAGGGGTTGGAAGGGACCTTGAGAGATCATCGGGTCCAACCCCCATGCCAAAGCAGGCTCCCCAGCTCATATTGCACAGATAGGCGTCCAGATGAGTCTTGAATATCTCCAGAGAAGGAGACTCTACCACCCCCCTGGGCAGCCTGTGCCAGGGCTCTGTCACCCTCACTGTGAAAAAGTTCTTCTGCATGTTGGTGCGGAACTTCCTGAGCTCCAATTTGCAGCCATTGCCCATTGTCCTGTCCCCACAGACCTCTGAAAAGGGGCTGGCCAATTTCCCCTGCATCCCATGCCTAAGATATTTATAAACATTAATTAGGTCCCCCCTTAGTCTTCTTTTCTGCAGGCTGAACAGTCCCAGCTCACTCAGCCTGTCCTCATACGGGAGATGTTCCAGGCCCTTAATCATCTTCGTAGCCCTTCTCTGGACTCTTTTCCAGGAGATCCCTGTCTTTTTTATACCAGGGAGCCCAGAACTGGACACAGTACTCCAGGTGGGGCCTGACCAAGGCAGAGTAGTGGGGGAGGATCACCTCCTTAGAACTGCTGGACATACTCTTCAGGGACTTAAGAGATCAGTAGGAAGAGCAACTTTATCAAAAAGGGTGGACTTTCACTGCCCCTGTGTCATGTTGGCCAATGGGATAGAAGCCCCGGTGACTGAAATTTTGAATCCAGCTTTCAAAACCACAAGGTGGGCTTAAAAACAGTGAGAACTAAGACTGAAATGTGAAGTTTGTGTAATGTGACTTCTGGCTCCCGAATCTCTATTCAGGGGGCACCTTTCTAATGCTTGGCCACAGATTTTTCAGAATTAGAGCTAAGTTTACTTTTTTTTTGTTTTTTTAATCCCTTGCTTCCACTAGCTGGAGCTTCAAGAAACCCAGTCAATGCTCAGAGCAAGCAAACAGACAGCAGTGCTGTTCAGCTGCCGATAACACGTAACAGCATTGCCGCCATCTTAGAGCACTGTGTCCAACATGTAAGCAACAGCCACGTAACAGAAGCCCCCACCAAACAGCCCTGGATTTATCCTTTTCATTCTCCAAAGCAAATTAACAGTTTCAGGGGTTATTGTGCAGTTTTTATTCTAAATCCAAATGTCTGAAGTGTCAGAACGGCTCATTCTTTACTGAAACCTGTCCTGTCCCTGGTGTCAGGCACAGACCCTGAAAGCTGCCAGACTGACAGGCCTGTGAGGGTGCACAGGCTGCACAGAGAGACTGTGGAGTCTCCATCCTTGGAGATGTTGGAAGGGCATCTGGATAATGGTCCTGGGCAACTGGCCATAGGTGTCCCTGATTGATCAATGGGGTTGGACAAAATGATCTCCTGTGGTCCCTGCCAACCTCAACCAGTCTGTGATCCCCTGATGAGCACACCATCATTATTGACCTATCAGAAATGGGAACACCACTTCTGTATTAACCACCATACCCAGCTTTATAAGAGAAATTAGAAGACATTCCTTGCAGCATTGTGCCTGTGTATTGTAGCCTGGATACGTTTCATGTTTCGGGAGCAGCTTATCATTATTATTTAGCTGAGTGTTTCCATGGGGAAAATTCATGACACTGAATTCTTGTTTCTGTGCCCCAGGGGAGAGTGAAGAACCATGATCTTTGTTCAGAAAACACTTTGGGAGTAGAGAAACCACAGCCTGTATTTCTGACAAAGTCAGCCTGTTACTGCAACTCTTCCATCAGAAATCTCTCTCAACCCGACAGCACTGGCCAGTGCCACCAGCCTTTCTTGAGGCAAACAGGATTGGCCTCAGCACATAACCCACTTTTTTTGAGGACTGTCATTTCAGAGAGACTGAATTATTTAATCGGCAGTGACCTAATAACATGCATGTGGCAGGTGCAACAGAGCTCAGTGAACTAATGAAGTATGGACGGCCCTGGCTCAAGAGTCTGGGAGATGAATCGGGAAGCTAATACGGGATGAGCCATCCAAAGAGATTATTTTCTTGTACAGACAACAGGGAGAGAGCTCCACAAAGCTGTCTGAAATCCTGCCTTCCTAGAAATCCACTCCTTTCCCCTTGTGGGCTGGATTCTTCCCCCCACCCCCCGCCAAAGGGAGCCAAGACACCCTTCCTGTTCTCTGTAACCAGTTGACAAGGACATAGGGAGACATGGACTTTTCTCAGCATTAGTGTGAAGACAACCACTGATACTACTGGCTGGGGGCAGGTGCTGAACCTCTCCAGCCAGCATCCTGCACAAGGCACGGCAGCACAAGCCTGTGACGGGCAGCCGCTCGTAAATAAAGGTATTAATGGAATGGGTTACAGTTGCATTAATAAAATGTTATCCTGAGGAAATAATCTGATTAATTCTAAGAGGAAAAAGTGCTTGAGGCTGTCTCTACTGTCATGGTGTTTGATTATTTGCTGCTGACACTGCAGATGAGAGTCTGGCTCTCTGATGCCTGCCCCCAGAGAGGAAAGATTGTCCAGGTGTTAGGGCATGAGCCACGGAAATCTGGATTCAAATCCTTCTCTGCCACAGCCTTTTCTGTGGCCACGGGAAGCCATCAGGGCTGGGGTTAACCTTGCTTAATTCCACTGGGGTAGGAATTAAAGCTCTGGTGTCAGCTAGTTGTCTGGGCTCCCTCTGCATTAACAGGGAGAGAAGAGCACTTCTGGAGGGCAGCTCCCACAGCTCTACCATGCCGGTGGGCACAGGAGGGCTCCGGGCATCTCTCCACGGCCCCGGTCACACACTTGTGCCTTTTAACGGCCTTGCAACAGCACTTCCCTCTTGCCTTCCTGGCCCTGCAGCTGCTACTTCATGCCCTGGACATGCCCCAAGAGCCCTGCTGCCACCTGCATCAAGTGAGAGATATGGATTGACACCAACCTGACAAAAATGGGTCTTCTTAACCCTAACCGGTTCCTTTGGGCTGGCACCAGGGAAGTTGAGGTAGGAAACAAGGTGGGGGGTGATGGACATGTAGGGAGCAGGACTGCCAGAAATTGAGACCTCAAATAGATGCCTGTTAAACAACATAGCATGAGGGGAGTTCCATCATCATCCACCTCTCTGTGGTGTCCCAGAGTATCACCAAAGAGATGGGTCTTACCCCAGTGTGGCCGTAGGCAGGTGCCCTAAGGAGGGGCTGGGACAGGGAAGCCCCCCGGATCCTGAAATACCAACACAGACTGAGAATGCCTGGGGCCAAGCTTGCTGCAGGTGAAGGACAGCATCAAAACCATCATCAGCAGCATTCTCCTCACTGGCTTGCAAATCCAGACCCAGCAGCATCAGCCCCTCCAGCAAAGCCTGATAGCTGGCCAGATGCAGCGATCCAGTGGCCAGGGCTGATGAAAGGATGGGTGTGAAAGAAGAATGCCCTCCCTGGCTGCGAGCTTTGCACATAAACAGAAGCCACTGCCATGGGCCGTGAACACAGGCAGGTCCCTCTTCACTGTACAGGTGGCCTCAGCTGTGCTGAGTGGACAGGATGACCTGGCCAGCTGGAGGGATCCTAACTGTACCCTTGCAGTGCCCAAGTGTTCTCTTTATTTTCAAAAGGCAACATCAAGGACAATCAAATGAGGAGGTCTGTAAGACAGGTGTCCTATTTTAGCTCCCTTCCCCCAAACAGAAGCTTTTAAACTTTCTAAGGTCACAAGACAGTGTTTCAGAAGCAAACCACTGGAGAGGCTGTGCCTGAGCACATGCCTGTGTTTTGCAGTTACCTTGCTAGACAGGGTCCAACCTATTGGCCACCATGGGGCCAGGAAAACCTATATAGACATGCACCTGTCTGCAGGGACGGCCACAGCACCACTTTGGCAACTAAGTCAAGGAGCCCGTACTGTCCTCCGTGTCTGCACTCCGTAGACAAATACCTTGTTCTGCAAATAATGTCACTGTCTTTGGTGGGCTCCAGCCATGAAAAGAATTAAGGGCATTTGACCAAATAAGGGAAGAGCCAAATCCTCACCCAGACTCGCAGAGAGATTTACAAGAGGCCAGGGCTCCGAGCCCCACATTGCAGAGAAGCCCTTTCCCTTGGCATTTCTGCAAAGGCAGCGTACCACAGCATCATGTCATGTTGGTGTAGCACCGTGACTCATCACCACACCAGTGTGCATGCTTAATCCATCCCAGCCTGTGTCTCACATTCAGCCTCTTTTGAAAGTTTGAGAAAGTTTGCTTTACTCTCAGTTTCTTATTTTTGCACAGTTCATTCCATCTGGGCCTGAAAGACAAAGCACTGAAATGTTGCAATAACAGCTGTGCTTGCAAATTTTCCACCCTAACTGATAATTAAATGCAGAATATCTCAAGAAATACTCATATCTAGAGAAGACAAACCCAGCTGTTAAAAAAACACCCAACCCCCTACCCTGAAATAAACATCTGAATCCATAGGTGCTTGTGCAAACCAGAGCCAGCTCTCCTCTTTTCAGGTGAAAAGCTTTGGCTGAGGTCACGAAGCCCTTTGCCTATTGTTTAAACCTGCTGGTGCCTAACTCTTGCAAGAGCTCAGTTCTGCTAAGCAGCCATTGGCAGGGGCACAAAGTGTCTGCAGCCACAGCCGTGGCTCTCAGCATCTATCATCCAAAAAGACCGG
The DNA here is from genome assembly GCA_013400835.1 of Zapornia atra. Taxonomy (NCBI): domain Eukaryota; kingdom Metazoa; phylum Chordata; class Aves; order Gruiformes; family Rallidae; genus Zapornia; species Zapornia atra. The sequence goes on along the minus strand of VZTU01019544.1, from coordinate 175,038 downwards.
CTCTCCCCTGGCACTGGCAGAGCCTGCTGTCTCGCCCCACAGCTGCTGCCTCCCAGCCCACGAGCCAGTGGGGCAGCACAGGGCCATAGGTTGCTGTTTGAGGTCCCAGAGCTGGAGGGGGAAGGTGATTTACTCAGGGCTGGCTGAGGTTAAGGCTTAAAGCCTGGCCTCAGCCACAGTGGGACTGACGGCAGCCTACATGTCACCGGTAGGAAAAGGACCCACTTGATGACAGGCTATGTCTACCATCTATCCCGGTGGGTTGCGGCGTATGGGGAGCTGAGCAAAAGGGGAACAGGTCAGAGCAGCTGACCTGAACAAGTGTTTGTTTTTCCTCTGCTTGTTTGTGACTTCTGTTGGGTTTAATTTGCTTACGGACTGCAGAGCAGTGAGCAATACCTGTGCACCCTCAGTTTGGGTCAGCACGGTGCAGGCCCCCTGGGAGCACCAGTGGGAGGCAGTAGGGAGCAGTCACCTTGTGTGGATATGTCTTTTCTAGAAAGTACTCCTGTCTCACCCCTGGTTCCCATGGTCTGTGTGGGGGACAACTCCAGAGCATCTCTAAAAGCTGTAAGTGGCCTGGGACCTCTTGGAAGACCACCTAGCTTTCTCATGTGATGACACGATGACACTTCAGCTGAAGTTTCAGCTGAAGAGCAGTGACTTGGTTTTGGAGTGGGCAGCCTGGAGTCCAGGTGGGACATCAGGGCCATAGGGCAGCTCACCAGGCAACACCTGCCAGGCTGAGGGTGATCCAGTGCCCCCCACATCGGCGCTGGCAAGCAGAGGTGCTCCGGCTTCTCACATGTAAATGCAATGAAGACACCAAAACAGTTTCAACAAGAAGTCTTCAACTTCTTTCAGCCTGTAAGATCTTGATCTATTAATTTTTGGATGGTATTTATTCCTTCAGGCTTATGAGTAAGGGGTGTAAGAGGATCAGATAAAGGGAGGAATGGCGAGTGCCTGTTCCTGTGGGTGGGAGGGCATTTTGAAGGGGACGCTGCACATCAGCGCTTTGCTGGAAGGCGCCGTGTTGTACACACACACTGGAACCCTTGGAGGGGCACGCTTTGGGAATCAGTGAAAAGCTTCCCTGAAGACAAAGAGTTGCATCAAACGGGGGAGGTGATGGGTAAGTGCTCAAGTAGTTCAAGGCTACCTCGTTCTTCACAGAATTAGTCATTTACCTCGACGTTAGAATGCTCAGCAGGAATTAAAAGAAGACATATCTGGCCTTTGTAGTTGTGAAATGAATTTTGAAAAACGTGGATCAAGTGCAAACCGCCACTGGGTTTTCTTCCCAGGTCTCCAGAAGTCTCGAAACCACAGTTTTGAGAGAGGCAATTAACTCCTTAACCTAAAGATGTGCATTGACATGCAGCGTTGTTAACAGTTCCCTTGCTAATCACTTCTGTGGTCTTAATCAGCTGACACACACATTCCTCGACACCAGACAGCTTCTCAGACAGCCAAAAGTAATGACCCTCCCCTAACACAACCCCCTCAACACTTCCTTAATACTTTCCATGTTGCACATGTTTTCTTAATATACAGGGCTGTGGTATATTGAATTTGTGGAGGCAGCATCAAATTAATATAAAAACAAATAACACTGAATCTGCTACACTTCTTTTATTACTCTAGTTTGTATTTTATTTATTAAAAGCCCTTCTTTTCTTCTTCTTTTTTTTCTTTTTTTTTTCACTTCAGTGAGCTAGCTGACAAATTCCCAAGCTCTTACACCAGAGCTCTGCAGAACTTAGGGGATTTGTTGGAAAATGTAGTTTGAGCTTACAACCCTCTGGAGACACAGGGCCAAATTCCCCTTTCAATTATAGAATCTAGATGACAGGAGGCTTCAACAAGAACCTCAACCAGGCTGTTACCACCTCTAGTAACTTCCCATTCCCAGTGAAGCTCCATAAGGTCAGGTGTCTCCAGACCTAAAATAGTTCCCACTCCCTTAGCTTCTGGCTGTCCTGGTTCCTGTAAGGAAAAGAGGTTCATGGGATACAGTTCCTGACCTGTCTCTAAGTTGCTTCTCCACAAAGAAGGTTGTTCAGATGATGCTTTGCTGCAGCTGGTAGATGCCTCCATTAACCAGCCTCACAGTCTGGGTACCAAGACAGGAGGGAGATTGGCATTTTTCAAGTGAAACGTGGGGATTTACTTGAGAAGTAGCTGCCGCCGCCACAAATGTTAGCCTAGCTTTCAGCACCAATGGTAATGATTGGTGAGTAACGTCAGCTCAAGAGGAGGCCATAACCTTCTAGGGAAGAAAAAAAAAGCCCAACAGGCATGAATGAGAAAAAACACTGTACACTGCTTGACCTCCTTGATTTAGGGCTGACTGGAGGACCAGGAAAATTATGTTTTGTTTCCAAATTTAAATAAAAGGTAATTGATGTTGTTTCTTCAAAAAATACAAAGCATGACTACTATAAAACATTAGAACAATATTCAGTAGATGAAACTACAGATAGCTTAAAAATAAGATTTAAAAAACCCCAGATTTGGTCTAGCTTTCCCAGAAGTGGCTGTGACTTTAGCTCTCTCCATTTTGCCTGCTCCATATGGAGCTCTGTAAAGGGACTTGGATTTGAGAGGCTTTGAAAATGAAAGGCTTTTGTTTTGTCTACATGGACAGATATAGAGGGTGAAGTCAAGGTCTGATTGTCTTCCTCAGGCTCATGGCTGTTCCTTTTCCATTGGCCCATGGGCATATCCCCATCTCGCCCCACCATCTGTCCTCAGGCTCTTGTTGCTGGATTTAAATGGAAAGGAGAGGAAAGGAGGAGGAGAAAAGGAACTTGGCAACTTGAAGCCTGGTTGATGGTATCCTTTTAGCTACATAAGAACCAAGACTAAGAGGGAAAAGGTCTGCAGTAATCAAAGACCACACTGGCTCTGAATCCACAGACTGAGGCTTTGGCAGCATTTGAAATGTCAGCCTGCAACCCGTTCCCCATCTCATCTACCTCCCTAACGTCTGTCTTGCACAGACAGAAACAAAGTCCCCATCCATGTGCCCCAGCCTCCTGTGACCAGCCCACAGATATGCACCACAGGTTCTGCCCTGCAATGGCCGAATGAGCTCACATGTGTGCACACGTGTGCGAGCTCAAGAGCACTGGAAGTTGGTAGATCCCAACTTCCAGTGCTGCCATACCAGGGCTGACCATGCTGCCTAGCACCCTGCAACAGAGCGCTTTCAGGAGCGGTGTGGTGCCTTACTGACCATGGGTGCACTGCAGGTGCTGCCAGCTTGGGGACCTCTGGCATTGGCAGCTGAGATCCTCTGCAGCTCTCTGCATTACTATCTTTTTCTTTGCCTGACTCCTCAATGGCCTGATCAATACTGAAGTGTCCTGTTTGATGGCAGAGTTTCTCGTGGTCCTCCTTTCTCCTTACTGCTGAAGGCTAACTTTCCCCAGGTAAGACACCTCCTGTTTGAGCATTTTGGATCATTGGGAGGCAAGTCTGAGCTGACATCTTCTACCTCTCTTCTTCAGTAGCTCACAGCCTCTCTGACAGTGGGACTTCATTCCCAAAGGCAGAAATGATCCCTGAGATGGGATTGTTGGATAACTATGACAACAGCCTCCATGTTCTTTAAAAACATACACTAATTTCTGCAAAACTCCATGATGTCAGGGGTCACCCAGCTTCTCTGAAGTCAAGTTCAAGTCCTGAAGCCAAGACACTCTGCTCTCTAGGGGACACTTCCACATGTCACCCACTTCCCAAATCATCCATACCTTGACAGAAGTATTTCTGTTGGAATACAGCCTGAGGCAGATCCCATGCTGTGCAGATGGAAGCAGACAGCAGGAAGTATTTGAACAGGGAGAGCAGACTGCAAGGGTTTAGGCGGCAAGGGGGCTACTAGGGAAAGAACATGGAGGCTGTAAGGTGGATGTTGAACAAGGGGGAGATGCCAACAAAGAGGGCCTGCAGTAAACTTGCTTGTGTGTTTAGGATTGCCCATGGGCAGCTACATGTGTGGAAGTTAAGCCCTGATATACACACGTGAAAATATTGAGAACACACCAAGGAACACTGTTTTGTCATTCAAACTCTCATGTTCGATTTGAGGGGGTTGCTGGCATTGGCTTGACTTGGTATGGTAAAGCACTGGCTTTTACTGCGAAGCTAAAAAACATTTCGAGGTTTTCACGTGTCCTTGCTGGCTCTTCTTCTCAGTCAGGGGGTACCTGTCTGTGGCAGTTAGGTGGCAGTGCCACAGGCAGCCAGATGTTCCTCAGTATATATTCTGCTCCTGGGACATCTACTGCAGCAGAGCCACAATACCCAGCAGTCCTGAAGAAGAATCAAGCTTTTCCCCCTCTGCTTCCCCAAGTGAGAAACTGGGGGTCCCAGAAACTGCACCCAGCCCTGCATTTAGGCACTGGTCAGGCCTCCATGGGTGGGTGGTAAGCCTTGGCTGCATAACCCACCTGGCACTGTGGTCCCATGGCAAGGGGTGGCCTGGGTGCCCTCAATGGGGACAGGTGCCCAAGGCAGCCCACCGAGGGACACAGGTGGCTGCTGCGTCAGAGGTTCACTAGTTTTACCATCCTGCTGCTCTGGCCAGTCTTCTCTGGGCAAAAGGCACTTGTGGTTTTGAAGGAAACGAGAGATGTTTAACACCCTGAAATGATCCTGGCTGTGTAATTTCTTGCTGGAAGAAGTAGTTCAGCAAGGTCAATGTAACTGACATAATTGGGTCTGATTTCTTTAAACACACTGCCCTCTATAATGAGAATAAGGGAGGGCTTTTGCTGCCAGGTTGTTGAGTCACAAACCTGAAAGAAAGAAACCCAAAATAAACAAATTACTGAGGGGTTTTAGCTGGTTACTTTGGATCCATTTTTAAGCAAGTCTTGAACTTCAGAATTAAAATTCTGCCTGCATGCTGTATAATAGCATTTGGCACTTCAGTGGAGTTCAGTGTTCAGAGTTCAAGTAATAGCTTTGGTTTGGGCTTATCCATTGATATATTGTCAGCAATTGTTGATTTTTTGCAATGCCCATAGCATCTGCAATTGTGTAAAGCACGTGAACTCATGTTGGCCTTAAACAAAAGTGGCAGCTAGAGCAGCCAAGTGCTGTTCACAGCGCCAGCTCAGATAAACCTCTCTTTCTTCCTTGAGGGCAGACCCACTTCCTAAAAGCGCAAACCCACACAGTTTGCATGAGAGTGTGAAGCGCAAACCCCTATGCTGTAGCTGAAATATGCTTCCCTTGCCCCTCCTCTACTTCTCAGCTCCATCACCACAGGAGGACGATGGGTTTGAACTGTCTCAGTCAAACAGCTCAGTGCTGTTTATTGAGCAAAATATGACAGATTTGTGAATATCCACAGAGATGCCCAGATATGACCCTAAGTGAGATTTCCTCACTTCTGTAGACTCAGAGATGGGGGCAATAAGTGTCCAGCCCATCTCTCTGCCATCACAAGTTTGTTTTCACTGTATTTCCTCCAGCAAACATCACGCGAGCTGTCCCAATTCAGAGTCAAGGTGAAACTTCCCTGCTTGTATAAGGAAATGTTGCTTTTTTTTCACTGCATAATGGCAGTCCTGCTCTGTGGTGCCAACACAGATGTCATCCACCGCTGGCAGCTTCATATGTCGGCACTGCCAAGGTTGACCTCTCCCAATCGCAGGTGCTGGCTGCCCCAGGTGCCTCCCAGCCTGAGGAGCCCCTGCTTCAAGCCCAGAAGGCAGCTCTGAATCCCTCCAACTATTTAAGGTAATAAAACTTTAAATTCAGTAAAGCTTTCTTTCCTGGTCTGGGAGTACTTTGGATGGTGAAAAGGCTAACAAATGTCTCCTCCAGTCCTGGGTCATGCCCCCACTGTGTCCCTGCTTCCTTCTGTGAAGAAGACCATGGTGGCGCGGGTGTCCCCCTGCAGCCCATGGAAGAGGATGGGGAGCAGAGACCCCACCTGCAGCCCATGGAGAGGCCCCATGCTGGAGCAGGTGGAGACATACAGAAGGCACTGTGACTTGCATTGGAGCAAGCCTCTGCCAGCACTTGCAGCCTGTGGAGAGAGGGAGAGACCCATGCCAAAGCAGGTTTGCTTGGGGGGGGGCTTGTAACCCCATGGAGGACCAGGCTGGAGCAGCCTGGGCCTGAGAGACTGAGAGACATTCTCTGATTTATGACTGCACCCCATATCAGTGACCCATGCTGGGGCAGCTAGTGAAGAGCTGAAGCCCTGTGGGAAAGGACTCACGTTGGAGAAGTTTGTGAAGGGCTGTCTCCCATGGGTGAGACCACACGGTGCAGCAGGGGAAGGGGGTGAAGAATGTCACCCCGCCCCCCCCGCCCAGGGCTAAGAAAGAAAATAGCTTGTGAGGAACTGACCAAAACCCCCATTGCCCCATTCCATGCCCCTCCCTGTGCCACAGTGGGGGCAGAAGAAGGGAATGAAATCGTTCAGGGAAACCAGAGCTTGCTTAAGTCAGTGTTTGGAGGGCTCAGACCGATGTAGTGAGGCAAATGGCAAACACTCCCAGACCGCATAAATAAGCTGTCACTTTGAGCAAATACATAACTGAAAAGCAGGCAGATTGGAAAATTATCTAAAAATAGTGAAGCAAGGATTAGCAGCACAAGAATCAGCTCAGAAGCATCAGGACACTCCTGGGTTTATTCAATTCACAAGTTCTTAAAGGAGGATTGCAAAGATGGTGAAAATACACAACCAGCTCTACACATTTCTTGGCCTGAATGCCCAGAGAGCGACATTCCCAGCGGGGCAGAGTGGCTCTTGGGGAAGCCTTAGCATTATTAATGGGTGTCATGAAAAATTCCATTATCATGGAAAGGAATAGAATAATTTTCTCAATAATAATAATGATAATAATAATGATAATAATAATAATAATAATAAACCCTCTTTAGTCACTAACCGCTGCCTAGCACTGAGAGGCAATTCAGCTGTCTTTAGCTGTCATTTCAGAAGACATATGACAGGAACAAGATCAACCCCATATTGCCTTTCATATCAGGGAAGTTTCCCATTAATAACAGGTTTGTCTTAATAACGTGCGTCTTGGAATGAAATAATTGGAGCTATGTGGGTTTTTATGAGACACTCCAGAGACAGAAGTCAGTAGAAATTTCTGACCAGTGCCTCCCTTTACCTTCCCCTCCTCAGATGCAGCTCAGGAATTTCACAGCCGTCCAGTCTGTTTCTGCTGCACTTGCATTTTCTCCTGCCTTTCCATGATCCTTTTGGGTTTTGTTTTGAAAACATCATTCATTAAATATTCATTCCTTTTTAAACCAACTTGGCTCATGAATACATACTTACTTTTCTTTATTCCCCCCCCCCCTTTTTTTTTTCAGTGTACCCATTAAAACATGCATCCCTTGTTGTGGAATTCTAATACTAGTCTGATGCTAATGCTGTTGTGGGAGCTTGATAGCTGAGCCACCTTTGTTTCCTCCTGAGGAATGAGGCTTCTAAGCCAACAACTCTCTTGAGGTTGCGGCTTGAGCCCTCCCCACGGTGGCCTGAAGCATCAAGCTTGCCATGAAAGCCTTCTGAAGCTTTCTCCCTGCGGCGTTAGAGGTGACTCAGCTGTCCAGACACCACCGCAGTCTGATCTCTCTCTGGTCAGTAAGGGCTTGCTTATGCATGAGACGAATTAGTAGCTAGCTGCTGCTACTGGAGGGGAAGGCCCATTCCCCTCCATCCTTGGGTCCCCTCTATGCCCTCCTCCAGATCCCACTCCCCAGCTCTCTTTGTACCAGCTCTGGCACTTGTCTGATTGCAAGATAAGCCTTTTCAACCCACTAAAACAGCAGAGCCATGACTTATTAATGCAACTCAAGGTGTCTGGTGAAACCATACCCTCCAGCTAAAAACACAGCTGTGCATGAAGCTCTATCTGGGCAGAGTTCATTCTGTAACAAGGAGTATGCAACCTTTCACTTCTTAAAATTGGAATTAAAGATTGTGGAGGGTATGGAAAAACATGTCAGCAGTGGATCTGAAACCACCAGCATTTGAACAGCTGCTAGATTTTGTGATGTCTAAGAACTGACTTAGTCATTTCTCAGTGGGGCTCTTATGAGACTGCATTTCAGTGGGGGAGCTTGGACAGATACACCAAAATGACCTCTGCCCCTTGCCAACAGCCTAGTTACTCCTCCTGTTGGATTGTCCAGAAGCACCGGATAGGTCAGCCCTTTTTGGTCCTGTGTGTCCCCAGCTGAGAAGTTGCTATCTCCTGTACACCAGGCTGCTCCACAGACTATGCTCTACAGCAGACCGGGTGCCATGCAGGTGGTGAATTCATGAGGGGGAGATGTTGTAGACCTTTCTCTTTTCTGACTTGCCCTGCTGCCTTTTACACACATCCTTAACTCCCAGGAGAAAAATGTCCTGAGCTCTGTGAGTAATTAGGAAGCAGGCACAGCAGATAAGCAATCACACTAAGCCTGAGCAGTGATTATAGGGCTAAGTATGTACCTGGGAAGTTATAGAACGACTTTTTTCAGGTGCTTTAAAAGGGAAGCATGCTTTTTCATGATGTATTCTCATTATTATGATCAGTCTTGCCATCTGCAAAAGAGCAATGACACCTGCCAGGGCTTGCTATCACTCTCCCAGTGTCATTATCAAAGTCAGGGGAGTCAGTTTAGAGGGCCTGTGCTGGCAGTCAGCGCTGCCTTTCCTCGCCATGCCGGGCAAGCCTCTCTGCTCCTCCATTTCAGTGGGGACAATAGTTACCTACAGCGTGTCTCCTCGCTGTCCTGAGACAGGACTCATTAGCGTTAGCAAAGGACACAGCCGCCCGGATAAAAGAGAGAGAGAGAGAGAGAGAAGCTCCCCGTTTCGTTGTCTGAAGAGCCAGATCAAAGAGCCGAGGGCAGCCTTGATTTCTCACCAGAGGTACACCTGCACACAAGGTCCGAGTAGAAACCCAGCAGTAAGAACCACCGACAGTAAAAACAACAATGAAGGCACGGAAAGAGGTTTGCAGCTGGTCAGCTGGAAGGGAATGAAACAAGGGAAACCGACAAACAACAGCTGGTTTGCCAGGGAGGCTTTTCACCCTCTTGCTGCAGGGACTTTCTAAGAAGTTCGAACACTCCACAGGATGTATAACTTGGGGTTTTTTAAAGGGAACTAGGAAAGGGCAGGAAGGGCTTCCCCCCTTAATAACCACAGCTTTTGGAGGAAGGGGCTTCTACATAAAAAGTTAATGATTGAAAATAAATTCCTGGTAGTTAAGGCAGGGGCGAAGCACAAATCTGTCTCTGCCCCAGTTCCCTGCCACTCTGACAGCCATCAAAGGTTGTCAGGCCTAAAGCCACCAATAAATTTTCCTGTTTCCCAGCAGCATACTGTAGTCTTCACGGCCCAGTGTCTCAGGTAAGCACCTTCACATGGCATTATGTACAGGCTGACATGTTTTACACATCCCCTCTGGTTAGTGCGTGCTCACATTCCTCCTGCAAGGTTAGGAAAGGGCATTCAGCCTGAGACAAGTAAAAGGATGCAGAAAGGTAGGTCAGACTTATCCAGGGAGGGAAGAGAAGTGGCACCAACCTTTCTGGGGAGCGATCCCTTAGTGCCGGGGGGGGGGATGTCTACACCCCAACCTCCCAATGGCAGGCACACCTCTGCCTGGGCTTTGGGATGTGGGGAATTCCTTATTCCCTACCTCCAATGCCATCCAGTCAGTGTAACATGATGGTTTTCCTGGTTTGTAAGTTATGTCAAGAGAGACATGGTAAGCCATTGTCTGGAAACCAGACAGCAAAAGAGAGGGGAGAGGAGGGGGGTGGGAGTGGGGGTGTGATGGTCACGTAGGACAGGGGCTGTAAATCAAGCTGAGTGCTTGCAAAAGGGATTTTTCCCTCGGAGCTGCAGAGGGACACCCTCCAGCCTTACACTGTCAAATAATCAAACCTCTTTATGTCAGCCTGTTTGAGTGCTTACGAAGGAAACGCCGAAGGGCTGTGACTGGGTGGGTTTGGAGGGTGGGAGTGTTAAAGATCCTTGCAGGACAGTGAGGAATAGCGGCAGACAGGTAAAGCAGAAGTGAAGGAGAACAGTCAGGAAATGTAATGGAGTTGCTCAGCACATCTAGGAAACTTGTTTTTATTAAATTTGTAAGGAAAGACTTTAAGAAAGGAGAGAAAAAGAGACCACCAACATTGTAAATGCAAGTCGAGCTAATGGAAAGAAATGAGTTTTTATTATCTTAGCAAACAGTGGTGGGTATGGAATTGAAACAACCCCCTGATTCCAAACTCCCCCCTTTAGGAAACTGATCAACCTCCAAATTTCCCTGCTGGCCTCAGCTCCTCTGAAGGGCCAACCCAAAGCCCTGGAGATGAACACTGGCAACATGAGGAGCATCAGGAGTAGATCCAGCTCTGTGTGGCTTTGGCTTGTTTCCCAGCAGACGCAGTAAAAAGAGGGGTGAAATCAAACCTGTGGAGGCTGGAAAGGGGTTGAGAAACCAGTGGGACTCCTCTCATCCAGCTGTAGCTGTCTGAAAGTGGGGTGTATAGCTCTTCCTGGCTGTCTCAGCTCTCTTACTGTGTCTAGAACTGCGAATGCTTCCAAAGAATGACTCATCCCAACAACTTGAGGTGCCTTCATACTATCAAATCACATCTCTTCCCAGTTTGCAATCAGGGCCCAGTCCTCTCATCACCCACAGTGCTTACACAGTAATTCATGCCGAGAGCCCTCCTCTCTACTGAGTTTCAAGAGGAATTCTGGCCCCTGCTGTCTGGACAGTTTGCCCCCGCATCTGCATGGACCATCCGCCTGCTCTGTTGTGGTGGACCTAATGTTTTCAAATACTTCTGCACACCTCACAGTACCTAGCCACAAGAGCACTGCTGTGACAGCCTGACACTTGTCCCTCCACAGAGCAAAAATAGGACCTGGGCCAATATGCCACATGTTGCTCAGCTTGGAGGTAGCCAAGCATCTCCAAAGGGAACTTGCCCTGTATGGTGCAAATGACTCTGCATCCCTTCTCCTGAGGGTTACATCTCCTTCCCCAGCCATGAGCATGCTATAGCACTGTCAAAGTCACCTTTCCTACCTGTATTGGCTCCTGCTGAAATGTTCTTTCATGACCATCTTTCCACTGACCATGGAGAGAGAGCGAGCGGATGGTTCCCTCAGAGCAACCACCCTGCTTACTTATGGTGAACATTAAGTGATACCACTCATACCCAAAATGATAACAACTTGCCCACAGGCAGCCACACTCACAGCATTGCAATGGTCTTCAATGGACTAACATTTCTGTGATTCTTAAAATAACTCTGGCCTGTCCCTGAAACTAATAGTACCTGTGAGATGTGTGTCCTTGGTATTTCAATAAAGCTTCACCTGCAGCGGTTCTTGCTGCAGAAGAATGAATACAGGCTGGGATTTCAGACCTCCCTGGAAGATGGGCGTTTTTTAAGAAGCTAACCCAGTAAACTCCTTCCACATGCAAAGGCACCAAGGCTTAGATGGTGAGGAAGAAGCACAGGGAATGAAGTGAAGGGGAAATGAAAAGTGGGCTGACTGATCTGCAGTTCCTGTAGTTGAAAGGCTGCAGCTTTTTTGTGTGTGATGTTGAGACCTTACCGGAGACCAATGAATTACAACTGTATTGCCAAGAGGAAAAAAGACCCTCTAAGCGTTTCTTATGCCATATGAGTCTAAAGAAGTCATGTCTGTGGGAGGGGAAAGCTGGCCCTTGCAGTGAACAGTGCTGTTCAGACACTGAGCACCCAGGCCTTTTGACACGTGGGACACATCAAGGCTTGAGGAACTGCAGCATCTCTGTGAGGATTCTCCACACCCAGATCACCCGGATTTTTGAACACAGTTCAGTAAAGAGTAAGAAAAAGCTGGCTGAGAAAAAGGTTGCTCCCCCACCGCAAACCCATACTTGCTTGCTACCTCCCCACACTTCTGCTAAACCAACCAAACTCAGAAAGAGACTGTATTTCAAGAAAAATAAAGCAGCATAATTAAGTCTGTTACCATGTGCAGCATACTATTCAGGAAGCTGCAGTGCAGCACGTTACTGCAAAAACAAGAGAGACACGTGCTCTCAACAGCTCCCTATATTTGTACCCTTGTCCTGCACTAAATTTGGCAAGAACTTCCAGCTCTGCAGTTAGAGGTAAACTTCTTCACCTTCATTGAGGGGTAAGATGTTCCTCTTAAGGGCTATGTTTGTGCCACCACCCTCCTGATGCAGCTCTGCGTCCCTGCCAAGAGCTGAGGTCGCTGCTGGATCTGCTCCCGCTTGAGGACGCAGAGTGGCCAGTGCTGGCAGCAGGTTATCAGCCTTGCAGTCTTTTTTAGTATCTGTTTTCAGGTAGAAGCATTATGGAAGCAGTGCATGCTATCTCAGTTTAACCACAGCAGTTTCAGGATTAAAAGAGTGTGCATTTTGCTTTGAAGTGATGCTTTTCACACCCTTCCCCATATTTATTTCCTTCATACCCCTTGCTGTCTGTGGTGCCTTTCATTAAGCAGCATCACTCTCCTAACATACCATCTGACCTGACGTAGCAGACGCCCCGTAAACCTACCCAAAAGAACTTACTGTCCCTTTGCAAGACCAAGGACAACCTCCTTTGGTATTCAAGTCCTGACAGCACTTGAATCGGTCTCTTCCATGCCCCAAACTTTTGTTCTTTTGGGTATTTATCCAGAGATGGAAGAGCCACATTTCTTCTTACACGCTTATTATTCTCCTTCAAAAGAATATGAATGAAAATGAATCAGATCATTCATCGGATCTGATAAGCTCTGCGTGAGCAGGATACAGATCGCCTCTGAATGAACCAATACTGATAAAAACCCAGCATTTGAAGACAATAGCGAGTTCTCTTTTATAGTATCAGATCTCCTTTCATGTGCTTTTCACCAACATTCAAGTAGATGAATTTTTCTATCTTCTTTTTTTTCTTTCTTTCTTTTTTTTTCTTTCTTTTTTCTCCAGAAAATAAGTCTGTAAAATGAAAATCATGTGAAAACACATCTGATAGTGATCACCTGGGGAGTCTCACTGGCAAGGCTGGTGGGACAAGGCTGAAACCTCTTTTATGGTTTTGGAATTGTTTGGTCTGTAAGAGAATAAATACGAATGATACGACCAATTACGCAGATCACATTTCAGGTAATAGCCAAATTGTAAACAGTCCCACAGCTTCTATCTAATTCATGAATGAGAACATAGTTGAACTGCAAAAACAAAATTGTGGCTTTCCAGATTCCCTTCCCAGTTCTGTTTGACAGCTGGAAGAGGAAAACGTTGGGCTCAATTACAAATACATGACACAGTCTGCAAGCGTAGAGCTTCTGAGCCTGGCTGGGAGTGCTGATAATCAATTTTCATGGAGCAGTATTTTCAGTGTTCAACAGTTTGATCTGTCATCCAGTTTGGACTGACCTCTTGAGGTTTTGGGTTTTTTTTAATATCTTTTCAGACAGCCTTTCTTAGTGAATACAGAAATCTGAAAATATTAATGGCCACCAGATGAGGAGCAGATGAAGGACTCCTGAAGATCTCCAGCCAAAACTCACATCTCTGTGATAGGGATCTAGCCAACATAAGCATGTAATTTTGCATCCACATTTTTGGCACCTAATGCAATAGTCCTTTTAAAGTAACACCTCATTTCCCCATGGAGAAGTACATGCCTTTGAAAGTCTCCCAAGGAGGTGCACTCTATGGAACAGAAGCACCTAAATTTGTCTCCATCAGGTGAATAGGAAACTTCGGCAATATACATCTGCTCTCTGAGAAACCTATTTGGCAGTGGCTGGAGCCTCCGTGGGAGATGTCTTTCAGTCCACACTGACCAGGGAACCTAAACTTGTTCTAGGAACCACCTCAGCAGAAGACAAAGCTGCAGGCAAAAGATGTGTTCTCATCTATACAGCTTGCACAGCCCTCCTGACCTGTTGACTGAAATAGTAGTGTGTTTAGGATATTGCATGACTGTGAGGACATGCAAAACATTGGCAAATGCAACGTTAGTTTTATCTGTGTCAAAATCCAACTGCTGAGGGGAACACACTAACTGATACAATAATGTTCACATGTGTTGATACCTTTTTTTTTTCTTTCACAGCCAAGAAGCTTAAAATACTCAAAAGCATTAGTAGAAATAAGGTGGGTAAGCATTACTGCCTTTTATGCATATAGTTGTCTATTTAAATGCCTATTTATATATTTATAGGACAAATACACAGGCACACACACTCTTATATTTGTGTTGCTGAAATTACATAGTCTGGAGATTAAACCAGAAATAGAATACAGATCTCCTGATGCAAAACCTTTTGCTTTACCCATTCGAGAATTCGTCCCCTCAGCCTTGCAGAGTGTCAGATTAAAATGTACGAGGAAAAGAATCACAGAAACTTCAAATCAAAGCATGAAATTGAAAATCTGTCAGATCCGTAACATGAACATTCTCTCCAAAGGAAAATTCTGACACGATCACATTTTCTCATGAAATTAGAGCTGGAAATAAGGTCAGTCTGGAGGGGGTGGGGGAAAAAAGTAAGGAAAGAAAAAAGAAAAAGAAGAGAAAAGAAAGAAAGAAAAAGAACTATAACTAGAAAAAAACCCAAACCACTCAGCATCAGCCACTTCAGTAAGAGAGTCTGAAGGGTTTTGACAAGTACTGTGTCTAAGCCAAAAAACCCCAGGGCTAGATCTTCCACAAAATTCAGAAAACTTAAAGGGACATTGTCAAAGTTGGTAGACCAAACATTTGTGCTACTTTAAACTCAGAGTAATACAGAAGGTTTCATATTTTTCTTTATTAAAAAGAACAGCTGAAAGATATTTATGAAGACTATGGTGACACAGTTTGCATATTTATTTTGTAACTAAGGATAACAGGCTTTGCAACATTTTTACTGGATTTTAAAGCCGTGCTTAAATTGTAGGTTGAAAGATTATTTTCAAATTAAAACTTATGCATTTTCTTTCCTTTGCTCTTGCTGAGAAAGCTGTGGATAAAATCCAATGGGAAAAAAAAGTGAGTTAAAATGGGACACAGAGAGGGGGCAAGGGGGGGAATGTTTATTTTTAAGTGCAGCATGGCATCATTCTGTTATAAAAATCTGGCACAAACTGATTTTCTGAAGTGTTGAGAACCTACAGCTCTTTTGAATTCAACAGGAGATCTGAGTGATCAGCAGAGTCTCTGGGAAATCAGGCCACATTGCTTTAGCTTCCCAAGACCTAACCCTGCAATCCTTTCTTCACATGTCCTGTTTGGCATGTGTGGTTACTCCAGATGGAGCTAACGGGACACTTCATTGTCGTTCTTTGGCTTATGCACAGAGATTAGTGGCTAGAAAGCTAATTGTGATGGAGTGAGCCAGTCATACCAGTCTCCAGTTAATGAGGAAGCACTTACTTCTTGGGCACAAGTTGTCCATCCAAAGCTCAGCACACAAACTAAGGCATAGGAGCGTTCAGGAGCATGTGCACACAGCACAAACCTCTGCAGGGCATCGTGGTGAGTCTTGCTGACTTACACAAATATCATTCTGAGTTTTGTACATTTTCTCTGCTCAGGTTTAAAAGGTCTGGATGGAAAGAGAGGGGTGATGGGGAGATCTAAACTGGTTAGTATCTTGTAGCCCGTTCTGATGTTACTTGCCACATCTGCTCACCAGAGCCAAGGGTTAACATTCCATGAGGGACATCCTGGTGAGACATCAAGTCTTCTGCAACATATATAAGGAGGGTCAGCACCTCAGAAAGGCTTCTCAAAAGCCATTGTGCTAAGCAAATTAGTAAAGGAATTTAACATTAAAATATTGCTAAATCATCTGGCAGCATTTGGTTGGTCCAGAATACAAGTGTATAACCATTGAATTAGTAAACATGCAAAAGAGCATTTGCATTGCATGATACCTTGCATATTTATCCATGTTTTCCTCATGATTATTTCTCTACTGGTATTTCTGGAGCATTTTAGGTTGTAGGCCCCGTTGCACTGTGGGGTCTTTTAGGTAAGGAAGACCAAAACCAGCCTTTATATTGAAAGAGGTCCTGTGGCGGTACCAGGACATTGTATCTCAGGGCTGCAACCCTGCTCTGTCTTTTTACCATTGAGGAGAGCAGTTACCTCAAAGATGACCTTTAAAGGAGGAGCTGGAGATACAGGCAACTTCTCATTAGCTTCAGCCTACAGACATCAAGGTGGAAGTGCATGTGGCCTGAAGAGCCATCTTGCTTGATACTGTAGCAACACAAGGCCAAGGCAGGCACTGGTGAGGCCAGCTACAGGGTTACTGGCCATCACATACTAGAGTGAGAAGCCCACTATCTGAAGGATAACTAATGGCATAACTTACAGTGACAATGAGTTGTATGTGTTTTGTCCCTCACCTCAGCAGGACAGGCACTCAGGGAGTACCTGTGACCATCGAGAACAATGCCTTCATCTTTTAAACACCAAACCCCATCCCTCACCCCATCATCAGGCTGTTTGGAAAGGCAACAGCATTGCCTGAAGCTGTGTTTCAGGCAATGCAACAGCATTTCCCAAAGCAAGAACTCCCTGGTCCATAGCACCTGCAGAGACACAGAAGGCCATCACAGACTCTACACACAGAGGTCTCCCCCAGGAAACTGAGGCAGCTGACTGATACCCATTCCCTCGGTTTCCAGACTCAGAGTTTTATGAGCAAAATGACACCTCTTTCTGCTGGCCAAATAAACTTCAAATTTTTTGTGGTGAAAAGAGCTGTTTGCCCCTGCTTGATCCATCTCAAGACAGCAATGAATTTAATTCCTTCAGGCTGTTTGAGGACAGAATTGAATGCAGATCTCCAGTATTTTGAAGTTTGTTCCCAAATGGTGACCCTTTGCTATGACATATCAGCTATTGCCATTTTCAGCAGAACAAACTCTCTGACTTTGGGACAGATTAGGTCCCCTAAATTTGCTTGAGGCATGCCAGCCTAAGCTAGTCTGGAGACATAGCAAGGGAACACAGAGTCTGGGAGTTCTGAAAGGGTGTGAGCCATTCAGTTTTGAAGATAAATATAAAGATGGGCATAAGATGTTGCAGGTTTAAACTCCCTGGGTAATGGGGGCTTGTAGGCTTCTATGGAGTTATATTTAAGACTTTAGACCATATGTATTGTTTGAGGTACGTCCCTTTGTTGATTTTCACTCCAGTGAAATCTTGAGAATCAATCAGTACACCAGAAAAAATGCCTGACCCTCTTCCTTAATGTATTGAGATCCAGTGGGGTGCCTGGCTGGTACATGTTATCATTTCTAATCATGGTAGTGTGATATGAGTGATAAAGAGCAGCTCAGGAAAGCGGTGTTCTGCTTGAGCATGGAGACATAGACACTGACAGATCTGATGTTTAATTGCATACATTGTGTAAAACCAGGAGACAGCACTAATCTCTCATAAATCTCCTCTTTTAAATTATACCTACAGATCACTGTCTCCGCTGTAGGTTGTTTCCCCCTGCAGAAACTAATCTTAAAGCTGCCCCCATTCAAAGGGACCCTCCAGCAATACCCAGGAATGAGTCAACTTCTCAGGCAGAGGAAACAACTTTGTTTCCTGCAAGTGGCTGAGAATGTTGAAAGAAACGTTGACTGCGAATGAGTGCAGCTCTGCTCTCTTTACAGTCATTTTTCCCATGGCTGATGAACTCCTGCAGTTGGCTTCATAATGTCCTTTGCGCTTCCACACTCCTGGAGCTCATTCTGGTTCAGCCCCAATTTCCAGTTGAGCCTGGTGGTCCCTATCATCTTGCTTGCCAAAGGGATCAGCAGCGTGACAGCACCCACACAAGAGATTAATCGTTTAGCTTTCTGGACCTTTCATTATTTATAGAGGAAAAATAGTTTGCAAAATAAACCGCACATGGGGACAGCGAGCTCCCAGTATTCAGCTTTGGTAGAAGTGGACACAGAGGTAAGGTTACCTAGGGACACCTGTCAATGCAGCATGTGGTCCAAAGAGCCAGCTACCTTTGGGAGACAAGAATCTCAGTCTTAAAAAGGTTATGAGAAGATGAGAGGGATGACAGGAAGTGTTTTCATTTTTGCTAAGATGTCCTTGTTTCTTCCTCTGCTGCAGAAGTAAGAGTGCAGTGTGAGACTGATCCTCTTCGTTTTATCATTGAGGTTTGAGTGGAAGGACTTGAGGAGAAGGAATGTGTCTCAAAAACAAGTTCATTTCAGAGGACTGAAAATCCACCCTCAGATTTTCTGTTGACGGTCACAAGAATTAGTTTATGAAGCCTCCATGGACATAAAACCAAGTACAGCACCCATTTCAGTCTGTTTGTTTGGCATTGTGAAGGAGATAAATGTGATGGTTTGGTGAGGGTCATCTGAAATATTCTGTGACTGTGTCTTCAGACTCTTCTGGGAGAGCAATGCTATTCCCAAAGACCCCTGCTTCTTTCTTAGTTTATCCTGTCTAGACAGCTACGGTCTATCCCAAAACAGACTGTGCTCATTGAAAGCACAACTTACAACTTAGAGTGTTAACATCCACTCTAATTATTATTCTTACTTTTTCTCTTTGAATGCCTGGACCTGGATTCCCTCTGCCTAAATCAGGCTCCTCCTTCTGATTAAGACAGTGTAGGAACAGTCCCTTATCTCTCCAGAGGAGTAGCTTGAATATTCCTACTTGGTGAGAATAACTTGGTTTTGTACCAGATGCTTAAGATGCCACTATCACCTATTTCTACTCAAAGCTGGAAGGCAACCATACAAATATCATCCTGTCCAAAGCAACTGCTCATATACTTTGCCCACTCAAATCTCTTGGTGGGGTTTGTAGAAAAAAAACCGAGGGCCGAGGTAGGGGTGGGGAGGGAACCAGCTGTAACCAATGCTGCTCATTTTTATAAAAGTCTGGGCAAAAAGATCTCACATACAGATTTTGGTTTACAGGTTCTTAACGGGTTGTTTGCAGGAAGGATTTATTTGCTTTGTATTTGAGGGGAAGGCTTGGTCAGTCCCAACTGTGGGTTGTCTTCCCCAATGTGCTTTGTCTTCCCAACCTGGTGACCTCTGCTTTTACAAATAAACAAATATTCTACCTAAAATCACTTTTCTTCATCTGTGAGGAATAAATGATATGCTACTGGCCAAATTTTTCCATATGCAATTTCATCTGTAAGACATGGGCTCATGATTCACACAACATATCCCAAATGCATGTCTTTTTGATGACCTTATTCTCTAATCTGATTGGGGGAATAAAGTCTGAAAACTACAGAGCTGTTTTTACTTAAACATGTTATTTTCTATCAGAAGAGGAGTGGCCAGCAGGGACAGGGAGGTGATTGTCCCTCTCTGCCCTCGTCAGGCCCCAACTGGAGTACTGTGTCCAGATCTGGGACCCCCAATACAAGAAAGATGTGGACCTGTTGGAGAGGGTTCAGAGGAGGGCCACGAAGATGATGAGAGGGCTGGAGCACCTCCCCTATGAAGAGAGGCTAGGGGAGCTGGGCTTGTTCATCCTAGAGAAGAGAAGGCTGCAGGGGAACCTCATTGCAGCCTTGCAGTACCTGAAGGGAGCATACAAACAGGAGGGGACTCAACTTTTTAAAAGGGTAGATAATGTCAGGACAAGGGGGAATGGCTTGAAGCTAAAGGAGGGAAGGGTTAGATTAGATATTAGGGGGAAGTTTTTTACAGAGAGAGTGGTATTGTGCTGGAACGGGCTTCCCAGAGGTGGTGGGTGCCCCATCTCTGGGGATGTTCAAGGCCAGGTTGGATGTGGCCCTGGGCAACCTTGTGTATATCCAGGCCTGCAGGTTGGTGGCCCTGCCTGTGGCAGAGGGGTTTGGAACTCTGTGATCCTTGGGGTCCCTTCCAACCCAGACCTTTCTATGATTTTATGATTCTATGTATTTGATCACCTTTGTTAAACTGGAATCAACTACCTGCAAAGCAACAAGTGAAGATCAACTGTGATGTCATGTCTCAAGTGGAAAGATAACCAGACATCCACAGCTGTGTCAAGCCGTGCTGGAAAAACAGTGAAGAAGGGCGAGAACAGTGGAGCTGGGTCTAAAGTCAGAGGCAACACAAGGAAACCTCGATTTCCTAAAGCTTGGGCATGTTAGGATATACTTCAGTCATATGATGTCATATTAAAACAATCCTACCTATGCCTCTAGTTCAGCTTTACATCTAATAGAAAAACATTAAATAAATAACAAAGGAGGTGGTTGAAATGTAAAAGGCCTTGAATAAAGTTGATTGAGGGACCAACAGATAACTTCGAAAATGAATTAATTTAATACTAATATGAATCTATTTTTTTTTCCCCTTCCTCATATTTTGCTGGGATCATCTGCATAAGCATAGGATCTCTGCTTCTTTGGCAGTCCTTTCCTGCCAGGGCACAGCCACTGGCACACAGTACTGTGTCTCCTGCAGTGTCATAAGCCCCACGGGACTCAGCACGTGTTTTGACTCCTAGTTGATGTGGTGTCATCCACCTCTCTGACATGTGCAGAAGAGTCCTTTATGATATTAGAATGGGGAATTTAAGTCTGCTGGCAACAGTTCTGCTTTGCTTTTCTCTCAAAGGAGGGATTGAAAAGCTGGTTTGGGGTCTTGTTTTGTGCTGGTTTTGTGCATTGTTATCTGATTGCAATTTATTTCTTTGGAGAAATACACCAAAATCTGTATGTTGGTCTTGATCTGGTGATCAGTGTTTGGTCTTCAGTCAGTGAAGTCACTGATTGGGGTGAGTGGGAACAGAACTTGCATGATGCTTTTATGCAAAATTTCTGCAGTAATAGATTTACCAAAAATGACTATATATGAATATTTCTTCTAAAATGTAACACAGCAACAGAAAACATAAATTCAGAAAACACAAATCATTATATGTTTTTCTCTTCTGAAACAAAACATGATAATACCTCTTGCTACATTTACTTAGTTAAAGAGAGACCAGGATCTCAGCCCAATGGTAGGGTTTTGCCATCCAGAATCATAGTTGGGATGTTGCAGGTGAGAGTGGGGATGAAAAAAAGCACTTCAATCCCCCACTGTGGTCAGGCGACAGACTTCATCATTCCAAGAGTCTTGTTTGATTTTCTGCCTGTCCAAAAAACATCTTTGTACTTTCAGACTTGCAGTTGCAGAAGACGCGTGGTTGTTGGTCTCAGAGAAGATCAGCCCATGTAGCCCACAACCCATGCGGTCTGGATGTGCTTCATCTGCTTACAGGAAACACTGCAGATCAGATTTGAGCTTTACAGCTGTCCTGGTTCTGGCCAGGCCAGCGCTAACCTCCCTAAGCAGCCAGCCCAGGTGAGTCAGCCCTGGCTGTTCCCACACCACCTGACATCACTCCCCCATAAAAGGGGCTGGTTCAGGAGGGGCACTTCTGAGTGCCTCCAGGGCTGTCTGAGTGTGGCTGGGGCATTGGGTCAGTCCTTGTGTTGTGCAGTACTCTGTGTCATCATTGGGTCCTCAAG
This sequence comes from Zapornia atra, assembly GCA_013400835.1. NCBI lineage: Eukaryota > Metazoa > Chordata > Aves > Gruiformes > Rallidae > Zapornia > Zapornia atra. The sequence goes on along the minus strand of VZTU01019544.1, from coordinate 153,527 downwards.
ATACTCTGTTATCACCAGGTGTGAGTGACATTTACCATGGGCTGTTATTGTTCCCCTTTCATGGTGCTTTTGTCAGTAATGGTCCTTATCCCAACCCATGGGGGGGGGTCTCTCTGTTTCTCCTCTGGGAGTGATGGAGTGGTGTGTACTGCTCAGCCACTGCTTGGGGCTGAACCACTGCAGCAGGAAGCCTTGTTAGTCTCCTATAGGAAAGCATGGATGGACCAAAGGCATTTGGTTTGCTGCTCTCTGGTGTAACATCGATCACAAGGTAGCATCTCACTCGGTGCCCCTGCTTGCAAGTCATAACATTCCCAACAGAATAGAGATGGATATAATGTTCCTACAGCTGTGAGCACACTACTACTGGACCAGCCATTATGCAGGCTAACCCCACTGCAACCCACACCAGGGGCTTCTGAGCAGCTGCTGCAACACTGGGTCCTACAGACACACCAGAGGAGATATCGTGGGCTGGTGAAATCCCACAGAGTTTAGCTTCCAAGGGTTTGACTTCTCAGCCCTTGAAACAATAATGGCACTCATGGCAAACAAAGCAGAGGCTGTGTGTGCTCCAAAATGCTAATGAAGGTTAGCACCATGGGCTGTCAAACGTGCCTTTCATTGGATCAGGAAAATAAATGTGAAAACATTTCCTAAGTTTTTACCTTAAATTGCTGCAGATTGAGGGCAAGCTTGTGCCATTTGTTTTTGTGTGGGTACACTTCTGCAAATGTCGGGCAGCAGGGAGGTTCCTGCAGAATTGGTAGAGCACCCAGCTGGATGAGACCTCTTGTGAGGCTGTGACTTCCTGTGACTCCGGCAGGGCTTGGAGCACGGGCTCTGCTTTTCTGTACAGCCAGCAGTGGCTCTGTCGATGAGGCTGTTCCCAGTACAGAAGATCAAACATGGGTGCAAATCACTGTGTGGCCAGGTCTGAGGTTATTATCTGTGCAAATGTGGCTGGCGCATTATAGCTAGCAGTTGTGAAGAAGAGGGCTTAGGGATACAATCACGGCTTTAACACCGAGGATTACGCAAGAAAATAGAGACAAAAGGGGAATTTTTTCCCCTTTTATTATATTTCTCAGTGCAAGTGTTATGAAAGGACTCTACTCATATTCGTTCATCGTTTTCCCACAGTCAGTTACAATAATCTCCTGGAAGAATCAAACTGAAACTTCAGTCCTTAAAGGAAAAACGTGCCCACTTATGCATATTTTTTTTTGTATTGTACAGTTGCTCGTGTGAGCTCAGGCGGTGCCATGAACCAGATCTTATATCTGAGCTTTGAAAAGCCAAAGCTTGTTCAGGGAAAGCGCATACAAAGAGTTAAAGTGGTTGCATGAAGCAGATCCCAAAACCAGGTAGTGAGATGCTAAGTCTGGCAGTTACAGCAAGTCCTTTACATCAGACTAAAGCCTGTAAAATAGATTTTTAACATCGGGAGGGAGGGAGGGAGGGTGGGGAGGCTTGGTGTGGAGCATGCTCTAATATGGGTCAGAAACACTAATTAACTGGAACTGTTTCTCATGATCAGTAACTCAGCAGTTCTCCTTCACCCTCTTTGTTAGAGAATCTGCATAAAAATAGCAACAAACAGCCTCCGAATCCTTCTAAACACCAGTCAGGCTTAAATTTATCTCCCGTAGTGCTTCCTTGTGACAGTGGCGATGACAGCATCGATTAGATAGGGCTGGCACTTCACACCGTGTGTCACTCCTCATTATCTGACGAGAGCCCCTGCGAGGGGCAGGTGCCGGGGAATGAAAGATTAGGTGGAGTATGTGTAATCAGCCTAAATCCCTCGCTACCTCTGCCAAGCGATAACAAAATGTGAGCAGCTCTCTCCTTTCCACAAATTCTTCCCTGATTTCGCCATGCTCGTGAGTCTGCAGGTTTAATTACCCAAACCAGAGCTGAGAAACCGCACGACAGAGACCAGCGTTTCCAGGATGAGGTTGGTTCTGGACCGCAGGCTTGTCTTCCAGACGATTTCTGTCCTCTGAGGAGTATGTGCAGTCCTAATTACGCAGCCTTAAACCAACACGCAGAAATTCCCCTCCCTCCCTCCCTCCTGTGCAGATGCTTAAGCTTTTCTTCCTCACTTTCAGCAGATCCTCTTTAATTCTCCCTAATGGCTCTCACCCTCCCTGCAAATAAGCAAGCGAATTTTGCAAGTGAGTGAGCATAATGAAAAAGCAAGGTGTGAGGCTTGGCGACACGGGCTAGATTTTGACACTTGCTGCATTAGTTTTAATACTTCTTAATGTGCCAGTCAATGTTCGACAGCGTGGCTGTTAGAAATGAAGGTCCCGTAATGAGATCTAGCAAGCCTTGTGGAAAAACGACAACCGTTTTTCCATGCCAATTACCGATGAGGACTACTTGGGCTTTCTGCACGCTTCCAGAGACAAATTGCTCTTCAGATTTGAAATGAGAGCACTGGCTTGTTGGGAGAGAGCCAGGCCACGCTGGGTAAGGCTCAGACACCTGGCTATGTGAAATGATTCATGCACGCTGGCCAAGGAAAAGAAAATACCTAGCTAGCTTCGGGGAGGATTTGGCTACCTCTTACCATCCTAGGCTGTCCCAGACACAGGTTGTCTGTAATCTGCCCTGGTGACCAAGAAGGCCAATGGGATCCTGGGGTGCATCAAAAGGAGCGTGGCCAGCAGGTCTAAGGAGGTGATCCTCTCCCTCTACTCTGCCTTGGTCAGGCCCCACCTGGAGTATTGTGTCCAGTTCTGGGCTCCCTGGTATAAAAAAGACAGGGACCTCNGGAAGAACTTTTTCAGAGTGAGGGTGACAGAGCCCTGGCACAGGCTGCCCAGGGAGGTTGTGGAGTCTCCTTCTCTGGAGATATTCAGGACCCGTCTGGATGCCTATCTGTGACCTGTTCCAGGGAACTTGCTCTGGCAGGGAGGTTGGACTCAATGATCTCTGGAGGTCCCTTCCAACCCCTATGATCCTATGATTCCGTGAATCAGCTCCTGTGTTAGAGGTATGCATGGGAAGCCTTAAAGGAGGTAAAATAAAATAATAGAATCAGAGAATGTGTTAGGTTGGAAGGGACCTTTAAAGGTCATCTAGTCCAAACCCCCTGCAGTAAGCAGGGACACCTTTAACTAGATCAGGTTGCTCAGAGTTTCATCAAGCCTCACCTTGAATGTTTCCAGGGATGGGGCTTCCACTATCTCTCTGGGAAACCTGTTTCCATGTCTCACGAACCTCATAGTGCAAAACTTCTTCCTAATGCCTAGTCTAAACCTACCCTGCTCTAGCTTAAAACCATTTCCCCTCATCCTATTGCTAAATGCCCTTACAAAAGGTCCTTCCCCAGCTTTCCTGTCAGCCCCTTCAGGTACTAGAAGGCCACTATAAGGTCTCCCTGGAGCCTCCTCTTCTCCAGGCTGAACAAGCCCAACTCTCTCAACCTGTCTTTGTAGAAGGGAGCTCTATCTCTCTGATCATCCTCATGGCCCTCCTCTGGACCTGCTCCAGGAGGTCCATGTCCTTGTGCTGAGGGCTCCAGAGTTGGACGCAGTATTCCAGGCAGGGTCTCACCAGAGAAGGGTGGCACAATCACCTCTTTCAATCTATTGGACACATTTCTTCTGAGGCCATTAGCCTTCTTGTCTGCAAGTGCATGTAATAGACAAATGCTGTCCATGTGTGAGAAAATATGGACCACAGGAAAAGGAATGGGCAAATGGGAAACATTCAGTACTTGCCAGAGGTCATGGATTTGGGTTACAACTGGCGAAATGGCAAGCGTGATGAATGGAAACCTCTCAGTGTTTCACTGGGGGGCTGGGTGTTAATGAGGAAGAATGGCAGAAAATACTCCTGTCTGCTGAAGAAAATAGCCTGAAGCCAGTGAGAGAGAAGCATGGTGGTGTCTGAGCAAAGCAAAGGGCACTACTATGGTGATGGCTGGTAGCATTCGAATCGTGGGCCGCAGTCAGCACCTGTGGGCACCCCTGCCCTCTATTGCCTACATGGTCTCACTGCATTGACTGTATGCTTTAACCATGGCTGGATGAAGCACCAGCAGATGCACTGTGAGGAGGACTCTTGCACTGCTGGGAAGTGAACTCCAAGCTCTCTTTTACTTCAATGTCATACCAAATGTATATCAGTAAAACCCACATGGTTGCTGCTTGGCTAGATGAGTGTAAGGTGGTCCTCACAAATGTGCTGGTGTGATATGGCCATGCCAGGCAGGAGCTTTACTGCCTGCATGAAATGCCTGGATAAGCAGACTGGTCTTCCCAAGAGTTCAAATGTGCCACTGGTCTCCTTCCGGGGTCTAAAAACCAGCCAGGGGCTTCTGTTTTCCACTGCTACTCTGAGTATTTATGGGAAAAATGAAAGGATGTTCTTGACTCACAAGGAAGGACAAGGGGAGAAGACCTGAATGCTGGCTCAGGCAGCGTCTCCCTTAAGCTGTGTTAAAAAAGCTGCCTTGCGTTTTATAACTACCCTCACTGCGCCCTGAGTCAGGCCTGCATGGAAAAATAGTGTTTCCCACTGTATAGAGGTAAATAACCCCACTTGAGACAGTGTTAGACCCTCACAATGATTTGGGAGAAAGAACAGTTTTCCATGCTGCTCTGAATCACCTCATGCCAAATTTAGTGGGCTCAGAGGAACATCAACCCCCTCCCCCAGCAAGAGGCCGTGGCCTTGTGCTAGCTGGGAGGCAGGCATGTTTTGGCAACATCTGATACAAACACTTCCCAGACCCTGGGGGAAAAACATTTAGTCATACAAAAATCCCAGTTGGTTGCTTCATACTTAAACTGCTAGCCTGTGCAGCTGAAAAGTTAATTTGGGAAAAATAGCTGGATGACAAAGTGAGGAATATATGGTTAAATGCTCTTAATTTTATTTTTAACAATTGATGCCGCTGGTGAGTGCAGTAATACTGGATATAACCCTTATGTAGAACTCAACCATTTGATCTTTGTGGTCATGGAGCATGTGTTTCTGTGTACTCACCATGAAAATAGGAAAAAAAACCCCACTGCTGACTTTTTGCTCAGGAATGAGGCTTGAGCAGGAAGAATGCATCAAATGAATTATATGAGGTTTTTATAGGCGACAATTTCTCCTTGTTTTGATTTCTTGCAGTTAAATCCAGTCATTTCTACTCTGTGCATGTTTATTTTTCTCTGTGAAAATTGTGGTTATGCTGAGCATTTCTAGTTCTGTGCTAATTGCAACCAACCCACAAAAAGAATATTTCTTCTTTGGCATTTATCAAATGTCACCCATTTTCCAGTCTTGCACCCTGACCTCACAGGCTGAACACCTCTGAGCTCCACTGAACCCTTGCAGGTAAATGGCCAATTATTGCAACCTTTTAAGAGAGGGTATCTGCTTCTTCTGCATGTGCAACCACTGTGGTACCAAACTAAGCTAAGCCTTTGGAAGTTATACTTGGGCTAGGCTAGTGAAAAGCAAGGAGCAAGCTCTGTGCTGAGACTTGCTACTGATCAAGCTGAAACCTGACTCCTGATACAATCCCATGGGAGGCATGATTATTGCTTTGATGTGTTGAAATATCACACACAAAAAGGTGGCTTCTTCTGATGACCAGTCAGGTAGTCTTGTCTATGAAGAAAGGTTCACTGTCACTGCTGGAAGGCACAGTGGCAAGCAGGTATACAGATGCCCCAATGTACAAATAACCAAGTAAAGCCTGTTTTCTACTGGGAATGGGAGGAAAATGTGGATATTCACTACTCACATCTTATTTCACTGTCATATCCTGGCCCCAAAGGTGAATGCTTCTCAAGGATAAGGAATAGACATGTTCAAAAGCCAGAGTATGGGAAAGATAATGATATTTTTGTCTACGTAGGTAGCTAAGTCTGATTTCCAGGTATGAAAACCACATCAGATATATGCAGTTGTTTGGCCACTTGCAACCTGAAGTGTTTCTGCTGCTCTGGTGATGCTACAGGCCCTCCACATGGTGCTTGTGGGTAGCGAAAGCATCCCAGTCTTGAGCACAAATCACACTGCACTCACAAGAAAGTCGCTTTTAGAATAAGTTGTATGGATACACAAAGCCTCTTCCCACAAACAGATGTTTGGGGATCTCTGGACAATGAGCTGTGGCTCAGCATTCATTCTCATTACATGAGCAAGGAAATCCCAGGGGCACTGGGACCTGGCAGCCCTCATAAAGCCTCCCAGCGTGCCTGGTGGAGGCAGAGAGTCTGCGAGTTTCTAGTGGCCTCTTACGAAGCTGCAGAAGAGAAAAATGTAATCTACCGCCTACAAGAGAGCAGTGGAGAGAGTCACATTTTACAGAAATTTTCTAAAAAGGCCCTCAAGACTAATTGTGTGTAGTGGTTAGGAAAGTGAAACAGTCTTCAAGATATGCTCACTGCTTCTCGGAGAAGACAGCGTGAATTGGCCAGACCCGGTATAGCACTCTGCTCACCAGCTGGGTTAAAAACCTGCCCTTAGCTCTAGCACACGGCGTTGCTGTGCACAGGAAGCACGTGCAATAGGCTGTGTACAGCTTTATGTGCAAAAAAACCTGAAAGCCAGGCAAAGAACTGCAAGGCCTGGGCAGAAAGATGCCCCTCGTGCTCAGCAGAGATGTATACGGCCACACATGTATTTGGCTGGCCCAAGAGCTGTTGGGATGTGGAGGGTTAAATCGTAGAATCATAGAATCCTTTGGGTTGGAATGGACCTCAAAGATCATCTAGTTCCAACCCCGCTGCCATGGGCAGAGACACCCTCACTAAACCAGGTTGCCCAAAGCCCCATCCAGCCTGGCCTTAAACGCCGCCAGGGATGGGGCTTCCACAACCTCTCTGGGCAGTCTGTGCCAGGGCCTCACCAGCCTCACAGGGAAGAATTTCTTCCTAACGTCTAACCTAACCCTGCCCTTTTTCAGCTTGAAGCCATTGCCCCTTGTCCTATCACTGCACTCCCTGGTGAACAGTCCCTCTCCCACTTCCCTGTATGACCATTGAAGTATTGGTACACCATGGTTAGGTCACCCCAGAGCCTTCTCTTCTCCAGGCTGAACAAGCCCAGCTCTCTCAGCCTGTCTTAACAGGAGAGGTACTCCAGCCCCTTGATCATCTTCATGGCCCTCCTCTTGACTTGCTCCAGGAAGTCCATGTCTTTCCTGTACTGGGGACCCCAGAGCTGGATACAGTACTCAAGGTGGGGTCTCACCAGAATGGAGTAGAGGGGCAGAATCACCTCCCTTGCTGGCCACGCTGTTCTTGATGCAGCCCAGGACATGGTTGGCCTTCTGAGCTGCTAGTGCACACTGCTGGCTCATGAAATGCAGTTCAGTGTGTCAGTCAGATTGAGAATGGTCACATATTTGACCTTTATTTTGTCTTTTATTTTAGAGATGAAACACAGAACTGCTGTGTCCTGGCACACGAACCACTTTCAGATATTCCAGTGGGAGGCGGGGTTGGAAGGAAGAGGTGGACAACATGGCACTGACATGTCAGTGAAAAAGTTGCTAGAAATTGCTCTCCTTGGGGTCGATTCAAAGCGCTGACTCACTGTGCAACATTAACACGCTGCATCAGCTGACAGTCCAGGAGCATTGGCAAATCCAGAACATCACCACGTGGAGGGAGGGCACCAACCCCACCCACGTGTAGCCGTGCTCTCTTTATCTTACCCAGCTTGTCTTCCCAGATGGCTGAGGGGCTTTCATAGCTACAGGCTGTTTATTTATTTTGGGGTTTCTAATCGTTGCTATGGTAATACTTAAAATTTGCATTCCGAAACTTACCTTGTTCTAACCTGCTCACTGTCTAGAGAGCCCGTGCTGGAGGTGCGAAATTATCCATGCTACAGAAACTGCAGCCTGGATTCCTGCCTTTTTTGTTTTTTGAACCAGGCAAACAGAAAGTACTTGCCCTACTTTCTAGCCAGTAAGCTGAAATTCTGCATGTTTAATTATAAATCAAATAATTGACTACAAAGCCATTGTGGTATGGCCTTCCATGCTGCTGATGGTTTTAATTGCAAACGGTTACATGATGTGCTTTAGTAACAAAGAATGAGCCCTGAAGTAGAGGATGAAATGTCCTACTTTGGCTCTGTTTTACAGTTAGAATGCAAGAATTTTTCTGGCATGTCATTCCTCTCCATGATGGATGTGAACAAGGGAACCAAAGGCCACATGAGATGCCAGTCATTCAGCCCAGCATTCATGAGGACAGCCCAGGCACTTGCTGCAGTCTATTCCTACTCTCCCTTGTTCAGGGCCCACCTTCACAAGAGCCACTCTCCTTCTGATGCCCAAAGAGGAGCTTGCATGGCTCACCCTAGAGTTGAGGACAAGGCAGAGTGTGGTGTCTCTTAAATGTATTTTTTCCTTTACTTCTGTCCCCAACTCAGTTCATCCCTGTGAATCTGTACCTGCATAGAAGGCCCTCTCAGAAGCAGCTGTACATTTATTTGCTTTCTTTTCATTATAAAAGAAGTCTTGAAAGCCACCACCAAGATGGACTGAAAAACACTCTCTCCTTCACTCATGGACAGGAAAATCTGGAGCCTTCCTTGTGTAACACAGAGACTGAGCAGGGCCAATTACCTGCAGTGACAAATAGTGTTAACAGCAAGTCTTTGGGCAGAATAAATGTGAAATTCTCCAAGTCAGCTACAATATCTTTCAAGCATATTTGGACATCGAAGCTGAATATCCCCAGCTGTGTTAAACTGTTGAGCTGTTGAGTTTCTGTTTGCAAGCCACCAACAAAAAGTAAGCTAAAATATTCTTGCTGTGCCTGCTCTTGCCTAGCATTGCTGAAGGAAAGGAAACTTAAAGCCCAGACCAATTCAAGTTTCTTGGAAAAGCACCCATGTCCTTCATGCTACTGATGCGTTCCAGTACCTTCCTGCTAGATCAGGTTTATTCTTTAGCAGTGTCTAGGGCTGTGACTCCTTAAGCAGGGACAAGTGAGCTTCTGCTTTATTGTACAACAGAGTCTCTCTTGACCTTGCTCTGCTAAGCGTACCGATGTGACTGTGCAGAACAGAGTACCTCTGTGCTCAGGGAGTTTTTTTGGTCTTGCCTTTCTTTAGGTAATGAGAGAGATCTTTTCCTTTCTCTTGTATGCAACAGCAGTTTCTAGGCAGTATTGACTTAAACCCCTCTATTTTTGTATGACTAACTATAGCAGCATAAAGCTAAATGGTTGAGATTATTGTGAGAACTTGGAAGTCCAATCTTTAATTTTCTTTTTTAAACCAAAATACAGCATATGCATGCATGAAGACAAAAAAACCCCCTCAGAGGGCAAAAGGGGGAAATCAACAGGATCAATCAACTGACAAATCTGTGATTTAAGGGTAATATAGAGAAGTATACATCGACCAGAGCTGTTGTGTAATTTCAGCACGAATCGTTTGTGGAGGAGAGCTAATTTCCCCTCTTCCACTCTCCCTGATGGGCATGGGTCTGCTGACACCCCAAAACCAGTGCCTCTCCAGCTATCAAAGGCATGATGTAGGAAGATGATCCTCCACCCGTGAAGACTGATGTGTTGGCTTTTTTCTCGATGTGATATGAAGAAGCAGCAAAGGTTCTTCATATGATAGGGAGCTGTTTAACAGGGTCACCTCATGCCTGGTGGGTTCCAAGGGTGGCAATGTGGGGGCCTGGATGACAGCCCAAGACCGCCAGGGCTATGCTGAAGCAGGATGGCTCCTGATGAGGAGGAGGAAGAAGACGAGGGAGAGGAGAGGATTCAGACCTGAGGCCTGCTTGCAAGTGGCAGTGGCATCCTACCTGCCAGGGACCTGGAAGAGATGCCCAGATAAAGGGGTCTCCCTGTACTCCAGAGATTCTCCCTGGGGTCGCCCTGTGCTCCAACAGAGGTCTGGTCACTGTTGAAGAGAGAGTCATGCTTGGAGAACTTGTCTCCTTTGGAGCAGCAGGTTTCTCTTTTCCACCTGGATTTCTCTCTGGCACCTGGCAAGCACACCCCAAGAGCAAATGAAGCTGGCTGCCGTGTTTTGCAAACCACTGTTGCTGTGATCTATATAAATAATTACCCAAACCTTTGTTTATTAATTTCTGATTAAAATCCTACGTAATTTAGATGCAAATTAACTGCTTCACTTATGATCCTGGCGAATGTCCAAGCTGGCCCTCGGCGTGGCAGAGCTGGCTATCGTCCCTGGCAGTTTTGCTGCTCTCAGGCCTTCAATACCCCAGCAAACATTGCTAAAAACTCTTCAGCTGCATGCTAAACCCCTGCAAGGTGCAAAGCAAGCTCACACCAGTCAGGGGGTCTGAGCGAAACCTCTCCTTGCTCAGGTGGGATCAGTCACCCTTTCCCACTTGTCCCAAAGAAGTGTGCAGCTGCTGAAGCCTGTGCGGTGTCATTGCGCATGTTTGAGGGGCTGCAGGTCTGTCCCCAAGCACTGGAGGATTTCTGAGGGATGCTCTTTGCACAGCAACAGGTGAGGGAATTGTGGGTGATCTTTTTCTTACAGACTTCTGCAGGGTAATTTAACCCCCCCTTTGGCAATATCCTCAGCCATGAAAGAGAATGGGTAGTCCAGATTTTTCTTGGCTGTTTGCAATGATAGGGAAGAATAACCAGCTAGAGCTTTGTGAAGGCAAAAAGGAGCTATTTGCTAATTTTTTAAAATATATCTGAGGCTAATAAGTTTAAGATAAGCTATTGGTTAGATGGGTTTTGTTTTGATAGCTGAAGACAATAATAATTACAGGCATTTTCCAGGGTAAAAAAGAACAAGTTTTGAATGACAAGTTGTATCTCTCCCTCCTGTCCTTTCCAGGGCTGGTAACAGCTGGAGAAAGCTGATGTGAGAGACTGAGGCAAACCTGTGATGGTTGCTGCCATGTTTCTTCACTGCCTGTAGGTTATCATTCCTTCTCACCCGCCATAGCGACTCTATTCTACTATTTGAGGTAATTAGTTTTTTAAAAACATTCTTAAATCCTCTATTTAGTAAAAAAACCCCCAGCTCTTTAAATGTAAAAAAATGCATATTGTTTTCTGTACGTATGCAAGGAATAGAAGGCATTCTTTCCTACTGTCCTCAAGGAGACTATAGCATCCCTACATATCTCAAGAGCAGTGTGATGATCCAGTGGTGTTCAGCCAATAATGGACTGATTTCTAATTAGAGTCCTGTGGTACAGGTGTAGGAAGGCATTGCACTCCTGAGACCAGCAGAGCTGATGAAGGATGCTTTCCTATAGACGCCCAAGCTGCAAATCCTTTGGTGCCTGGTAGAGGCTGAGTCCTGATCAAGGGATAAGGGGCATTTTTGTAAAGGGTTTTGTCGGTGGAGTGTTGCCAGGATGTTTCCATCACCTGGCTGCCTCGTTCTATGGCATGAGTAGGACTGGATTTCTGAGATGTCCACCCCTCTGGGTTAGGTCCAACCCTCTGGGTTAGGTCCAGCACACCTAGTAGGCTGCAAAGCTGTGGGAAGCCAAGAGAGGAGCATGATCCTGCAGCATGTGGGACAACATGGCTTTTGTGTGGTGCTCAACCCCTGCAGAAGCTCCTCCTCTGCATTGCTGTGGGAGCATGCTGGTGGTCCTCTGACTCGAAGTTGATACACTCACAGCTGAGGAGTCTTCAGCAAGTTAGACAAGCTTGCTGGTTTGTACTGGAGAGCAGAAAAGGATTCATTAGCTTCTAAGAGCACAGCTTGCTAATAGAAGTTAATGGGAGATCATTGTTGGGCCCAAGGTGGTATTTTCCATCAGTTTACCATGCAGTCCTCTCTGTGGCCACCCAGAATTGTGCTTCGATGACGCTTCAAGCCCTAAGACAGGACTTGCGTATCCTCGTGTCTGGTTTTGATGGCCTATCAGTAGCTCTAATAAAAGATGTTTCTCTCCCCACAAGCTTCAAGTCCTGAAAGCTAGAGCAACAGTCCTACTTAAGGCTTGGTTGCTTTGTGATACAGCATAATAACTTTTTTTAAACAATGAATCATAGAATCATAGAATGGTCTGGGTTGGAAGGGACCCCAAGGATCATAGAGCTCCAACCCCCCTGCCACAGGCAGGGCCACCAGCCTCCAGGCCTGGATCTACACAAGGTTGCCCAGGGCCCCATCCAACCTGGCCTTGAACACTTCCAGGGACGGGGCATCCGCCACCTCTCTGGGCAGCCAGTTCCAGCACCTTAACACTCTCTCTGTAAAGAACTTCCCCCTAATATCTAATCTAAACCTTCCTTCCTTTAGTTTTAATCCATTCCCCCTTGTCCTGCCATTATCTGCTCTTTTAAAAAGTTGAATCCCCTCCTGCTTATAAGCTCCCTTCAGTACTGGAAGACTTTCCTCCATTTTGTAATGAAATCACAATGGTTGGAAGTAGCAACCAGAAACGTAGTCTTCCACAAATCATGCTGTAAAAAAAAATTCACATTAAATCTTGTAGTAAATGGGCTTGGCTCTTCACAAATTCTTTCATACACTAGAGCACTTTCCATGAACACCCCCTGCTGGGCTCTTAAAAGCAAATTTAGAGAATTTCAGATTGTTTGGACTTGCTCCAAATCCTGCCATTGAGATAAAAATACTCAACCCCCCTCCCCCCAAAACAGTACTGTTTTATCTTATGATTATAATACGATCTAATTTGGTTGTTGTTTCTTCCCTTGACCACATGAAGTGAATAAGGGAGGTGAAAATAGATCATCAGAACCAACTACAGCAGGTACCCCTTGAGAAAATAAGACCTTAATTCCCTAGGCACTTCCCTAGGAAGGAAACACAGTAATACTTTGTGAGGGCTGAGCTGGTGAATATAAACACGTTTCTTTTTCCCCTTCCCTTCCCTTCCCTTCCCTTCCCTTCCCTTCCCTTC
>VZTU01019544.1:111859-139968 GCA_013400835.1 Zapornia atra | reverse complement strand
TCTCCCTTCCCTTCCCTTCCCTTCCCTTCCCTTCCCTTCCCTTTCCCCCCCCCATAGGCACTGAACTGTGCCACCAAACTTGAGAGCAGCTTGGAAAGGCTCTTTTCAGAGCTGAATTCCTTGATTTCCCACCTCAGCCAAGGTCAGAGATGTTCCTGGGAACTACATGGCAGCTTGGAAGTAATCAAATTATGCTGAATAAATCTTTCAAAAATGCTTTACATGGAAATATATGAGGGAAGGATACCTTCCTTCTAAGATGTTTGCCAGCGTATTAAATACTTTCCACTGTCTCCAGAGAGCTTGGCAAGCACACACAGCCCAGTGTACGTAGTTTGTCAAAGCCTAATGAACTCTTTAGTGGAAGTTCTCTGTGGCTTTGTGGGGATTAGGCTAGCAACCACATTTGGGCTTCAAGGTGAAATGAATCAGTCTGTGTAGGCAACCTGATTTCCAGAGTGTTTTTCTGTCAAAACCTGCCTGAAAATAAACATTATCCTTTTATTTTGCCTTCTTCCCACTCACCATCCCCTCCCATGTGTCTGTTACACATGTATATAAAGCACCTATCAATGTATTGATAAACATTCTTTGGAACCACTCTAACAGTAGAGGTAACCACTCTGATGGCACATCTGTGTCTTTCAGGGGTTTCACAAAGTTGAGAGGGAGGAGACCACATAGCAGCAAAAGCATTTCCTGTAGGGTCCTCTCTTCTCCAGTGGACAAGCACTCTCCTGGGCTCTTATGGTCTGCACCACCCCACACTCATGCTCCCCCCACCCCCAGAAAAAATAAAGAAAAAAAGAGATAAGATATCCTGGAAAATTAAGAAAATAATTGTCCTTTCTGTGAAAGAAGGGAACTCAGTCACAAAACACACATCTTGTAGAAATTATTCCTTTTTCCTCAGATGTGGGGAACTACACTTCCCCTGAAAATGTTGGAAGAAAACTCAGACATTCTGTGTACACAGAGGTAAATCTTTCACCCACGTCTAATCTACCTCACAGCATCAACAGTGCAGCTTCACATGCTGCACACACCCCCTCGTTTGGTGGCTGGAAACCTGGTCCCTGTGTGGGTGTAGTTTCTGAAAATCTCCCACTGTTGCCTACATTCGTGTTTCTCCAGTAAATCCGTCTGTCACCAGCGCTGCGCTGGTGCCAGTCAGAAAGGCAGCACCATCAGGGAAGGCCCCCATGTGTATCATCTTCCCCACATGGGGCAGGTCTGAGGTGGGTTAGGACTTCTATTTTCCTTTTTTATTTTTCCTGTATGACTTGTTCTTACGGCTTGTTTCTCTCAGTAGAAACACATGTTAAGGAGCAGTGTTAGAGATGAGGGGCTGAGGTGTTGAGTACACATTCTCCACATGTTTGTTTTCCTCATGGAGGCAATAGAAGATCATTACTCTCACTCTCCAAGACCAGGCTTGGGCAAATCCCATGGTGTTAGCAGGGGAGGTATGAAGACATACCTGCATCCGCTGAGTAGGTACGGTTACTGGAAGTGTGAGGCAATGAGCTATTGCTTTTAACTGTTTCCACAGCAAACTGCAGCTGGCAGCAGGAACCGTTTGGCAAGAACCAAAATGGTCTGTGTGTCACAACCTGTCTCTTGACCATCCTTCTTTGAGCTGAACCATAAGGTGTCCTCTTGTCTTTCCAAGGAGCTAAGGCTTCATTTGCCAAATCATAATGCTCAAAGAGAGATAAAACCCAAGCACTGTGGGGTTGAGTGCTTCACCACACTGTAAGGAGCAGGCAAGGTGTCGGAGGGTTTTAATGACTACATCTCACAGCCTATCTTTCACCCTGGCACTTGCCCACATGTGTCCCCCTAGCCCAGTGACAGTGAAATAGCTTCTGCTCCGTTTGCAGGATAAGCTGTGTATCACAGGAGAAAGCTGCAGAGCATCTGGGTAATCTTTGTCATCTGCTTGCACCTTCAGTACCCGAGATGCCCGTCCCAAAGCCGCGCAGCAGCACCTACCAGCACTGAAGCAGCAGCGTGCTGTAGCAGCTGTAGTCTCTCCCTCCTGCTCCTACTTGAAGAGGGTTTTAGGTGGGTAAGGCCGAGTCACTACAAATCACTTCTAGGGTTTTGTTTGCTGTTGCGCGGGTCTTTCTGCTTCCCATACTTCTCATTTCAAACTCCCTCTGATCTGTGTGGTCTGACACAAATCTCCAAACCACAGAGCAAATTTTTGGAGAGCACAAGCTCCTGGCTTCTCTGCGTGTCTCCAGAATCTCTTCTTCGTGCGCTTTGGTGATTTGATTCGCTGGTGGTACTTCTCATCAATGTATGTAACCACATTTTCTGCTTCCCATTTCTCTGCTCTCTTTTAGAGCAATCGTCTCTTTTTACAAATGCTGATTATGTCTTGCCCCAAAGTGGTCTGGAAAAGACTGTGGGGCAGCGAGCGGTGCCTTTGAATTTGCAGAGATGAGTGGTGACTCTGGGTGCCCAAGGGGAGCAAGCTTTTAAAAAGTCTGAAAACATTTTCCTTGGCTACCAAAGGACAGGTGCCCATCATGTTCTCCTAAAGGACTGCACCAAAATTCAAAGCACTCAGAATCTCTTGAGACTTCCCTCAACTCCTGCATAGGGACATGCCAAAGACCCCTAGCTATAGCAGATGCCACAGGATATATTACATTCTATGAGCCATAAATCTTCCAAACTAGGTTTGAAAGACTTGCCAGAGATGGTCTTGTCCCGTGTTTGCAAAGTTTCTCCCTGTCTCTTTGTTGATTCCCGCTGGGATTTTTTGTGCCCCATGGGTGGGTGCAGCTCTGGTGAGGAGGTTGGTGTGGTTCGGAGCACCTCAATGGCTTACCACAGATCTGATCCCTTCGCTGCCTGGAAGTGGGTTCAGCTTGTACCTAAGCTGTTCACGACAGATGTTTGCCTAAGCTCTTATTCAAAAACAAACAAAAAATGATGGAGATGTAACAGTTCTCCCAGCCAATCTATCTTGTGCTTAATCATCCTTACTATTAGAATTTTTTTCTTGTTTATCTTAAATCCCTTTTCTGACTATCAAAGCCCACTACTTCCTGTCCTATCATCAAAATTATCCCCCATATTTGCAGATAACTTCAATGTATTTAAAGACTGTTATTGTCTCCTCCAGTCTTGTCCTTTCTAGACTAAACAACCACATTTCCTTCAGTCCTACTTCATAAATTGTGTTTTCTCAACTTCTAATTGACTTTGCTACTTTGAAGAACTGGGTTTGAAAAAAAAAAAATGTTTGAAACTGAATAAAATATTCCAGCCAAGGCCTTGGCAGCACCAAATAAACAAAAGGTATGTCAAAGAGCTTATAAATAGTGGTCCTGGTGCTGTACCCCAGCACAATGCTTGCAGTTCCTGCAGTGGTAGGACATCATTGGTTTCTCATGCCACAGTCCCCCCAAATCCTTTTCTGCTTTCTCGTGTTCTGTCCTGGTGTTTTATATCAGTCCCGTCTTCATATATAAGCAGCTTGTTATCCGACTGACAGCAGGACAAATGGAAAATTTCACATTAATGGCATTTCACCTCATCTTTTTCTGGCTGCTGCAGCAGAGCAGAGATCCTTCCAAGCCTGTCCCTAATCCCCAGCTTGAATTCAAAGGTTTTGCAATTTGATAGGTGGTGACCCCGTTCTCCCAGCACGAGGCAAAGTGGTTGCGGTACATCAACTTCTAAACCTCTTCTGCCAATAATCCGCTGTCTTGTTTCCATACGCTCCCCCATGCTGCTGCCTCTTGCCATGGGGGCCTGGCTCTTTGAAGCAAGAACCAGCCTTATGTTCTCTCTCTAGGCAGTGCCGAGCATGGCAGGGTCTTGATCCATGATTAAGGACCCTAAATATAACAACAATAAAACTAATACTGCCTGTATAACTGAGAAGCTCCTGTCTGTGGCAAAACGGGACAGGAGGGGGTGGGTTTATGGGTGCATTGAACTTTCCTTTTGTGGCTCTAAAAAATGTAATTGAAGGCAGCTTTTAAAATGGAGCTGCTGTTTTGTTAGGAAAATACTCGTTTTCCAAGGAGAATGGTGCATTCCTCTCTGTAAGAATGTCACATTTTCACCTGGGGCATATTCATGAAAATTAAAACTTTGCTTCTTGTTGTAAATCTTTGTAAATTTCCATGCATTTGCCCTAGGTGAAAATGTGACATTTTTACAGACAAGAATGCTCCAGTTTTGCTGAGAGAAGCAAAAAGGCCTTTCTGTAAAAAAAAGGCAACAGCAACTTTCTGCTTCTGAAAAATATCTATTCCTTTTACTGGGGGGGGAAGAAAAAGAAAAGGAAAAAAAGAATAAGAAAAGGAAGACAGAGTGGAGCTGTTTCAGAGCTGTATTCTGTGTTCCCTCCTTTCTGATCAGCTTTTATCACTGCTTAACTACTGTGCTCAAAGGCAGAGTGAAACTACCATGTGTTGACTCATTGACTCATTGACTGTAGAAATGCACTACAGAAAAATAACTTATTTTTGCGGTGAGATCAGGTAACTTTGCCAGTAATGTGTCAGCTTTGCTGGCACTGAGGTTGTTTTATATTCAGTGGTTATCACGAGCCAGCTATTGCAAGCCTCATTCATTCAAAACTTCTACTAAATTAATGCAAGATACAACCCTGAAAGAATCTATCAAATGTAATTTTGAAATAATAAACAAACAAACAAACAAACAAATAAATAAAAGGCTACTGATTTCTATAAGCTTTTAAAAATTATTTTTATTTTTTCATTTCAGCTGTTGATTACTCAGCCTGTCCTAAATACAGCACATTCAGCTCAATCTTTATGTCCAAAGTTGCAAAAAAGTAGGAGAGGACTTGCAGGTCTGGATTATGTGGAATTGACTGTCATTTAAAGAGAATGATGGCCCCCTTGTCACCCCATTTTTCTTGAGAGGGCTGCCTATGGGGAAGAAGAGGAAAAGGGAGTGATCATGGCAATGCAGTAAAGAAGAGGCTGCCCTTGGAACGCTCTCAGAATGTATTTCTTCGAGTCTGGAGACAGCTAGTCTGTGGCCATTAATTAAAACATCCTAATCCTGGGTGGACTCTCAGGGCTTTCATGGGACTCAGCAAGGTTCTTCCACATCTAAGAGGTAATGGTTGTAATTCTGGTCTGTGGACCAGCAAGTCAGAAGCTACCAACTCCACATACCTGCTGTGTGGGTTTTCTTTTCCACTGGAGATCTCACCTTGATTTCCTCCTCACAGAGATCTCCAAAATTGTCTTATAATCCAAGGCTACTTCAGCCTGAGAAAAGTAGAGGTGTCTAGGGTTGCTGAAGAACATTTGGGGACCACCAGATGAAAACCACACACTCCCCCTCCTCATTGACAGGCTGCTGTGCAAGCTTTGTGAGGGACATTTCTTCAGGTTTTAGCTGGCACTTGATTTTTTTGCACTGTACCTGGAGTATTAGAAACCCAGAAGGGGAAATTTGCTGTCTGAAGTCTGGACACTCTACTGTGAAGCTTCTGCTTGCTGTGTGTGCCTGTTGTGGTTTAACCTGGCAGGCAGCTAAAACACCACCACAGCTGTTTGCTCACTTGACAACCCCTCTCCCCTGCCCCTGAATGGGATCAGGGGGAGAGAACTGGAAGAGAAAAAGGTAAAACTCTTGAGTTGAGATAGAGACAGTTTAATATGACAGAAAAATAAGAGAATAATAATAACAACAATAATAAAAAGAATATACAAAACAAGTGATGCACAGTTGCTCACTACCCACAGACCACTGATGCTCAGCTAGTTGCCAAACTGTGGTCCCAACCCCCATCCACCTTCCCCCAAGTTATATACTGAGCATGACATTGTATGGTATGGAATATCCCTTTGGCCAGTTGAGAGTCAGTTGTCTCAGCCATGTCCCCTTCCCGCTTCTTGGGCATCCCCAGCCTTGCTGATGGGGCAGCATGAGAAGCTGAAAAGTCTTTGACTGCTTGGCAATGACCAAAATGTCAGTGTGTTATCAACATTGCTCTCATCCTAAATCCCAAACTCAGCACAATACCCACTGCTACGAAGAAAATTAACTGTATCCCTGCCAAAACCAGGATAGTTCCTGTGAGTTTAGCATCAGGCCCCGTGTATCTAAGCTCCTGTTCTTGCCCACTCAGTTGTAAGGAAAAGAGAAGCTGATATTCATGCCAAAAAGGGGTCACTGAAGTATAAAAAGAAAAAAAATCTATACATCCTAGAAAAATGGTACCCTGTGTTCCTAAACTGGCAAAGTCCTAAATGTTTTATTAAAATGGATATTTGATTTGTCAAGTAAGTTCACTCTCACTTAGTGCAAATGCATGAAATATATTGGTATAAATATATTCTCTAGAGTAGACTTGTCTCCTTACCCTAAGAACTTTTTAAAAAGTAGAATAATTACTGGTGTTTTAACTCCATGTTACGGATCTGCTCACATTGTTCCACCATACCCTGCCAGGGAATGGGACTCCTATTAACTGCTCCTCTGTTGAAATCAACCTTTGGTAGCACAATTGCAGACACAGGCATTGTCCCCAGTTGCCCTTGTCTTGCTACTGGGCAGGTACAACCACGGCTCTACGGGTCATGCCAGGAGGCTGTGAAGCCAGTGGAGCTCCCCCTACGAAAATACTCACTGCTGGGTGTGCAGATGTTGTTTGAACCTCAAAGAAGAGAAGTCCCTGGCACTGAAAGTCTTGTGCTTCTACTTCATAGCTGTTGGTGACTGCTGGCTGGCCGCAAGCGGTGGGAGCCAGCAATTTGCCTCCCAGCTCAAATCCTGGGCCTCTGATACCTAAATGAAGACATGTGCCAGATTAGTGCTGATGCAGTGTTTTCTGTGAACATTTCCCACACTCACCACAGTGCCAGGGCAAGAGGAAGAGCTTGGTTCAGACCAGAGCAATTAAAGAGTTAACCAGGCTTTTCTCATTGATCATTGGCTTTTAATCAGAGATCCCAGGAGGGATTTTTGTGCTGACCTCCAAAACAAACTAAGAGAAATCAATAGCATTTAGGGGCCAAATGAAGAATTGGATCCTTTTGAGGACTAAAGATAGGAGTTCCCAAGCCAGCCACTTGCTGTGTGTTCACAGGTGTCTGAATAGAACCAGTAGGTCTGGAAATCCATGAGAGGTAAATATTTATAGCCCATAGCCATAGTGTTCCCATAGGAACAAAGAGGAGCAGCAAGGCAAGATTTCAGTATTTTCAGCACCGTGTTGCCTTGCTGAGCCTGGAGAATGAGCTGATGAGCTGTACAAGCCTTCTCCACATTGCAGTGGCCATTGCTCCTACCCATGGCATGAGGAGTTGCACTCGTCTGTTACGGATCACGACTTCCCTAGTGTAAATGGATGGGTCTGTGGAGAAAAATGCATTATAATTTTACTTAAATAGCTTAAAATTCCCAGTACCAAATGCCCTAGGAGTCTTTACAATTAATCTTACAACATGAGATAGTACCATCCAGCAGCAGCATGCATGCTCAGCCTGCCAACAGCAGTAAATAAATGCTAGTAAGTGAACTGCTGCTGTAAATCAAAGCTACAAAAAAAACCCCACAACAAAATGCAACCCAATCAAACAAAAAAACCCCAACCCCAAACCAACAGCCTTTGTTCCTCTTGCTTCTGGAATATGTCTCAAACCTCTCCCCAAAACTACCTCTGATAAATGGCTTCTGTGATGTGTCTCTGGAAAGTTATTGATTCAGAGTTATTTTGAGGAGGGATTCAGGGGAAGTCACCTGCCAGCTGGCAGAAACCACAGGAATAGTACTCAGGATCCAAACCTTCCCATGGGGAGACCTTGTCTTGAGCTCCTTGTGGGACTTTCCCAGGCCCACTGAGACAAGCTCAGGAGCTTTCCTGGATCACTCAGTAGCTTCCTCATCCATTTCTGCACAGGAGAAAACCATTTGGCCTTGACTTTGTCCTCAGCCATGATCTGGGTTGGAAATCTGGGTGGGGTTCCCCATTATCACAGTGTTGTCATTGGCAGTCCGACATTCGCTGCGAGGACTGATGGCTCTCCCTGTTGATTTGGCACCAGATCCCTCCTCTCATCTGCCGTCATATTCATCCTCTTGGGGTAAACGGGCTTGGGTCCAGCAGTAAATACACAAAGTAAAATATGAGGTATGATGAGCATTTTGCATTATCATAATTATTTTTAAATATTTTATTTACCTGAAAAGGCTTAACTTATGCTCAGCATCTGGTTTTCAGTCAGCTCCAGCTTCTTTTTTTTTTAATGCTGGTTTTCCAGCTGAGTAGACAGAGGAACAAACCAAGACTAAATGATTTGCCAAAGGTCACGCAGAGAATCACTGGCTCACGAAGGATTTATAGGGAGATTTGCCCTGGCTTCAGTCAGCAATTCATGTTGTCTCTGTTTGGGTTTGCTCTGACACCAGGGGTTCCTGATTCAGTCTTGCCAGTTCATAAGACTTTCTCATGAGTCTATTAATATTTGCTGTCTCTCAGAAAGCCGACTAATTGTTCAAGAATTTCAGACTTGACTTGTATGAATTAAGCTTCTAGTTGTGGTGACAGCAGAGCAAAAAATAGCTTAGAATTAAAAAAGATGATTGGTGTATCTTCTCTGGGCTTAGAAACTGGAATATAAGTTTCTATTCTTTTAAAATCTTGTAATTTTCTAACCCGGCTCCTGAGCTTTGGAAACCAGCCTGTTATTTTGTGACTGTCTGCATCTCTACTGTTGAGCAGCTGATAGTTTTGAGTTTTCCTGTACCTTGTACCCCCAGTGCTGTAAATCGCTTTCACTGCTTTCTTCATGACACCTAATTCAAGGGCGTTGCTCTACTTTTCAACTTTTCTTCAATTTTGAGTTGTATTTTTTCCTGTATTTTAAAAAATAGGGAAAAGGGTGTTCTGCTTTCAGGTTTATGTCATTTTATTTCTACTCAGAGGGCTCTGTATTTCTCCTTCACTCACAGATTTCAGAAAAGCCTCAACCCCAGGCGAAGCTGTCGTGGTATTCCGGGCTATGAGGTACTTGCTAATCCCGTGCCATCTATCAGCTACGTGGCTGCTCAGGACCTCTGAAAGTGGCAGCGAGCGCGGTGCGTAGGGCCAGACATTAATAATCCAGTGAGCCAGGCAGCTGTGGCTATCAGTGTGATGGAGATCCCCATGCAAAGACATCAGTTTCTGACGAAGATAAGTTTAAATTGGATCTTACCAGCCACAGCTATTTCTGGGTTTAATCAGGACTGCTCTGAGATAGAGATTTTGGCTCGAGGCCTGTGCGAAATCTACCAGCAGGCCTGAAACTGCCCGCTTGCCCTGTGAACATTGCATAATAATCTTCCATCCCCCTTCCTACATAGAAGCGGACCTTAACATCCCTACAGTGTTAACTGCCTAGTACAGCATGTAATTATATACAGAGAATTATCCCTACACTATGATTAGCCAAATGCATTCATATGCATGTGAATTACTCTTTGTGCTGACACAGTGAAAGGCAGGAGGCCGCTTTTTTACTCGAGGGGATGGAGAGGAATGTGCTTGTGTGGTCCTCCAAGGGTACCCCACTAATGGGAACCGTACTTCTTGCATCTTTTCTGCCTGAAGCAGGGAGAGTAGCTGGAGCTAGAGATGTGCATGGGGTCTGCCCTCTGAGCACCATAAGCTCTGAGATGCATGGAGCTGTAGAGGCTGCATGTTATGTTACTGTTAAGAAGATGGTGCTTTCATAAGTATTTTTTTTTAAATTATTATTCCCATCAACCTTCCTGTGAGGGTCCTCAGGCCTCACAATGGTGCAGAGCATTAATGCAAATGGGAGGCAGCAGAAAACCAGTTGTGCTCAGTGGGTGTCTCATTGGCTGCAGCCATGTGGATGGAGTGTGCTGGTCTCAGAGGTCTCAGAAGGGTGGTCCACAGAGCCTGAAGAGAGAAATACAAATGTATAAAGTCCAGAAACTCACCTGTCAGATTGGTGAAACTTTGTTCATGACATCAGAGAAGGGCTCACTTCCTTTGCTCCACACAGCATCTGCTTCCTGCTCCTCTTGCAGTGCCTTTTACCACTTACCCAGGTGAGGAGGATCAGGCCTTTTGGGAAAGCAAATTTATCCCCTTGCTGCTACATGCCTCTTCTGAAGTCATCATGGAGAGCTGTTGCATTTCCTTGCCCAGGAGGTGACACAGGGTGATTCCTCTGACTGTCCACAGGTACTAGTGGCCTTCCAGTACCTGAAAGGTGCCTGTAAGAAAGCTGGGGAAGAACTGCTTACAAGGGCATGTAGCAATAGGATGAGGGATAACAGTTTTAAACTAGAAAAGGGGAGATTGAAGTAGGATATTAGGAAAAAATTCTTCAATATGAGGGTGGTAGATCACTAGAACAGGCTGCCCAGAGAGGTAGTGGAGCCCCCATCCCTGGAGGCATTCAAAGTCAGGCTTGATGGGGCTCTGAGCAACCTGATCTAGTGAAGATGTCCTTGCTTACTGCCAGGGGGGTTGGACTACATGACCTCTAAAGGTCCCTTCCAACCTAATGCATTCTGTGATTCTATGATTCTGGAAAGAGAAACTCCTTTCTATAGAGGGCCCAAAGCTGGTGGCTGCTGCTTGTGTGACTTCTGCCTCCATGGCACCACGAAGCTCTGGTTAGATTTCCTTCTTGCTAGCACACATGACAAAGGGGAGGAGAGCCTTACAGTTCTGATCTGGGGTCCTTCTTGCAGGGAATTAAGGGTCGTGCAGTTTCGCAGCATATGATTGTGTCGTCACTTGAATTTTTAATCTTGAGGTTGGTCATTGGTGGGGGGAATAGCTTCAAACTAAACATAGTTCAAACAGTTCGGTGCCATCATGAGCACGGAAGGCTATGGTGCAGGGTTGTGCATGGCAGAAAAGATGCTACTGGATTTGCATCTGCTGGAGTTTTATAACTTCAGATGGCTCTGTATGAACAAGCCCAAGGAACCAAGCCTGTCTTCATTAAAGCGCTGAAAGTCTGCAGTAACTGTCAGCAAGTTTCATAGCTAATTTAAATTTCCCCTGTAAGTGTTTTTATCCTGGGTCTCTTATTTTACGTGGTAGTGAGGCTAGGGGTTCACAGTTAAAGGTTATTAAAATATTAAGTATAATTTTCTGCTGTATTTCACTCTTTGGAGAGTGTGCAGGAGATGGCACGCCATGTGAAATGTAAGTACACGTATTGCAGGGCAAGCAGCTTCTCTTAGGAGATGGTGATCCCTGAATTATGTGCCTGGGGGTCATGTCTTTGAGTTAAAAGGACTTTTTTTTTTTTTTCCTTTTTGGTCCACCCTTGCTAATTAGCAGACTAATCACCAGCAGCAAGCTATTAGAGGTGGGAGCGGAAAAGAGGAAGTTTGTAAGCTTCAGACATATCAGGCAGATCTGTGGAACTTCGCTGGGTTGGGAAAAAATGGAGGTGCAAGCAAAGGTGCTGAGCACACAAAGACTGATCTGTATCTGTTGATGAAGGCTACAGCATTGCAGGCACACGAGAGAGCTCTGCAGCCAAAGCAAACACATGGTCCCCGAATGAAAGCTTTCCCTGTGCACCAGGTCACTTACGGCTCTCTGGCGCTCTTCTATCCAAGGAGGCTTGTCACAACACAAACCACAGAGGAATGGGCTCACTGGGAGGCAAGAAGTCTTGGGTACCTCCACCAGTGATGCCAGCACATGACTGGCTGCACCAATGCCCTGAGCTGTGCAGGATAAGGGGTGTCCTGAGTTGCTTGCAGTTGCCACAGATAGGGCGTCTTCTGCATGGTCAGCAACCTTGTCTGATCACAGAATCACAGAATCGTAGGGGTTGGAAGGGACCTCCAGAGATCATCGGGTCCAACCCCCCTGCCAAAGCATCTCCCCAGCTCATATTGCACAGATAACTGTCCAGACGGGTCTTGAATATCTCCAGAGAAGGAGACTCCACCACCCCCCTGGGCAGCCTGTCCCAGGGCTCTGTCACCCTCACTGGGAAAAGGTTCTTCAGCATAATGGTGCAGAACTTCCTGTGCTCCAACTTGCAGCCATTGCCCCTTGTCCTATCTCCACAGACCACTGAAAGGGGGCTGGCCAATTCCCCCTGCATCCCGTGCTTAAGATATTTATAAACATTAATTAGGTCCCCCCTTAGTTTTCTCTTCTCTAGACTGAACAGTCCCAGCTCACTCAGCCTGTCCTCATAGGGGAGATGTTCCAGGCCCTTAATTACCTTCGTAGCCCTTCTCTGGACTCTCTCCAGGAGGTCCCTGTCTTTTTTATACCAGGGAGCCCAGAACTGGACACAATACTCCAGGTGGGGCCTGACCAGGGCAGAGTAGAGGGAGAGAATCACCTCCTTAGACCTGCTGGCCACACTCTTCCTGATGCATCCCAGGATCCCATTGGCCCTCTCAGCCACCAGTGCGCACTGCTGGCTCAATGATGCAGCATTGCCTCCTTTCTCTGCCACAGTCCAAGATACCTTCCTTCCTCCAGACTGCTTTTCTGCAGATAGAGTGAGGGGACCACAGCAGAACAGGGTCCCCTGGCACCTGGAGTGGAGGTGTTAGCATTACCTCGCCTTTGCAGCTCTCAACCACCATGCTTGGCCATTTCTCCCTTGCTTTCCAATTAGGCTACTTAACCCTTGCTCCAAGGATCAATTCTTCACAACTAAGTACACGCAGTGTTAAAAGGACTGAGAAGCTATTGAGTGCTCTGGAAATACAGACAAATGAATTCAGTATGAAATGCAGCTCTTGAAGTTAATATGATTTACATTATTCATATGAATAGTCTTATGTTCATTTAATTTCTCTTTAAAGAGGCATGGTTATTTCCCTAGGACATTCCTATATATGTGGTAAGAAAAGAAACAGGTGATTCTGTAGACTTAATTTAATGTTGTCCATGTCTGGATTAGTTCTGTGTAAAGACTTCACGATTACAGTCAGAAGAGTTAGTGTTTTGCTCTTGTGGCAATTTTTGATCAGTCAATATTTCAACAAGAGCAAGCCAATCCCCCTCATTCTGTACTTTAAACACTGAAGGGAAATAGATGCCTCCTCTACTCCCTGGATCCACCACACAAAGGACCTCTCCTGTGATGACAGTGAAAGAACAAGCACATTTCTGCTCATGTTTTCAACCATGAGCTCCCACATGCAAGATTCTTGCATGCAAAAATACTTTGGAGAGCATCCACCTTCCTGTGGGCTCCCTCTCACATGGAGAGCTCAGCCTCCTGCTCCCTTGGAGAGGCCAAGATAGAAGAGTGTCACCAAGACAGTATTCTCCTCCATAACCACCTATACCCTGGATGGCAGAGGCGTTTTTGGAACAGCTCTGGTTTTGCACAGGATTAATATGGTTTAAATAGGACGGTGCTTTTCAATATTTTTGATTTTTGAAGGCTGGGTAACGTGACACGGGGCAGTACAAACCCCTATCTGGCTAACTGACATTCTCTTAGAAACAGGCTTGTTTTTTTTCTCAAAGGCTTTTCCCGGATCATAGAATTCATGTAGGGATGAGAGGAGTGAAGAAGTACTGGAGGTGTTTGTTGTTGCAGTAATGGTAGACAGCAAGAGGTGGTGCTGTTCCACATTATCTTTCCCGTTCATGTGTTTGGGATCTAACTCAGCTAGCATGCATTCAGACATGCTCTGCTGTTACAGTCCCGGTTTTTTTATGAAGGCTTTTGTTCTAGAAAAGACAGTGGGGCTCGTTGCAGGGGTTTTGCTGGTGGCAGAAGTTTGCTTGCTTTGGTGGTCCATCAGAGACAGCTTTTGAGGTAAAGGGGCTCCCAGGGAACCACTGCAGATGTAAGCCAAGAAACTGGAGCACCATTCTTCCAGGTGGGATGTTTCCATGCACAGAGAAACTCCACAGTACTTCCGAGGAGATAACTATCAAATCCTGAGAGGGTTGTATAGCCTAGGAGTGATGCTGACATGAGAACTGCAGCCAAGTGCCAGGGAAAAGGACAGTGATATTGGGGGGAGTTCATTTGGGAACCAATGAGCACCTTGATAATCTAAAAAGCAAAGTCTGCCCAAGTACTGTTACAGGGCCTTGGCCTTGGGTCTGCTGCTGGTCTCCACTACAGTGGTGAGCTCCCACACCTCCAACTGAAACCTATGCAGGAGCTTCAGTCTGCTGGAAAAGAGGAGGTCCCTAACGCCCAGGATAGCAGTTCAAAGCTGATTGCCTGCCATCCAAATGTAAAACAGCCACTAAGTTTCGGATCTTGAGTTTTCTATTAGCCTCTGGCCATTTTCTTCTGCTCATTAAAGCAAATGGGTCCTGTCATTGACCTTAGTTAAACCCACAGCGAGGTCTAACCTGAGTTTATTTACACATTAAGCGGAAGTGGTGGCATTCATTCATAAGGTTTCAGCTCCATCTTTCATTCCAGGAACAAACATAGCTGCAACATCCACAACATCTTATAAACCAGTCTCCTTGCCAACAATGTTTCCACCCTATCGACTTCAACAAATTGGGCAAATTCATGGACAGCAGTTATATATATACATGCTAAAAGCAGGAGGCTGGGATGTACCCTCTGGCATCCTAAATACATGAGGCGTGGATGCTGAGAGTATAAAGAGAAAGCAGACAGGCTTGATTGCTCTCCCCAACTGGCACTTCCAAGCTTTGTCACTGTTATAGAGACAACACTGCGATAGGTGGATGGCTCGTCTGGATGGCACATGCCCTTATTTCTTTCCTGCTGGGATGTTCAAGATGTGGCTAAGAGATGTGATGAAGCCATGTGCAGAGATAGCCAAGATAGCTACAGAGTTGTCACTCCTGTACAGGAGGCAGCATGTGCTCTGCTACTCTCAGCATACAACTTCTGGTACCCAGGCTGCTTTGCACAGAAGGCAAAGATGAAGGCAGCCCTTCTACAGAGCCCCGCACAGTGCTTAGCTGCAGCTCTGTCAGGACAGAGCACCCACTGCGGAGGTTGCCCAGACCCCTGGGCTACCCACGTAGATCAGCATGGCCCAGAAAAGCAGCGCAGAAGTGAGGCTTCCAGCTGTGCATGCTGGACAATGTGTCAGGTGCTCCTGAAGGCCCATGGCTTTAGAATAAATAGTTTTACTTTTCTGGAGGGAGGATGTAAACCATAAACCTACTGGATGCCTTAAAAAGTCTTCCTATGCTCAAAACCAGGATAAAACCTTTGGAACAGGAAATTGCTGCCCAAGAAAAATGCAAGAGTTTTTCACTGATGGTCCTGTGTCTAAAATCACCCTGCCAGGAACAGTGTTCTTTCTAAGAGATTGTTTCTTAAATTCCTCAGGGTGAGTTCTCAGACAAATTTCTGTGCTGTGACTCCATCTTCAGCAGCCCATGACTGACCTCTCCAACTGATCTGCAGTCCCACTTCTGGCTCCCCAGTGGGATCTGCTCCTCCCTGGAGATTTTGACCCATGGCTGAAGAGCCACTTCCTCTTGCTATTCAATTGAGTAAGCAGGACAAAAAACCCACTGCCCACCTACCTAGAAGTTTCCCTCTGTGAACCCAGATTAAAGAAAACCCTCACTTTCCAATCCTTTCTGACATAACCCAATACAGAGTGTGACCAAAGTTGGCAGGTTTCCCACTCCTGCAATTCAGTGATCGCTCAAGAATTAATTAGGCAATAAAGTAGAGGAGATTCAGCTCATTTGATCTAGCAGTTTGCCAGGGAATGGTGGCTATGGCTCCATCTGATATACATACCTTATAACTCAAGCACTGATTTCATATAGTCTCCAAAAATACATTAAAACCAGCTGTGAAATGCAGTGCTGCCATAAACTAAATTAAAGAGAAAACACTTTTGAAACCTTAGCCTAGAAAAGCATTAAAAGATCATCAGGTCTGCTTTAAATAAGACTATTTATGTGAACTGTCAGAAGCGTAAGCTGTATATAATCAGAAGTCAAGAAGCTACGACATCAGAGGGGTCTCTGAGCTGCCTGTGTCTTGGTGGGAACAGACACACAGATGCCCATTGTCCAAGCAGAGAATTAGCTCACCAGTCGAGTTGTTGGAGAGCAATTTTAAAAGAAGTTGAGTCAACTTGCTGGAGGAATTCCCTGATCCCACTGTCATAATTCCTTGCAGGAACAATGCTGTTGCATTAAAGCATGTTCAGAGATGCCTTTTTCAGTACAATAGGGCAGTCTCTTAATAGTGAAAATTGTTGTTGCTCTATTAACCACAACGGCCAAAAGGCTGTTTGTCTTTTCAACACCGCCCAGTTCCAATCATTGGAATCAACTTTTCACTTACCAATGCAGAGATTTCTACTGATTTCAGCAGGACAGAGTCAGGCCTACAAGTCAGTGTAGCCTGCCAGTCTCTGAGGAACCTGCTCCCTTCAGTGAAGGTTTGGGGGCTGTTACACGGGCTAGCATTTTGCTCCCGCCAAACAACTTCTCACAGATGCAGGCATTTCTACCCCCTGCTGCATCCCAAACCCTGGGGTAGTTGGAGGCTGCTGCTTCTCCCCTACTCGCTTCCATTTGACATTTCTGCCAGGTGCATCTTTCCAAAGATGGGTTTTATCACATCCTACCTCTGGGAGGCAGGACTTGGGAGAGGACAGCTAGCCATCTTTCAGTCCCAGAGCTAACAGTTTTGTAAATAACACTTCTGTGGTATCATTTGCAAATGATATTTCTGTCAATCAGTAGCCTCAACAATTCCTTTGGAAGGTGGCAGAAGCTGGGTAGGCTGGAGACCAGTAAATAGAGATGTTGATCAATGTTACACCTCCCACCACTACAGCAATTAACCTCAGCTATGCAGTTCTTAACTTCTGCCTTGGCAACAGTGGTATGGCATGTTTTATTATGTTTGGAAGGACTTCATGATCTCAAGAACCTATTGTGCAGCCAGTGAAGAAGATACTCCCCTTTAAGACGTATGAAGATGTTCTGTATAAATGATGGATAACATCTTAGGGCTGAGATGAATCAACAACACACGTTTATTATCTGGTTTATATTTCCATGTTGTTCAGCTTCTTTGTGAGGCTACAGGGAAATGTTAACAAATTAATTGCATCCACTGCTAAAAGGGATCATAAGAGCTGTTCTCAATCATCTGCTTTATACAGACATCGTGCGTAGGAGGTTGTGTTGTTTACTATCAGCTATTGCCTGTGTTATCTTAGCACCTATAAGCCTCCGAAATAGAGCAGGCTCCATTGTAGGGATGCCATGAACACGGGGGAAAAAAAGACAGTCACACTCTCAAACCCCCTCTGAGGTATAAATCCTTGAAGACATCTTAAAGTAAAAATCAACATAACTCAGCTGTTCTCATCTCTTTAAAACTTTC
Organism: Zapornia atra; assembly: GCA_013400835.1. Lineage (NCBI taxonomy): Eukaryota > Metazoa > Chordata > Aves > Gruiformes > Rallidae > Zapornia > Zapornia atra. The sequence continues at coordinate 122,632 of VZTU01019544.1, read as the reverse complement.
ACCTTTTCTTTCTAGGGGAAACTATGACTCAGAAGATTTTTGTTACTCATCTACTCTCCTTTCAAGTTTTGTCCACGAGCCCCTAGATAAAATTAAGCCTAAACCTGAATATGTATCTTTTTATTTCAGCTCATATTGTGTTGTAGGCATGATGGTGTTACCTTGATAACGTTGCAGCACTGAGTACATCAGATATATTGGGATCTGCGTCCTTCTAACTATCCTTCAACCAGATAAGCTTCAAGGGCAGGAATTTTTCCCAAAGATCTTAAATGCAGGCAGCAGAGACACAGATAATATCCCAGTGAGGTTTAAAGCAAACCAAATGTGGTGTTCTGGACTGCGTGGCAGCTCTGTCAGGTTGGAACACACAACATAATCAGTATATTTTAAAAAAAGTAAACAAAACAGATTGTTTAGTTGAGAGACAGCCATACTGTAAAGGCCCTACTCATTCTTCAGCTAGGTAGTCTGAAAATTCTGGCTCTCAGTACAGCACCCCTCTTTTGTCTTTGCTATATACAAGCTACTGCTGCTAATGGGGCTGGGTCAGTGCTTCATGTCTAGAGTGGGTTTCAACCTTGTAATCCACAGACCCGTGGAAGTCTGTTGGCTGCTTCTAGATGGAAGAGAAGTATCAATAGGCTCCCACCAGGTCTCCAGTGGTCTTCAAATCCACTGGGAAAAGTTTCAGGAGTCCTGTTTCTCCCCTTCTTCCCACAGGCAAAAGAAAGCTAAGCTATCCTGTCAAAAGAATGACTTCACCTTTTGAAGGTGGCTTGGAGTTTTGCTGAAGTCACTATAAGGTGGCCTATGGCTAGCTGGTTAGACTGCTAACCTCCTTGTGGACAGGCCCACGTCTTCTCATTCCACTCTCCTCAACAGAGCATATCATCAGGCTCAGCAAACCTCCTGCCTTGCATTTTCTACATTTGCTAGCAAAGGCCCACAATTTCTTTTGCTCATTATTGTTTATAGCAGAAAATGGAACATGAGGCAGCAATGCTGCCCTTTACAAGGGAAAACCTGAGAATCCAAAGTGATCTCATGACTCCAAACAGAATCAGACGATAAGCCTGGGAAGCTTACCCAGCTATAATGGTGCCTTGTACCAATCAACAACTCAGGATTAGTAGGATTAAAGTAAATCTTATTTCTGGCCATCCATGTCTGAATTTTAGTTTGGCATCTGGTCAACAAAGCAACTGCCTTTTGCAAGGTAGTGTGACAAATTTCTTTTTCCATAAACATTATGAAAAAAACCAACCCTGTTCTCGAAAAGTCTGTGGTCTGTGTTCTCTGTAGAGATGATGCTAAAATTGGAGCAGAACGAAACGTGCAACTTTCATTCTATAACAGAGTACAACAGAAGCACATCCTGAAAGTCACACGTTTACATCTGTTCAGGTGAAGTAGAAGGAGCACTTTCTTTTGTCTTTGCTGTGTACATCTTCTCCTTACACCACACCCAAGCCCTCCAGATGAAATACTTTGTATTGCGATTAATGTTCCCTTTTTCACCAGGAGTATTTAACCACAGACGAACACGGGCTGACACACTTCAGTTCTTTGCCAGACGCGGCGTAGAAAGGAGGCTCAAGGACGTGAAAGGACACGGGTATGCACAGAAGTGAAAGAACTGGTATTCTGCAGTTGCAAAGATGCTGAGATTGCAAGCATTAAACAAAGCATGAGGCTTACAGCTACATGAACATACTTAGATTTTGAATTATCTTTGCCAGCAGTTTTCTTCTTAAACAGAGACTCAATTTCTAAAAGAGAGATTTTACATCTAATTCTTCATGATGTTAATTTCTCCGAGTGATGACTTTTCTTAAAGACAGCTCGACGTTTTCCTGAAATCCTTATCTCTCTTGTACTTGTGGCTAATAAAGTGTCTCCTCTTCAGGTATCAGATGGAGGCATGCCCTGTGTGTGGACTTGTCTGAACCACCATGGTGCAGGATGCAGAGCTCAGCCCCAGCTCAAGAACAAATGAACTGCATTTCTCACACCCTCCAGGGGAGGGTATTGTGGAGTTGATGGCTTTGACAAATACTACTAGCTAAAAAAAACCACAAAGCTTTTGTAGTAGGCAGAAAATGCCATTTCTGCATTTCGGGTGTCTCCAACTCTGTCCAACTTTGTAGGACTATAGGAAGCACCAAGTATGTACACCCTGAAACCAGCAGACCTTTTAACCTATTACCAGTGAAGTGTTACTTGGGACGATGAACAGTGGTAGGGGCTGCTCCTTGAACTGTAAAAAGATGAAGTTCATAATCCCTTCAGGCAGGGATTAAGATCTTCATGTTTGGAACTACCATTCGAATACCTCCTCCTCCCTTCTTCCCTCCTGAAGCCGAGTGGAGGGGAGAGCTGTCTGCTCCCCATTTTGCAGCTTTACAGTTTCTGAGCTGGATGTTAGCCATGAAAAATGGCAGAGCTCTGGTGACATCACTCCGATTTATGGGAGCAAAAGATCTGACCCAGTGCGTATGCTTATTTTATTCTATTAAAACCAGGCCTTTAAGAGTAGGTGCTTGTATGTAAGGTCTGCCTGCAACTCTATCTGTCCCCTGTGGTCTGAGGCCTGCTGCTGCTGTCCTCTGGAAGCAGAGCGTAATAACAGCTTTTTAATCTGAATATAACCAGGTATAAAGATCATGCTGTTGAGAAACAGCGTATCACATAACAGCAGTGCTGCTCTAAAGGGGTGTTCTCAGTTTTATGGGAGTATTCAGTCCAGAATGGAAGCGTTAGGGCAGGCTTGGTAAGAAATCCAATACCAACAGTGAATAGTAGCAAATATCTTTTAAGGGGTGAGATTCGGGGCTTAAGTGATACTTGTGAAGATAGAGGCCTACATTAATGTTATCAAAGCAGAATTAATGGGCTGGCCAGTCGGCTGGTACAAAAGCAGCCTAGCTACAGAAAGGCAAGGGTACAGATTTCATTTAGTGCTCATCATTGTTAAACAACTCATCCATTAAGTCACCGGGGACATAGTACTTTCCCTCCAGTGCTTGTGGCCGGCTACTGGCTCCCAGTATCAAGGGTTTAATAATGGAACCTCGGACAATCACCTGGGATGAAGGGCCTAACATCATTGAAACCATCAGAGCTGTGGTATGTGACACAGACACGTGGACATAGTCCCACGCACCCTTCAGTTCATGCCAAATGAAACAAGGGCACTTCGCTTCTCACTCCACAGCTGGGTTAGACTCTTGCCCTTGCTGGGAAAACCTTAACGCCAGGAAGTCTTGGAGAACAATGGGGCCGGTGTGTGTGTTGAAATGCATATCCCATTTCTTAAACCCTTCGTTCCTTCCCCTGCTAAGTGACTCCTGAGGTGGATCCCGCTGTGGTTGGGTGTGGAGACCTCTACAAGCCGCAGCCTGGAGGTCCTCAGCTTTTCCAACTTCTACTAAAAGTAAAGGCAAGTTAGGGTGAAAAGGCTTTGCAACTGCGAAATGTGACAACCGGGACCTGAAGGTTTCTAAATGCCTCCCTGGAGGGAAGAAGGGCTGCTGGCTTTCATCCCCGACTCTTTATTCCTGACCACAGCATTCCCGCAAACCTCATCTAAGGTCAAACACCTCTCCCTACCCTCCCGCCTTTTTGTTTCACTTCTTTGTTATGTATATAGAGCGCTAATTGCCTGATGATTTACTTCCTATGGTCGCTCACTTTCTCTTTACATAGGATTCACTTTGGCAGTCGGTGTGAACTCCTCCAATTTAATTCCAATACATTTCTCATGAGATGTATATGGATTATTCCCGGCGTTTTTAGGATGTGTTTGAACTTCCATTGAAGAAAAATTAAAGGCTATTCTTCAACAGTGACCGGCACTGGAGAGTAAGCCTTAACCTTTGTTCTTCTCATCTAAAGTATTAAATTGATTATGGAGAGCAAGATAAGTAGCTCTCAAGAACAGTTTGTGCTTTAGTAGCTCATTTCATATAACCTTAGACCTTATACTTGATCAGTGATGTTGCAGTGAATTTTTAATGTGCTCTGTACATGGATTTTTCTGAATTGCCACTTCTATTTGATTTTACTTTATGATGCTCAGTGTTGTATGCTTGTCAAGGCAGACTCACAGGACTGAAATTCTGCCCCTGGTTTTGAAGCAGAAACAGCAATATTGTTGCCCGTGGTAAGATTTTAAGTATTGTGACAAATGTTAAAATAGTAGCAAATGTGGGTGAAGCTGTAGGAACCAGGTTGGAAAATGTACTTCTTTCCTCATGCTTCTCCCTCCTCTTGATTGATTATGAGAGTTGGGGGGGTTTTTTGTTTTTTTGATTTCTTTTATTTGGTTGGGTTTTTTTTTTTAAATAAGAGATTAGATACAATCCCCAAAATAGTATAGCCCTAAATATTATGGGTCCTGCATCATTCATTTGAACAGTGCCCTGACACATCCTCCAGCCAACAGCCTCCATTGCCTCTCCACCGAAGTGTGGGTAGCATGGGCCATACCATAAAGAACAGTAAGGAATGCTCTTGGTTCTCATAGAACATTTTTGCCTGCCTGTCCAGCCATGACTCCTATCAAGACAGGTGCAAAAGTGTAAATCTTCCTAAGTAAGTGAAAAGTTCTTATTCAAGTAGCAATAAGCACACATCAGTTGGAAACTAAAATTGATAACGGACACTACAGCAGCCATGGAGAAACCCCCATAAACTCTTAGCCAGTACGTCGAGTACAATGGTCTGGGATAAGGGTGTTGACATCATTCTTACAGGCAGGGTACCAAATTGAACTGCCATTCCAGTAGATGAATGAGGAGGTGTTTTCTTTATGATCATAATGAGTGGTGAATAAATGCTATAGTGCCTTCAAAAAGGGTTTCCATGCAGCAAAAATCATACGTGATGATTCAGTACCTTCTTCCGTAAACCAGTAATCCTACTCACTGTTCCTGTGTACTTCAATTAGGTAAAGCACTTTATAAGCACTGTGGGTTTTCTAATTCACTGTGGCCACTCTCCTCTTCTGATGTTCTCTCCATATATCTCACACTCCCTCAAAATCTTCCATGTGGAAAGAGCAAGACACTCCAGGAAGTTCACTGGAAATCCTGATGTTGCTACTCTAATAGAGGAGGTGTTAAGGTATACTGTGAGCATATCCTGCTCCAAACAGGAGATACCAGGGCCCAGATCCATTCCACCTGACTCTTGATGCTGGTTTGTAACAGAGATGTCCAAGCTGTTCTTAGCAAGATGAATAACTCACTGACCCACAACATTAAGTAAAGAGTGAGCATAGGGTTTTCTTATGTTTATACTCACAGTTAAGAGCCTCATGTTAGGGTCAGAGTACCCCCCCAAACTGGACTTTTTCTCCCCACTCCCTACCACACCTGCCCTCAAGGACCTCTGCTGACAGGGAAAAGTCCGTGCTAGGGAGATGATCCCACAGTATACCCAGCAGTGTTTTATTGTCACCCACAGGGAAATAAATCCATACAAAGGAAATGAGAACTTTAACGTTGCACAGCTCTGCTCAGATGCCCTGCACGCAAGACCTAGCCTTTTTATTTCCTGAAACATTTATTTCACTTACTAACTTCTGGGTTATTTTTCTTTGAGCGATAAATATTCTGTAACACCCAAGTTGTTTTAAACCTCTCTTCTAACAAAATAATTAAATCTCCAGAGCCCTCTTGTTCTCAGAACAGTATTATATTGGATTAAACTTTTCAACAGGCCTTTTGACACGTCTGCACAAACATCAATAAAATTAGAGCAATAAGGGACAGTAAGAGAAAATCAAGACACTTGTGTGGTGTCTTAAACGTGGACCTAGGTGGGTCTTGTGCCCGCGTTTGATTTGAGGGGTATTTTGACACATAGTTGTATAATGTCAGTGATGCCTGTCTAATAGCACTGCATTGGTGTCCTCAACCATCTCCCACCTCCTGTCCCAGATCTCCCAGCTAGTTTAGAGAGCTCTAATTAAAAATATGCATTGTAGATATTATACCTAGTGATTCTAGGTGCTGAATCAAAACACCCAAGTCACCCTGGCCAAAATACATATTTTGTCTCTTCACCTGACTTGATATCTGAGACAGATGTTCATTTCTGAACAAGTTTAACTCTTTGACGTGATACCTCGTGGCTCTTGTGCAGCAGCAGACATGCATGTGGCTGTACTAACAATTGTAACTGTGCCAACTTTTCTCATATTAGGTGTCAGCACTGCTTATCTGATGCCATGTATGGGGATAAAATACACTTCAGAGAATGAACCTGTGAGTAATAAGAGAAGCTGTCTCTTACAAGCAAATGCAAGTGCTTGAATACCATATTCAAGATCTTGAAAACACTTCAAAATGCTTTCTTGAGGACAGGTGCAAAGCACTCAGAAAATTGGTAAGCATTACGGTGTCCCTGTAACCTTTATGTTTCCTAATGTGTGCAGTCATGGGTCTCTGTCATTAATGACAGACCTAATGAGCTCCCATGGTCTCTTCTACAAGTTGTGAACCTCAGTTGTGTCACAGTTTGCGTTTCATACACCTGCCTTTCTCTGCATTGAATTGCAAGTGATGTTGTTCAGAGTACACCTGAAAATGAGTAGCAGCAACAGAAGAACTGTCTGGATCGCTGGAAAATGGGAATAAGTTGCCTTGCAAATTTTGCTCCTACTCCATCATCCCTTATTGATTCATGTACTCCTTTTCAGGTTGCTAACTACTAAGGGCATCTTAAGTCCAGTTATTTGACTTCAAGCAATTGGTTGCCATGGTAACAGTGAGACATAGCTTTGGGCATCTGCTGGGCCAAATTTTAGGTGAAAGTCTCGGTGGAAAAATTGTCATTGTGAGACAGCCAGGTTTTAAATCAAAGCCAAAGGATCTCAGCTTAACAAAGGACTTGAGAGAGATGTGGCTGGCTTTGTCCCTTTCGATAACGGAGGACTTGTATCTAACGGAGGAGTTGGGATTAGCCATGGATCAAGCAGACAAAAACACACACAAGGGACTTTGTAAAGAAGACCGTAAGAGAGAGAATATGTCAAAGTGTCTCCAATGATGTCAAGACGAAAGCGGTGGGGGGCGATGTTTGTTTGCATGCTTTTGGTGATTTATTAGTGCAATTTGTTAACCTATGTGCAGACAGTGTTTTCACTATGCGCTGCACTGGCTTGTCTCTTAGTTTTCCTGATATTACCAATATTAGCAGTAACAAAGGCATTACTTTTCCTCTGAAAAAAAAAAAACACCAAAGCAACCTTAACTTGCTTTCTCAGAGAAGGAGATACAGAGATTCATGTAGGTTGGGGTGTCCCGAAATGCTGCTACATTTCAGTACATGTATGAGGGATCAGGGAGTTCACTCAGGCTGGCTTGAACCGATGAAACTCTAAGTCTAGTTGGGAAGTTTTTTGTGCACTACCCAAACTCTTTTAATACCCTCTTGTTTCTGCACCTGCAGGAAATACTGTGTCATCTGCCAAACCCCAAATTTCAAGGATTAGCTAATAACATTTTCTTTGAAAAAGAGAGCTGATTCTTAACCAGTATTGTGAGCCTTTGAAGTCTCCGTAATCTATTTTTCCTGGCTGCTTTTAATGAGCCTTTGAATGTTACTCTGCAATTTCTTTTTTTTTTTTTTAATTCGGTGGGGGAAGGGAATATGCTCTCACTTTTCTTCAAAGAATTTAAAAAATTCATCACTGCAAATAACTTTCACAGTGCCAGAACACTAAGTTATGCAGTTTCCTTTGAGTGCATCTATGGTAAACGAAACACAGCTTTGTTGGATTCTCCACCTAAAAGGTTAATGAGATATAGAAGAAAATCTCAATTAACTCAATATCTGAGTTTGGGTCTCTTTTTAATTCAGGTAGCCCAGCTATCAGTGGAGTTTCTTCTGATTTTCCTTGGTATCCTATTCTCTGCAATACTCTATACTCTCTGTGGGATCACTACATGTATGCCCATGTCACGGTTTCAACACTGTTAACAAAATTAGCTCAGATAACCCTAAACTAGCTAGCTTTGGAATCTGTATCGGGTCAGGAATTACAGAGTGGAGCCTGCTCATCTATAACTTTTATGTTAGGCTCTTACAGTGATTTGTACAGGTAAATTGCTGCTGCTACTAAGAGAGCAAGCTCACTGATCTCAACGTCATGCTTCAGTCCTTGCTCTGAGCGCATAGCCTGGCTTGTCTGGCATGAGAGTCCACTGAACTTGCCTTACTTTGCATCAGTATAGACAGATAGTTGATTCCAGTGGGTACATACCAGAGTCTTACCACTGACGGGGCACAACTTTCCAAAAGCTGGGCAGCAGCTCCTTGCCCTGGCTCGCAGCCCACTGCCAGGGAAAAGCTTGTCGGCACGAGCTGCAGTTGTGCTGGCACAGCTGCACGCCTCACCTCTCCGAAGCATGGAGGGCTCCAATCCCAACCCAGCTCGGCCACCTCCGAGAGACATCCCCAGCTGGGCCTACCAGGGTGGAGCAGGGAAGGAGCTGTTGATGAGGGTCTCAGCCTTGGGAATCAAGGCCACAGTCCTATGCTGGGGATGTGGACCTTGCTCCACATTTGTGCTCTCGAATGCTAAACTTTGCTATGCATGCTGCTGTGCCTGGCAGCTTCATCCTCCCTCCTTCCCTCCCCGTTTCTGCACGACCACAACCACAGGCTTGCTGTCGACGCCTCCAGAGAAGAGAGAACAGGCCCCAGCCTGCGCAACTTCTTCACTAGCGCTGCTTCAAGCCATAATTAGATAATATGAGAGGGTTTTCCTCTTGCCAGCAGACAGACTTAATATACAAAATCTGAAGTAATACTTTTAAGTATATTGCAGCTCAACTGTAAACAGGATAGGGCTGGGTTTTTTTCTCTACACAAGGAACAGAGCCCATTATGCAGAAAACAGAGTAGATATAAAGATGGGTAACTATGCGATAGCTCTGTTTATCCTTAAAATAAATGCAGATTCTAATGACATTGCATTATTTAACATGTTTCTGTGTCTCTGCAAAACTCTATATTTACCTTTTCAGTTTCTCTTCCATAGTTTTCCGTTAAAGAGCAGATGAATAATTACATTTCTATAAACTTTGTTTTCCTTTGAGACAGTAATCACTTACTTCATCAGACTTCTCCTATTATGGTGCATTTTCAGAGCACTTTAAAGCATTGCTTGTTAGTTAAACAAAACAGGAAGCCAATTTGACTGGCCATGATGAGACCACAAGTGGTCTCCAACAAAAAAAAAATTATTTATATCAGATGAAGATTCTCCTTAAAACCTAGGCCATTGGCTCTGCTTCCAGCACCGATACTGCCTTGTGGAGGAAGTATTAACCCTGCTCAAGGGTACAATCCAGCCTTTGGTGCTTTACAGCAAGAGTTAAAATATTAATGTTTGAGGTGCCTTTCCCTTCACTCGGTGGAGGGCTGGAAGCGCTGCCAAGCCACTGAGCGTAAAACTATGCTTTTTGTCTCCATTGTGGACAGAGACGTGGAAGAAGGAATTAGCCCACCTACTAAGTAATTATTTATCTTTTGTTATTTTGATTTCTTTCAAAATCAAAGACTTATTCCTGGCAGACAAACTTTTATTCATATTGGAGATCATACAGCTGGAAAAAATACGTGCAGGGCAGCATGAGCTATTGCATTTACTTGCCCCCGTGGTCTTCAAATGTGATTTGCTCCATTTTTTTGCTATTTTGGACCCCCAGAACTCTCTGATAAGTTAAACTACTGCCACACCAAGCCAGAATATGGCTTGGACACTGCAGGCCAGAGCTTGAAATACCCTAACACGCTTTCCACCAGGAGTCTGGAAGGGTAAAACCAGCCTGATACGCTCTTCCTCTGTTGGCATCCACATCAGTGAGCCCAGAGGTAGTAGCCTGCCAAAAACTGTTGGGGGATGGCTGGCATGGGGTGCTGCAAGGAAACCTGCGATGTGGACCTCCTCTCTTCTCTCAGAAATGCAAAGCTATCTTCCTCAGTGAGCCTGGTTCTCCAAGCAGCATTCAGGGCTGAGTGAGATAAGGTCATGCCACAACAGAGAAAGGTACAGGTGAGGTGAACACCCACCCAACCAAACCAAAGTTCTTCCCCCCCAGGAGAAGTGGTGAGAAGCGCAGAGGCCCTGCCCTGCCCTGCCCTGGCCTTTCCCAGAGTAGCTCCTTCCTCAGCAAGAGCATAAGGGGCAGAAGTGACATTTGACTGGCCTCAACTTGGTGACATGAACTGCAAGCTGGATCGACACCAGAACACAGCAACTTGAAATTAATTCCACATTTAGACTGTATGATAGAGAGCTTAGGACACATTCAGCGTGCAAATCAGCACGTGCCAAATTATTTTGTGAAGTTTAAAGATGTGTGCTGTTAATATTTGAATAAATGATTGGCTGTGGATGATGGGGTTTTCACCTTCTGTTCCAATAAATCTCTCTTTCTTGACATGAGTGTTGCTCCCAGTGTCCTGATACAAGCAAAATGTCAGCTGAGGCCATTCGAGTTCTGAATCCAGACTGCAGACATGGCATGATGTGCACAAACCACCTGATATCAGCAGGCAAAATTAAAGACAACAGTGAAAATGTGCACAACATGCAGGTTAAAACCCCACTGCTATCAAATCAAGTGTAATTAAGAAGCCAGAGCAATGAAGAGGGTGGATGGTCTCACACTGGAAGTAAAACATCTCCTTTCTCCCTTTGAGTGGATTCTATTTCTTTGTGAAGGAGATGGGGGGGGGGGGGTTGTTCGCCCCCCC
>VZTU01019544.1:43119-105466 GCA_013400835.1 Zapornia atra | reverse complement strand
CGGCGGGGAGAGGGAGGCGGCGGCGGTGCTGATGGTGCTGGACCTCTGCTCGGTCAGCAACGTGGCCCTGTCGCGGATCCTCCGGCAGCTCTCCGACGTGGCCCGGCACGCCTGCACCCTCTTCCAGGAGGTCGAGGCTGACATCCAGAGCACTCACCGCCGCGTCCGGGCGCTGCACGGCCGCATCGCCGGTCTCCAGGGGACTGTGCGCGGCCTCGACCCCAAGCAGGAGGCAGTGCGTAAGTACCGCGGGACAAGGGCGCTCCGCGGGATGGGGCGTACTGCAGCCCAGCCCGGCCCGGCCCGGGGCGACCGGCCAGGGGAAGTTATCCCCGGCAGCCCGCCGTGCGAAGTTTGGGGCCGGAGCCGGTGCGAAGGGAGCCCCGGCGGCAGGGTGGGAAGGGGACGTGCCGTGCCGTGCGGTGTTGTGCCGTGCCGGGCGGGCGCGGGTCGGATCGGCTCTGTGGGTGCCGCGGCGATGCCGGCGGGAGGGATGATGTCAGTGGTTTGTGCCTTACGTAAGGAGCTGTCTGGCAGGGCTATCGGGGCGCATCTTCTGCAGCTAACCAAAGGTTTGGCCGTGGAGGGAGCTGAGGCTTGTCAGCGGAGCCCGGGGAACGGCGGGCATGGGGATGATCCCACGTCCCCGGGTACCGTTGGGTTTATCCCCCTTTGCCGGCCCGTCTCCCTTGCCGGACAGATTTGGTTTCCCCTTAGAAGAGTCTCTGACTTCCTGATCAGAATTTCAAGCTCTCAAGAAGAAATAATAAAGCTGCTTCGTCGTTAGCCAAGTTTCGGGGCCATAAAATAAGAAAGTTCGGTTAATGACTCCTTTCTGTTTAGAGTGGCCCCGAGGAGCCGGCTTGGGGAGGGTGAGGGGAGGGAACGAAAAGATCAAGGCAGTATGTGACTTACGCTACGAGCACTAAGTGCTTGAATCCTGCTTCTTCTCCACCCAAACTATAAAAGCAGTGACAGGCTCCGTAGTGCTAACAGCTGCTGATCTCTGCTGAATATGGCTCGTGTTCACAGCAGCGCGATGCTTTTGTACTCTCGCCGGCGCATAACGCTTCCCAAGCTCTTGTGAATATGTATTTTTTGATAGGTAGGGCTCTGGATTGGAAGTCTGGAATAGCAGAGGTTGGTGTCGATCCTGTCATCTGGTTTAGGAAAGGCAATAGCTTCAAAAGGGAAATTTGGCTTAGTATTTTTGCCTTCCGCTGTTCCCCTCTAAATCCCGAGCAGCTTCAGTGAGTACAGGGGAGTGGATTTACACCGGGGTAAATGAGAGCATGTCCTCTTGTAGTTGTTTTTAATGACCGTGCCATTAAAAAAACCCCGTGCTCTGGGTTTTCTCTACTTCAGAGGGGTGTGGAAATGCAAGTAACTCTTCTAGGATCAGTGAAGCCGTACTGATTAACAGAATCAAGCCTCAAGCACTCAGCGGTATTTAAACGAGATCCTCGGCAGCTGTAGAGTGACTTTGCTGGTGATATATTTATATAAATCAACTGTAGATCAGACAGAGGGAGGCTTTCTGCGGTTTCAGGACGAGTGTGTAATTAAAGCAGAGTGCTGGGCTGTGATTGGAAACTGCGGTGAGAAGGAGGCTTGGCCGATGTAGTGAGGGAACTGTCTGAGGAAATGAAACTCCTTGTATCACATTCCAATCTGTAAGTCTTTTGAGCTGAGTAACTGTGGGCATATATACTAATGTAAGTGAGAACAGAGCTTAACCTTTCTAATCTGCACAGCTTTTTTTTCTTTCTGGGTTGTGCAAGTGCAGCTTGTTTTGAAATCACAGGGCAAAACTGTGATGATTACAGCACAGTTATGTCATGCGCTTAATTAGAGAGTCTGGCTGTACCCCTGTGATGATAAATGCTGGATCCGCTTCTTTGGCGTTCCTCTGTTTTCTTTGAAATCGTGCTCTCTTTCGGGGGGCAGAGACTTTTTGGTCATGATCCTTCTCGTGTCTGCTTGCTGGTCCTCCTCCCCAGCCCGTATATAGTGTGATGGATGGTGCAGTGCTGCTGATAGAGCTGCAGGTGCCACTGGGTCTGGCCAGCCACGGCCTCTGTAGCACCCGGCTTTGCCACTACCCATCCTCTCATAGGTGTGTGCCTTGCCTCCAGCCACACAGCTGCTTACAGGCACATCACCCAGTCCTCATCTCTTCTTCTCATGCTGCACGGTGCCACATGTGCTTTGAAGGCAAAAGCCCCTACACTGACCCAGTGTGCACAAGCAGTCCAGTTGCAGCACCTTCTTTGCGTGGTCCAGCTGCTTTTAATCTCTGTCCAGTGTGGGACCAGCACAGCTGTGTTTGCATAGTATGATGCCTGAACATCTCAACCAGGACCTGGAGCTGAACTGCTCCACTCTGCACATCTTCTCCTCGCATCCCCCAAATCCATGCCCAGCCACAGCAACACCCCTCTGGCCCCCAAACTGCTCAGTGTTCCTGGGGGCTGGATCAAGCTGCCTGGAAGGGAAGTGCCCATCCTCGCTGTAGCGTATAACGACAGCGTGCTCACTCCCTTCTGGGCTGACACCTCCTGCTTCGTTATTATGTTCAGCAAGGCTGTGCTAATGTTTGTTTTAGGCATGTAGTGCCTACACAGTTCACTCCTGACAGTACGAGTCACTGGACCCACTTGGTTTTTTGAAAACGAGAGAGCAATTACAGGTGGTCACAGGTCTGCCCAGCACCTCACAAGCATCACATTAAGGCATGCTGACTTCTACCTCCTGTGGCTAATGTGGCAACGATGAGGTGACCTCTGGGCTGGCACTTGGCTGTCCAGCCCCAATGACACACTGAAGAGTAACTTGGAACTGGCCAGAGGTTTGGATTCGCCTAACAAGGAACAAGCTGGTGGCAAGCATGAGGCCCCTGCACCCATGGAATGACTGCAATGGTCACATTGAACTTGTTGCGTACCAGGAGTCTGGAGGCACTGGGCTGCATGGCACATTGACTGAGGTACCATGTGCTGGTACGTTAGTGTCGCAACTGTGCAGCCCAACTACATACTTTTAAGCACTCGGTTTAAAACTACTAGGCTATCTTGCCACAGTGAGATGTTCTTGATGTTCTAACATTAAGTGCAGCACAGTGATTTGAGAATAACGCTACCAGACGTGCCCTAGATACTGAGCTGTGACACTGGGAGGCCTTTTTCTCCATGCCTCGTAAGCCAGCTGGATTCCGAAATTCCCTCGTGAGGGCACAGGCTGGGTGAGGAAGAAGAAATAATGGGCTAATGCTGTCGCGGGAGCTACTGGAGCCAGTGGTTCCCTACCTTATCCCCTGCCCAGAATGCCATTCCTTGGCAATCGCAGAAATGATACCAAGGGGAAGGGGAGCAGGAAAGGACCTCTCCTGAAAATAGGATCTGCATAATGTTGCATAACGATGCTGTACTTGACGTTGAAAAGGATGTAGCGCTGCATTCAAAGAAAACATCTCTGTTGGTGCGGGGAATATGGGCAGAAAAATGCGATGGATTAGGCCCGGCGTTTTTCCAGTGGTGCTTATCACTGGCGCTGGCATTTCCACGAAGCCCTGACATTCTCGGTTCTGGGGCAATTGAAGTGGGGAATATTTGCAAGACTGCGTGTGCTTTGCTTTAAGACAAGTACTTAAACTCCTCTGCTGAGCTACTGGGGAAGGTATTTACTTATGTGCAGCTTTTTTGGTTTTGCCACTGGGCAGAAAGTCTGATTGGAAAACCTTGTCAGGCGCAATAAAGGGCTGATTCCAGGCAGTCGCAAGCAGGTCATCTTCAAAAACCCAAGGTCCCTCGCCTCTGCCTTCCCAGATGCTGCTTGTCCTTTCATCTTTCTTATAAGCTTCTGGCCAGCAAGCATCTTGCAAATATGAATCCTTTCCCACCTTCTGCCTGGAAGAGAAACAAGGGTGAAAAATGTTTTCCTGCTCAGCTCCTGAACTAACTGCTTTGCCCTTCTGCCACTCCAACTACTTTACTGCTTTTCATCATGAGCAGCTCCAGGGGCTGCTTCTAAAGCAGAACCGTGTGGGAATAACATGGTTGTGGTCTGTCTGGCTGTTGCTTAGAGTTTCCTTATTATCAGCAAGAGAGCCGAGCAGCACAGTACTGCCCAGTTTTATTATTAGAAGCTTGATTACCTCGGTAATATAAAAAAATGCAGAAGCACTTGATTTTTGTGTAGACTCGGGACTCCATGCCTCTGTTATTTTTTGGAAAGATGATTTCTCAGTCTAGGGGACTACAGTTCTAAGTGGAATATCGCACTTTTCAGAAACTGCTGATGTAAGCCATCTTACTTTCAGAATAATCACCAATGACCGGGGCAGCAGATTTTAAAAGCCCTAGTTAAGAAGATCCTCTTTGCACCCTGGCATCCTGGAGAATTCCACACATTCCAGGCTTTTTTTCTGAAAGCATCAATGTGTAACTGGTGGCCGATCTTTCTAAAAGCTGTATCATTCCCAGGGGTTGCCTGCTGCATCTTCGTTGCTCCACTTCTTTTCCATTCCCTATTTTCCTACGTGCTTGCAGACAGGGATAGAGCTGCTGCTCAGAAGCATGGGGATCTCCCATGTTACTCTGCTCCTCAGAGGCCCCTGAATCTCTGCAGTAAGCTCCCCTGTAGGTTTTTCTTCTTTCCTGAAGTGTCAGCATTGAGATAAAAAAGGCTGATGTGAACTGATTTTTTATCATTTTAGGCTCTGCATTAATTTATTCTGCTTGATTGAAGTTGGTTGCTGACAACAGCCTGCCTAGTTTCACTTTTGCTTTTAGCCTCTTTCATTGTGCTTTTTAGGTGGTTTCATTTTGATTGGTGTTTGGTTTGGGGTTTTGGGGTTGGTTTGGGGTTTTGTTTTGTTTTTAATGCTCTGATACAATGCTCTTCTGTTTGGGTTTTGAGCACTGCAGGGAAATGTTTAATCAATTGTAAGGTTTTTATATGCCTTCTGGCACAGTCGTACCATTTTTACAAAACATATGTTGGACCAAAGGCTTATCAGATAATGCCTCTCCTCCTCCTTGATGTGCTGAAGGCCCAGTTGCTAATGAAATGGAACCTAGAAACTTTAATACTTCCATCTCAGAATACGGTTGCATCATAAGGCTGTCCCAGGCTGATGGTGGGCATCCTTACAGAGATGCTCAGCCCGATGCATAAGACCTTAAGAGTCAGTGTCCCCCTGAAAGAAAAAAAGAAGCAAGTGCAGGTTGGGTAGATAAGTGTTGCACTTTATCCCAGCTTCAGAAAATCTTGGAGAATTTAAAGTGCAATTCTCATTATATGGTTTTTCTGTTGTGCTGAGACACACCTGTAGACCTCCATGGGTTGGATAAGTTTGCATTAACATATCTGTGATGCTGCTGGATACAAATCAGAATTGATTTCTAGCTCCCCCTAACTCTATTATCATGCTTTATAGTGTATGAGCTTACCTCAGTGTAAAGGTCATTACATTTTTGGAGGTACACACTAATGTTGCCTAGGGGATCTAAGGCACTAGGATATATTCAGAGCTCCCTTTGTACATTGGAATCATGTTGATTGGCAAACCCTTGTTGGGTGTAGAATAAAGCCTCTGAAGAAAAGCAGGTTTGTACACTGGATGTAGTAATCCATTGCCTTCAGCTTTGTGTCCTGCACCTGCCCAAATTGAACAATACAGCCTCTTTGCTTGTCCTTTTGGAAATGGAGAATGGCTTTTGGCTTTACTTGCCAGGTGTGGGTTTTTGGGTTTGTGCTGGTTGCTGCTTACTTGTTTGTGTTAGAGAACTCGCCTCTCTGGTGCACTTGACTTTAGTTTGCCCGTGAATGCAAATAACCCAAGTTGTGGGTGTGGGAAAGTCAGAGAATTTCCTCAGTGCTTGGCTGCTTCTAAATACAGAGGGCTGATGGCAAGTTAGCAGAGCTGAAAGGAGCAGGAGGCCAAAGCATTGGCTTCCCTGCTTACCTTTACAGCCGTCAGGACAACAAAGGAATGGAGAAAGAAAAACCTGCTTATGGAAGGATTCCATCCCCACCTTACTGTAACATTAACTAGAGCACCCATAGCTACAGTACCGTCATTTAGGAGAACAATCCCTTATCTTTGTTTACAGAACAGCAATAGAAGACCTTTTACATAAGAACATGACTGTTCAGAGGCTGGGCTTGAGGTTTTATTTTTTTCTTCTCATCCGTTTAGTATGTGATAGAAGGTAACGGGATGGAATTTGTCAGGTGGCTTTGGCAGGGATGCATTGCTGTGGAAGTTGTCACCTTCAGTGCATTTACTTGTGGAAAGCAGACCCTGGCCTCTTTGCAGATAAAAGCCGGGTGTAAAATCCTTTGTCCTGCTGAGGTCAGTGGGAATTAGTGGAAAGGCTCTGAGGGCCAATTGCTCAGGGAGACTCCCTAGCCTTTTTCTGGCACAGCCTGGTCACAGATGAATAGCAGGCAGAGGTGGTTTTCCTCTGAAGCCATTCCTTGTTATCTAGATGTAAATCTTGAGAGATTTTACTGAATCTCATTTACTCGATCTCCTGTTGGTGTAGTATAGAAGGCCTTTGCCTTTTTGTAGTTCCTTGCTAGAACTTAAACTGATGTAACAGGTTTGAACTGTGTGGGGATTCTGTTGCTAGATGGAGAACCTGCCGGTCAAGGATCCCATGTCCACAGGTATTCAAAGCTGGATTTCCACTTCACTGCAGCTCTATGGTTGTGTAATCTCCTAATCATCAGTGGAACTTCTTTCTGGCTCATACTCAAGAGCCAGGCAAGGGTCTCCAGTGGGCTTGTTAGAAATCCTGGTGTAAATGATTTAACTCCTTTAAGACCAACGAGGTCTCCTTTGCACAGGAGTAAAACTGCATAGGGGGTAGAGTCAGACCCATAAGAAACTTAGACTTTCTGTGGATCTGATGGTTTAACAGAAATACTTCCCACAGCTCCTTTAAAACTCCATGTTTCTATTTAAAAGCCCTTATAATTTCATGTATGTGCCCATATGGAAACCTAAGATGAGTGTTTCAGCAAAAGCAGTGGAGTCACTCCTACTTTTGATTTGTTCC
Organism: Zapornia atra; assembly: GCA_013400835.1. Taxonomy (NCBI): domain Eukaryota; kingdom Metazoa; phylum Chordata; class Aves; order Gruiformes; family Rallidae; genus Zapornia; species Zapornia atra. The sequence continues at coordinate 98,402 of VZTU01019544.1, read as the reverse complement.
CCTGCTAATACAGGAGAGATCTGGAGATTAAGAAGTAAGCGGACTCTGATAGCTTGCTGAGGGCACGGGGAGGTCAATTCACCTGTTGATTCACATGCAGAAAAAAGATGGTAGTTTCATTTTATGAAAGATGAAGGGCCTGGAGTGTTTCCAGAAAACTCTTGCATGGTTCTCAAATGTCCTTGGACCGAGGGAAGGACTTGCAGGAAGCAAGTATAAATATCCAGTGTAATGGTGCCACTCGGCTGCTGTTCTGGATCAGCAGAATCAGGGTTTGTTGACATTTCTTACGCAGATTTACCTGCTCTGTGCCTTTGGTTTCAAGGATTAGATTATGGCTGGTCTGGGAGAGATAAGCCGAGGTGGGGAGAGAAGAGAGGAGGCCGCCCGTACTGCTCCCTGGCACGAACCAGGCGTGACCTCTCCTTCTTTGTCCTGGCAGAGGAAGACTTCTTAAGTGTGGCTGTTTAAAGGCAGCACCTGGCTCTTGCTCTCTCCAAACTGGGCAGCAAAAGAGATCAAGCGCGGGGGAAGGCCGGGTGTTTTAAAAAGCCCCTAATGATCTACCCCATTTCCTTCACACATGCCTAGGCATGTTGTACCCAAATCAAGCAGAGACCCCCAGGGAACTCTTAAAAGGAATGTTACGATACCCAAAGTAGGGGAAAAAAATATGACCAGGTGATGTGACTAATACACAGATGCATTTTAAAAGCGTGGTCGAGGGGTTGTGTGGTCTTCTGAGTCAGAGAGCTGGGATTTACAAAAGCTGCTCTCTCCAATCACTTGGCATCTCCATGTAATCGGAGGCTGACATCAGACTCTCGGTTGGACCTACTTGAGCTTTCAGGCTGTGAAGAGCAGAAGCTCTCTGTGTTACCCAGTGTGTATGCAGGAGGGGGGGGGGAAGGTTTTTTTAACTTCCTTTGATGTATTAGCATCAAGAGAGGGAGTCTTTGCTTCATTCCTAATTGCTTTTCGTCTTTGAATTTATATACCAATATGTAAGTAACTGCAAAGGGAGATAGCAGAATTTATAAAAAGTTCAAAAAGGCAGGGCTTAGAGCATGATTAAAATAAAAGATAGCATACAGTGTGTGCTGTTTTTAGCTGAAATATCTCCCTAGAATACTTTCCATTTACATTCTCATTATATCTAACTGCTTCTAATGCACTGCTTAGTTTAACAACTGGCATGTTTTTAGGGTAGATTTTATAGTAGATATACACCCACTGTGTTCTTAACTTGAGACTTTAAATTGCAGTATCTGTATTGGACAATCTTTTCTTATACCTTCTTGGCTGAAGGCAGGAAGAAAGCAATAGTGATGGGAACCTAATTAAGCCTGTGGTTTAATTACACCAGGAGCTGCGTGCTCAAAATGCTGCTGGATTCAATGAGTGCTGCGTGGCACTGCCATGCTAAGTCCCAGCAGAGAATGACATATTTTTTTTTTAATAGGATCGCTGTAATTCTTACAAAGCCACCATGGTTTTTCTCTTTCTTTTCAGCTGCCAAGGCAGTTGGACTTTGAACTGTAGGAGCTCAGACCAAGTCCCTGAGAAAGTCTGGAGAAGCCGTCTTGCTGGCGTGTGCATGTGATTAGGGAGAACGAGCATAGGGCGGTGTGTTTGTGCTATAAATATGCATAGCTTCCTCAGGCCTCGACAGCTTTTCCCCCTGCCTGCTCAAAGTTCTTCTGTTGGCTTGGCGGTGTTTGAAAAAACCTCTAAGTTGGCCTGGGTGGAGGGCAAGCTGGGGTGAAAGGTGCTAATCCTTCTCCTTGAAGATATGTATATCAGTAGCTGCAGAACCGGGCCATTTTTAGCAGTGAAATGTGCAAGGTGTGTTGAAAAAATCCTCTGTGTCCATGGGCTTTGAATTGCTTCAAAGGCAGAACTGGACTCTTTGGGTGCCCTCAATTTTGCCTGATTTATTTATTTTTTTCTGCCTGATTGCAGAAATTGGATCTTACTGATGAGGAAGCTCAGGGTAGTGAAGCAGGAACTCCCTGTGATGCTCAGATGCAAACTTTTTTTGAGATGGCTAACGTGTTTCACTGCATCCAATATTTAGTGAGATATGATAAGGGGCAATTTAATTTTAAGTGAAACGAGAAATTAATTATGATTAAACACTTAATCATGCAAATCAGTGTGGGTCCAAAGAGCAGGTACTAGCCAGCTCCATTTTTTTTCTCCCTGTAAGGTTTGTTCCTGTGCTCCAGCAGTTAATGTCCTCACATGCTGAAGAGATCCCACCTCTCCTCCCATATTGACTATGTTCTGCTGCAACAAGTCTTCCTGTAGTAACCTCAAGTCTTGGGCTCCGCAGCAAATTGCCTGAAGTCTTGCCCACAGTTAGCTTGCTGAAGTGACGTTTTCCCCATAGGATGGATAATTCCCACAACACCAGTTTTAGCCTGGTTTCTCACTGAAATGAGTATTAAGGAATAGCACTCTCTGTGCATGTATAGCAGGGGATGGTCTGGGCACGCCTGTGTATCTCACACCAGCCATTCAGAAAATTTACACCTGTTATTCAGCTACAATTTCAACTACATTGCCACAGTGTAAGAATCATAAAAGAGACTGCCAGGTAATGGAGTGAACAGGGTATTCCTGCTGCATTTGAAGGAAGGACTTGTTCTTTACTAGATACTAGGAAGCCCATGGGGAAAGAATCCCATATAAATGCTCCAACTCAATAAAAATAAGTGCTTCAGTTGGAGCTCACATTTTCTTCACTGTGAAAGTCAGTCCTTTGCATTGACATAGAAGCTGGAGAAAACCAGGCTTCATTAGTTCCGCTGCTTGCAAAGCTGCTTGTTCCTATTCCTCTTTCCCCTCTAGAATTACTGATTATTTCATTTCTTTTTTAATCTTTTTTTTTTTTTTTTTTTTGAAACTTATGCCTTGAGTGACTTTCCTCATGGGCCATCCTATCCTTCACTCCTCTTTTCATCATGGTTTTGCAGGGGATGCAGCTATACTTTCACCTCTTGTCTTAACAGCAAAGGCAAATCCCCCTGACTGTGAGAATGAACAGTATTAATTTTTATGATCGTGGTTTTATTGTCCATTGATTATCTTTAATGTGATGCTGCCTTGTTCAGTTAATAAATTACTGATAACCTGCGAAGATTGAATTAACCCCCTCCCCCAAACATAACCTGCTTTTAATAGATGTTGTAAATGCATACATTGTGCCTGGCACATTAGAATCACTGGTTTAAGTTGCTTTAGGCTCAAATTGCACCCTCGCTAAAGTATATTTGTGGCAATCATCTCATTATTACTCTGCTGATAGCCTAAAATAAGTATCACTGCTTCATGACTTCAGCAATATTTTTTTGGTCCCTGTTACAGCTGCTGCAGGCCTTGGTGTCCAGGCAGAGGATGGATAAGCTATGTACTGGATGCTCCTAGTAGAGGCTGGGAGGCTTGTCTGAAGATTTACTGTTAATTCTCTATTGCTGTTAGTTGGTGTCAGTCAGTGCCTGGAGCTCACAGGCTGTCCCTTTCCAAACCCAGGGTGGCAAAGCAACACTAGTCCACAAGCAGCTGTCTCCAGTTTTATTCTCACTAACTTTTGGGCCAACCACCATGCCCAGGGCAGGCCTGTGGGGTTTGACTGCTGACTGGGGCATTGGGCTACCCAGGCAGCAATATATCTGCTGTTGGCCAGCCGTGCAACCCATCCCCACATGGCAGGGCAGCAGGGTTGCAGGTGGGATTGCCATATTGTCCCAGTAGACGTGTAGTTGCCAGCCACGTGCACCCTGCACTTCAGTGCTCTCGGCCAGATCTGTTTGAAGGAAGCTAGATGGAGTGCCTGGGAGGTGAGCTGGGATGGCAGTCTTGACCATGGGTTGACCAGGAGGAGGCTGACCACTCATGTCTGACAGAGGAGTAGGAGAAAGGCCGAAAGAGAGAGGCTGAGTGGCCTGTGCTCAAAGTTTGCCTTGGCACTTACTTGGCTGGCTGTTTAAAGTACGAGCCAGAGTATTTACCCAGCTTGTACTGTCAGCTTCCCTAGGGACCTCTGTCAATACATATAAAATTTACAGGGCAGTTCTAGATCTGATCCAGTGATACAGTCATTGGTATGGTATGGAAGTGAGCATCCCTGTTTCAGGAGTGGTGGATCTGTAAAGGCGTGAATGGGTTACAGCTACCTTCAGCAGCTATAATGTGGCTATTCATTCATGAAATTGTCCAAGTGGAACTTAAAACAAATTATTAATGTAGATTAGAAGTATTTTTCACTTATCTGCTTGTTCGTAAGTGCTCTACTGAAGAACCCAACAGAATGGCAATTCGTTAAAGGAAATGAGAGGGAGCTGCAAAGTATCGCAGCACAGGGTTATTATCTATTTCCTTTCTGGAATTTTGTTCCCTGGTTGGCTTTAGATCTGACCTGATATGCAGCATCTTGGACTGTGAGACTGAAAGGTTCTGTTTTCCCTAAAATAAGTGACTGTGCACAAGTTTGTGCCAACCTTTAGGAACAGTAGTGGAATTAGAGGAGGCTTGGATAGCATCTTCTTCCTCAAAATTCTGTGTGTCACTGGAAGAACACTTTTCTATATACCTATAAACATGTAGCTAGATAAACGAGGAAGTCCAATGGAAAGATTGGACAAGATAATACTGGACATTGAAGTTGGAAAAGCTTGATAAAGGGGAAAAGAATTTTACATCCACATTAGTAGCAACCTTGTCATACAAGGAAGAAAATATTCAGTACTACAGCTCTTATTACAAAGGTAAAAATTGAAGGTAATTGATGTCTCTTGTTCTTTGACTTTGTATCTTCATCTAAAATCATCTCGTGGTTGAGTTAATTTCCTTGCCATCCCCACCCTTTCACAGTGGAACTTGAGAGATTGTGATGGTATTGGTGGAAACTCTTCTACTGGGTGTAATGTGTGATCCTGCCCCATAAGTGAGGTACATCTAGCTTGGCTATGTGGGAAGTACGCTGTTTGGTTGTGCTTGCAAGTGTAAAGCCCTTGCATTTGTATGAATTGCCCCTGCTATGTTACAGCAAGGGCTGAAAAAATAAAATAAAAATGTAGAAAATCTCATCCAAGTTCATGGAATTAATTATTCCAAGAGAACAGATGGGCAAGTGAAAGGTAAAATGATGCAAGTCTACAGTGTAGTTTGCAGATTCAGTGAAGGAACGTGTTGTATTTATTATCGCAAAGAAACATCTCCCCTGCCTGCCTTCCCTTCTGAGGCAGTCCAACCTTGGGCTTGATAAATATGTCTTTACAGAAGTTGGCACATACTGACCTTGTTTGCTGCGGTCTGCTCTTCTGTAGCTTCTTGATTCTAGTGGTGTGAGCCAGATGGACAGAGCCCTAGAGCTAAATGCTGGATAGCATAATTAAGTGCTCTAGTAGTGAACGCTGGAACCGACTGAGTGAAACTTTAGCCAATGCTTCAATATTTCTTCGTCCAAGATACGTCTGCTCTGTCAAGTAGTTCTGGGTTGGTTTTTTTTTCGGATCATATTCCTTGGGTATGAGGATGTTAGATTATGTAGCAATAATATCGTCATCTGCATACTACAGAGTTCTCTGCACCACTTTTTGTCATGATAGCACTACATTTGACAACCTTGTAGGGCTTGTGGAAGCCCACCTGAATTTTTTCTTTCAAATCTGTACAACATTTCTCCTGCTGTGGTGTTGTGGTTGTCATTTGTGGGTGTCACATGAATCTCCGCTCCTTGGAAGCCCCATGCCACCGCAGTCCTAGCCACGCATGTTGTGAACACTGGAATGTGGCTCTGCAGCTCTCATTGTGAGTTTGGGGTCTGAGGGGCCTAGTTTCGTACTGACCAGGAAACCACGTCAGTGTTTCTGCCATCCTGCAGCCTTTTTTCCTTCCTGCTTTCGCATGCCATTTATAGCAGGAGAATTGTGTCTCCCACCTCCCCTCTTTCTTCCTTTCCTTAACATGCCACTTAGCAGCTTTGGGGAAGGAGAACGGCTAACATTTCTGCTCGGCTTCCTCTTTGCAGCCTACCTGCTTCCCAAGGCAACGTGTCCCCATGGGTAACTTTGGTGGGCAGCTTATGGTGCCCTGCCTGGGTGTCATGCAGCCTCTGGCAGGCCGGTGTCAGTACATGGGAGAAGGGAGTGGGTGAGAAAGCAGTATCTGTCATTCCTGAAAGACCACTTGCTGAAGCAGTGTTTGCAGAAGTTGTACTATGCAATATGGCTTGTTTATAACAATTTGCATGCTTCTGGCCTGTACATCCAGCAGGCCTGAATCCAAGGATCAGGCTTGTACTAAAGAAGCTGCATCAAAAGGAGACTATTTTTCTCCTGGTTCCTAAATACCCGGCTCTGCTTTGCTCTCCATTTCTGCTGAAGAAACACTAAAGTTAGGGTGGTCATTTTTCCTTACTGTTACTGTGGATGGTGTGTATGCATAGCGGGGAGATGACTGGGAAAAAAGAAAGAAAGAAAGAAGAAAAGAAAGAGAGTGCATGTTATCCTTGGAGAAGCTGTGCGAAGAGCCACCTCGGGTGGGTATTCAGACCTTTTCCACTGATAGGGAAGTTTTCCATGAATCACACAGAGTCTCAGAATTGTAAGGGTTGGAAGAGACCTTCAGAGATCATTGAGTCCCCTTGTGAAAGCAGGTTCCCTAGTGCAGGTTGCACAAGTAGGCATCCAGACAGGTCTTGAATATCTCCAGAGAAGGAGACTCCACCACCCCCCTGGGCAGCCTGTGCCAGGGCTCTGTCATCCTCACTGGGAAAAAGTTCTTCTGCATATTGGTGCGGAACTTCCTGTGCTCTAACTTGAGGCCATCGCCCCCTGTCCTGTCCCCACAGACCACTAGCAGGGCGCTATGGGCAGAGTAACGCTGAAACTTGCTTGCAGGCAGCCACTCTTGGCCAGGATGGAGTTTGTGAACTGCTTTCAATACCGCTGGAACCCTTGGAATAAGTCTTGCAGTACAGGTCTTAGCTTAAAGATTGAATTGCCATCTAACTGTCCAGACAGGCATTCTCTCTCATCCTGAGCAACCACTGTGTACCACGGAGTGTGATACAGTTTGGGAGAAACTCCCAATCTGATGTAGCTGCAAGACGTCACCCCCTTCAGAGGCAGCCCCGCCTGGATCTGGCCCTGCATGACAGCTGACGTCCTGCCGGGTTGGAGAGCGGCGTGGGAATGACAGGACTTTTTTCTGCTGTTTGTTTTTCTCCTGATGGGCCATGTATGCATCATTTAATTTATGAGAAAACGTAGGAGGTAGCTTTTAGGTGGACTACAGCTGCTGTCTGTAAATGTCTGGTAGATGTGAAGAAGAGACCCAGACCTATGCAGGTGCTGAGTCCCTCCTGAGTGGGCTGAGGATGTTCAGCTCTGCAGGGTGGAACTGAGGAGGAGGGACCAGTAGCTAGAACTTGAATTCATCTGTTGACTTTTTAGGGGGGCATGGGCAAAGGTTGTTAGTGGGAGTCAGATTACCGAGTTTTAGCTCTCTTACCTTCAGGCCATCCACCCCGATGCCATTGTGTGAAGTGGGTACCAGCATGGGCTCTGTACACCTCTGTTCCTCAGCTCCATGGCAGCTCCATGGCCCATTCCCTCTTCCCAGAGACAATATCAGACAAGCAGTGAGGATGAGCTGGGTTGTCAGGTAGTAGATTCTGTACAGATACCCCATGCATACAGTCCTGCTTTGTAATTTGTGGGACTGAGACCTTTCCATATGAGGAGTGCTTCTGTCCTTCATGGGCAAACGCTTCCAGGTTCTGCATGGTTCTGCTTGGTGAAGGCAGTACTCCTGGGTGGGATACTCCGGCCCTCCTTCAGCAAGCAGGGTTTCTCATTACTGAGACCTGCAGCTCTTGCCCTGTGAAGACCAACTTTACATTGGGCTAAGTTTGCAGTTGCAAATCTTTCTTCTGAGGCCTGGCTCATAGAGGAGATTGAGCTTTCTTACATTACAGTCAACGTGTCCCGGTTAATTACAGTCATGTAAAGATGAGGTTGTACCGTGGGACTTGGTTTAATTAAAAAACAGTGCTGGGAAGTTTAATAAATGTCTGATATGTTCTATCTGGCTGCCGAGTGCTAACGCTGCGGTTCTCTTCAGGCGCTCTCCCAACTTCAGTCAGAAAGGGCCACCTGAGCTTGACATCTGCACTAATGAAAGGGGAGGACAGATTGTCATTCTCTGTCCAGCCAGGTTTGTGCCTGGCAGTTCATTTTTCTCAGCTTGGGCTTGTGCCTGAGCTTTGGGAAAAGATTTGTGCGGGTAGTAGGGTCAGAATCTGAGGCTTTCCCTCTGTAGGGGAAAAAATCGCGATCATGCATGTGAAATGTGGACTTAGAGGAACTTTGTGTGGGTGGTCTTGTTTTGATTCTTTCTGCCCTCCTCCCTTTCCCTTCCCACTCACGTATGGTGAAGTCTGTCTTCTATTTAACGTGAGCTTTTCTAATAATCATAGATAATATACAACAAAAACAATAATAAAGCATCTGCACATGCAATCTCTCTGAACTGTAGAAGCCACAAGATCTCCTAGATAAGCCTTTTGTGATTACTGGCTTGTGAGAGACCTAGCGCTCCATGATGCCCATCTGTTAGCAGCATGTTTAAATGTGATTAATGTGAAAGTTGCAAGAATTGCAATAACTTTTCCCAGCCTACAACAGAATCTGTCACTGTTAATCTCTTGCGGCATTAAAAGCTTAATATAGTAAATCTAGTGTTATGGAAAGCTGTAGCTTTGCTTTTGTTGCCATCACCTTATTGCATTATTAAACTAATATTTCCTTCCTCTCCACAGTTCATGAGCACAGTAGAGGCAGTGTAGATACCATTCACCTGCAGAAGAATACTTAAATGATTGTATATGTACAAAGTCCGTCAAGAAAGAGACACTCCAGTATAAAAAGATTTGGGGGAACATTAAGTTTGATTGGGATTCCTGAGGGAAAGTGGGCAGAACAGGGTATGCTAGGAGTCAGCCCTTTCTTCACAATGCTAGCAGATGCTGGGGAAGTCACAAGCACTGTCTTGATATGATAGCCCTTTGCTGTGCCTTAGCCAGGCACATTTTGGCTTCCCCACTCATGACAGTAGACCTACCTCAGATGATGTTTTGTCAGAACTACTACATGTTTAAAAGAGATTGTGTGTGCAGGACAAGCAGTGTTATGGCACCAGGTGTGGATGGCCACCTGGAGCAGGTTGACACTATGGGAAACAAACAGGGGAGGACCTGGGGAAGTAAAATGGCTTTCTACGTAAGCTGCCTGTGCTGGAAGTGATCAAAGGAACCATAATAAGTCAGTATCTTTCTTTTTCTTTAAAGAAAATTTCAGAAGAACGATTGAATTAAAAGGTAGTTTACTCGAGATCTGCAGGTGGCTTGTAAAGTGTAATTAGATCTCCCTCACCTTTTAAACCCAGATCTACCGCTTTGTTCATTTTAGTGGGGTTGGAGATCCCCGTTCTTGGCTTTACAGTGGGAGATTGGTAGAGGGGAGGTCTTGTTATGAATCTTCTTGTTTTGTGCCATGATTACAAGGTGCTCTTGTTTCCAGCAGGGACAGCAATATTGCTTTGGTCTAGACATTTCAAAACTACTTTTAATCCATGCTTGTAAGATCGTCAGGCACGGTAGGACAAATTGAGACCTGCCTTTCACTAAACACACCCCTCGCTCCATCACACACAGTATCTTCACAGCAGCCCAGCAGCTTGTCCACATCCAGGTATTGCAGAGTCAAAATCAAATCAAATAGAAAGTGCTGCCAATAGTCACAGAAGTAGGATAGTCGCAGAGGTGAGACTGGTCTCTATGGGATTTTCTAGGTTTTTTGGTGTACTCCTCTATCATCCAGTCTTTGAAGCATTTAAGAGCTCAAGGTACTATGATTAAAAGCTTCAAGGACCATGCTTTTTCATTTATCCTCAAAGAGGATAGGCACTGATTTCACTGCTCTGGGCCATTAGAAAAGCTTGCAGGGAAGACAGGTTGCACTTGCTTTTAGTAGGCTGTCAGTCAGATGGAGCACGGAAAAGGGACTTTCTCCCCTTTGTGGTGACATGCATATAGTTGAAATGATGAAACTATTAATTTTTGGTCCTCAGGGGCTGCTGTGGCACACTCTGCACCCGTGGGTCTCAGTGTCGCTCCTGCCTTGTTGTCTTGTGAATTAGACAGTGACACCCCATGTCCTCCATCCATCCTTAACAGTAGGGTCATGTACCAAAGGCTTCAAGTAGTGAGCTGAGGTGAGGGGCACACAGCAAGTTATCAAATTGGGGCACCGCTTTGCCTTGCCCCCTCCTCTCAGCTCTTTAGCAGTCAGAGGCTGTTAGCTTATACTGTGTGAGAAATCCCGAGAGCTTCTAGGTTGGAATTTCAAAGCTTCTCAAAACTGTGCATGACAGTGTAAAATCTGTTCATAGGAGTCCTCATGGATCAGCTCCATCCTGTACACATGTTGCAGGAGTATGCCCAGAAAAGGGCATTTTTCCATGATTTGGGAGAATCTTGGAGATGAGGGAGTAAGGGGAAGAAGTATCCAGCTGCACCTTGAATGCCTTGCTGTTGACTTCTGTTTTCAGGTCATGTTAAAAAGTGGAGGAAAGAGGATGCAGTAAACAACTTGTGCGGGTTTGTCTTCATTGAGTGCCTGCTCAGGCAAAGCAAGCATGATTCAGCTACTAGTTAGTGCTGATGTACTAGAATTGGCAAGCACTGAACACTCCTGCTACTGGATCTGCCCCAGTTGCTTGATGTGCAGCGATGAATGGATGAACATTCACCAATGCTGTTGCACAAACAAATAAGCTAATAAAAAGCAGCTGATTGTGTCATTGTACACTATAGAAACTCCAAAGCAGCACTGAGATTATTTAAAAACAGATGTTCTTATCTGGTAACTCTTGGAAATGTAGAGCGGTATGGGGTTTTTTTTTTTTGGAGGGAAAAAAAAAGAACAGGGTAGACACAAACCAAACTCTCTACCTTGTCCTTAAGTGATTTCATGGTGAGGACCTTCATAAGAGATTTTCTCTTGAAGTCTTAGCCCGGGTCTGAGTTTGACAGCGAAGTTAGCTTTGGATTGTGTCACTGATAATTGGAGCTGTGCTGGCAGCCTCCAGCGAGGGAATTAACTTGCAGGGGGAAAAGTTTTTTTAAAGTGGGCGCACTGGAAAGAAAACGCTCTGTGAGAACTAGAATTACACAAACCAGCTGTCCGGCCTCCTATAAAATTATACCGGCCTTTTGTACCTCGGCGTAAGTGGTATTTAACCCTTGCTATCCTTACCGTGCTCTGCTGAGACAGATGAACCTCCTCGGCTGAGGGCTGAGAGCGGGGCCCGAGAACAAAGCGCGGGCTGATGGGATTGTGCAGGGACGCGGGGCTGTCAGCCAGGCCAACCGTTAGTTCATTATTCAGGCGGACAAAGCTTCACGCCCTCATGAATCACTTCTGGGTTTTTTTTTTCCCTTGCTCGCTTTCTTTCCCTCTCTGAGGGAGCTCTCTGAAAGGAGTGGGCATGCCGAGCGGTCGCAGCAAGCTGGATCGTTTCCATCAACGTTTTTCTGACCTCTGGAGGCAAAAACTCATTGCATACGGCCTGAGATGTACCAAGAGTGCCTCTTCTGCCCTGTGGTCCCTGCTACCCAAGCGCTGATGTAGGGCAAAATTGACTCCTCTGCCGATTTACCTGGGGACAACTTGGTTTTCTTTTCAGCTGAAGGGGATGAGCCCAGACCACCAGCCCTGCATCTGCCCAGACTCTTTTAAAATTGCTTCTGCAGCTTGAGGAGGACTCTGCAGCTGTGGCCTGTGGCAGGACGCCTACATCAGCTTCCTCATTTCATCAGCTGTTAAGAAAAGCTGGGGATAGCTGCCTCCACGTACACCCCCTCCAGTAGTGGTGAAAATGCCTGAGGATAACAGCCAGTTTGGGATGTTTTATTCAGCCTTGCTGCTGCTGGAGGGGTGGTGAAGTGCCTCTGCGGAGGTGTTCCAGGGACATGGAAATAACCGCTTGGCAGTGTTAGTGGTCCTGCTGCAACAGTGGTGGGGTCTCCCCCAATGCATGCCTGGGCTGCTTCAGGCTGAGGTAGCGCAGGGAGAGGACCCAGGGGGGAAGAAGTGTATTCTTCCTCCATTGAGCTTATGGCAATCCTCAAATACACAGAAAAATTGTTTTGATCAGAAAAGTCATGGCTGGTACCAGATGGCTCAACCACAGTGTAAGAAGTGCTATAGTAAATGGTAGTAACAACTGCCCACACATGAAGCTTTATCCTAGAGAAGTTAGGCCTGGATTTGACAGGTCCCTTGAAGCATTATTTTCTTACTGTGCTGGTTTTTTTCACTTTGTATGTTGCCATTGCGTGTGCTACTATTAATTCTGGGTGGAGGTGGCATTTGGTTGTTGTCTTTTTTTTAAAATTCTTTCTAAATTCTTGGCCTCAGTGATGAAACGTGGCCAGCAGCTCCGTAGATTACCTGTGTATTGCCTGGGAACTCTCTGGAATTGGTTTCATTTCTCTGAATACCCACTTGTTCTTGCATTACAAAGCTGGATGATTAAAGAATTCCAGAGTTCTTTCTGTGCTATTCATTACTTTGTGTACCTCTTTCATGTGCCCTTATATCTAAATTAAACACATCAGACCTCTTCAGTCGCTTTCCATCTGTAGATCTTTTCATGCCACTGATTATTTTTATAAGCTGTTTCTGGAACTCTTCTTTTATTTCTCTGTATCATTCGACACTCAAAGGAGGCTGCCGACAGCAGTGTCCTTCTGCTTATGTGTTCTGGGAGCTCCTTTCTCCTCAGTTTGTCCCTCCATCCTCCCCATCAATCCAAGCTCAGTGCTGCAGACTTTCCTCACTGTGCCATCTAATCCCCATGACTTCAGCTATTGTAAATGAAGACTGCAGAATCCTTCATTTATATCTACTAATCTGATAAGTGACTAAAGCTACAGGCTCGGGCATCTTGGTTAGTTGCCATATTCATTTGCTAATCGTTAACACAGTTGAAAGACTTTTTTCTTTATTAAAAAACAAAATACGGTCTTTAAAGAGCAGTGTTTTGCAAGAAAAGAAAGCTGTGTTTGTTTTGAAAGGAAGATTTATTGGGATGATATAATCCAACTCGCGCTATCTCCTCACCTGTTTTTCCTCAGGGAGACCATCAATCTTTATAAACATTTTTAAATCAGAAGATAAAAATGATAGACAAATTCCAAAATGGAATGAAAATACTAACAAGAGCTGAAAGAGACGCCCTTTCCTTTTCATACCTGCTGAAACTGAATTCAAAGGGGAGCCAGTTCACTGTAGATGCGTGGTATCTGAGAGCAGTTTTGTGGCTTCAATCCTGTGTAACAGGAGATCGGACAAAAAGAACAGTGGTGTACAGGTCCCATCTGGAAGGATTTATCATCTGAACTCCTAATGCTGGGTTTGCTTTTTATTTTTCCAGCTAACACTTCCCAATCTCTTTGCAATCACATGCCTCGTGTGAAATAGCTTTGCGAGGGTCCGGGGCCTGGCTGGATCCAGTTTCTCACCTCGCTTTACCATTTCCTTCTTGGAGCTGCCGCTGGCACAGCTGATGCTTTTCTTTATTCTTCAGGGTGACCCTGCCTTTGGCTTTGGCAGTGCTGGCTCCACCAGCTAAATGTTGCCAATTCTGTGACTGGAGATGCATGTTTGTGTTGCAGTCCCCAAGCTAGCATAGGTTTGGTGGGGCTTAATTTTTTAGTCCCCCTCATTTGTGCCATGTTTGCATTTGACCTGTATGACCCCCTCACTCTTGGGACACCGCTGGGTTCAACAAGAACAGGACATGTTGTGTGGGAAAGGATGGATATGGAGTTGGTGAGCTGCTTTGATTTTCTTGCATGAGTGGGGTGATGGAAAGGTTGCCACCCAGTGAGTGCGCTCAAGGGGGACCTTGAAATGCATGCGGGGGAAAACAAGGCTGGCTAAGTGCTTGGAGGATGAAGGTTTCAAAAAGTTGTTATGCAGGCCCCCCAGCTCACGTTGGAGCAGCATTTGCTGGAAAAGCAGCAGTTGGGCCTGTAGTGTTAGAATTTGCTTTTATTTCAGAGAACACTTCAGCAGAGATCATACGGGGCTGTTTAATAGCTCTTCCGTGGCTACCTGAGATCTCTCTTCTCCGCCAACCTAGCCTTACGATATGTGTGCTGTGCAGGGAGAAAAATACTTCCTCCATAAACCAGGGAAGTCTGTTTTCAGTAGACCATGCACTAGTGCCTCTTTCAGGTGGCAAAGTCACAAATCAGGCTGGGAAAAACAAAGCAAACCAAAACATTATTTTCAAAAGATTGTATTCAAAATTCACCTTCACTTTACTTTCTTGGCTCTCCAAAAAATAGCCTTGTGACCCCAACAAGGCAAAGAGCTGGGGAGCTGGGGAAGTGAGCGGCTTGTCTGAGTGTGGTCGTAAGCTGAGTTTGAGCGTGGCAACCTCAGCAGTAATTTCTGACATCCATCAGTACGTACGTGCATGTTACATACCTATCCATCCATCCATCCATGTGTTTAAATTGCCATACCTTCAGTTATTAGATTTATTTGCACATTTCAATCCCTCTTTCAAGATTATTTGCAGCCATTTGTGCTTTATTGTATATGGAAAGGAAGGGCAAACCGCAGGCTTTTTCTCATTTGCAGATAAAGGCTACTACTGTGATCCAGTGATTGATTTTCTTGCTTGACTCACTAACCATGAATTAGTCCACACCTCCTCAGCACAGAACTACACTGGGTCAGGGTTGAAACTGGGGGCTCTGTTAGAGAATCAGAGCAGGAAAACACATTTTCTGATTTGTTTTTCCTTTTTGATCTAATGCAGTGTGTTGCACATGTTGGAACTAAACAGAACGAGCTTTGTAACCTTTAGTGTACAGCACGAATTTCTTTAGAAAATAGGCTTCGGTTAACAAGGTGTACTTGCTGTTGATGTTTGGTCACTGAAAGTAGAGATTGGGGTTTTTTTAAATGCCTAATAAACAGAAATATCTGAGAGTACTTATTTTTAATACAGAAACCAAAAAAATGAATGCTCTTAAAGCAAAGGTGACACTGTCTAGGAACCCTGGAAGCGCCAACCCTGTATTTGTGCCATGCAGCAGAACCAGTAATGGAGCAGATCTGCCATATGCAGATAAAGCTGACAGACCCGGGTCATATCTTTCCTATAGAAGCAGCTGTTGCCTGCTGGTTTGAGGGTAGCCTCCTCCAAGGTAGTCAAGGAGGTAATTTCTTCCCAGGTTCACTCTTCTAAACACCTTTCTGCATTCGTGATCACACAGAAAATAATGTTTGGGAGCACATGAAAAAGACACATAGCCGTGTGGCTTAGGCTTGATGTACTTGCTTTGCCATGTCTTTCTAGAAAAAACATAACCCCAATTACTGCTTTCTCTGGGGAAGTACATGATGAATCAACTGGTTTTAGCACCAGAAATTTTGTCTCAGAGATGTTCTGGTCCAACAGCAGGAGATAGGTTGGGTTTCCTCTGGAGAGTTGTAAAATATTCCTCTTCTCTGTGTGTATGTGGATGCTCATCACAGGTTGGCAAGTGAGGGAGCCTGCACCCTAGGTCAGGTTTTGCTGCTGTGGATTCTCTTGTCTGTGCAAAGCTGCAGTGAAACTGGAGGAATGTCTGTGGACAGTTTGAGGGGTCCTAAGGTGAGGAACGGGGCAAAGCACAGCAATTGGGGTTAGTCTCTTCTCTAGGCTTTTTGCTTTGGAAGGGCATGATCTCTGGTGCGTACAGACCATTGTGAATGCTGAGTGGATATATAAAATGTCTCAGAGGAAAGAAACAACTTTAAACAGTGTTCAAAGGCAAATAAGAGAAAGAGAGGGAGATTGGGATAGATGCAGAAGTCTCGGAGAGGGCAGGTGCCTTGTTTTAAACAGAGGATGTATATTTTACAGAGGCAGCCTTAGCTGGTCTTTTCTTTCAGTCAAATCTTAGCACAGTGCTGGTCTTTACATGACACTACTTAAGGTTTAATTAGGCTCCCATGTTAGTCCCTGGGTCTGAAGGGGAAAGGAAGGGGTATTCAAAACTCTAAAGAATATGGTTAGAAATCAGACCAGTCTGAGGAGGGAACGAAATCTGCCTTTCCCTCCCCGTGTCTCTCTGGAGTGCAACGGCTGGTGGGGGAAATTTACTTCTCATGATTGAGTGACCTGATTTTGTCTCCCACTTGCACAACACAGACTCTTGTAAGAAAACGACTAGCCTTAAATTCATACATAATTGCACAGCAGGGAGACCGAGTTTGAAAATGCAGATTTCTGGGTACTAAGCGGCAGAAATCTGTTTTGAACCCTTGAACTTCCTTTGTTGTTTCAATGGCCACCTACGGAACCTGTCTGCCGAGAGGCACAGAAACACAGTAGCCGCTTTTATATGGAAAACAGTATCTTTGCCCACTCTTCTCCTTCTCCCCTCCATTCTGACCTGAATATATACCCTGTCCTTGCAAGGGAGGACGCTAATTATGGAGCTTGGCTATGTATGTCTAGGCTACACAGTAGCGGTAAATGAGGGTATATTCTGCTAATCAGTGCTACTGAGCTTGGGAACAGTGTTATCTTTCTTTTCTTGAGAAACTAGGCTGCTTGTTTCCTTTCTCTTCTTTTCTTACGCACTCTTACCCGTTCAGTTGGGAGGGACAAGCCTCCTTATGTCTGTGTCAAAGGGGCTAATGTTGGCATCTGCACCCTCAGACGTCCAGAATCACGTGCTTCTGCTACAAATTTAGCGACCGAAGAAAACATAGAGTATATGCACTCTACTGCTGCTGCCCTCTCTATTAATTATATTAAGTGCTGTAAATGCAAATTTGTGCTGTGAGCGTGGTTTTATGAAGCCTGTGTTTGTGTTTTATCATACTTGCCAAAGCGTTAATGTAAAGGGCAACATTTGACAAACGTGCTGTGAGGAACCCCCATGAATATCAGCAAGAAAATTCAACCAGCGTGGGATACTTTATTTCATACAAATGACTTCCTAAACCTTCAGGTTTAAAGTTTTGCATGTTTTGTGTTTAAAAAACCCCAACCAAACAACTAAGCTCAAACAAATCACCCTGT
This sequence comes from Zapornia atra, assembly GCA_013400835.1. Lineage (NCBI taxonomy): Eukaryota > Metazoa > Chordata > Aves > Gruiformes > Rallidae > Zapornia > Zapornia atra. The sequence continues at coordinate 81,239 of VZTU01019544.1, read as the reverse complement.
AACTATAAGTGTGTGGAATAAACAAGTTTTGTGGAATGGATGATTTAGAGATAAAAATGCTTTAGTCCTCATGGACTTTGCTTTCATGTACTAAGATAAAATGAAGATGAGTACCCACGTTGGGAGGATTAACTCTTTCACAGTTACGTTACTGTCTCCGTGTTGATGCAGAACTGGATAAAGCAAAGTTCTAGCTCTGCTGGGGGTTTCCTTAACTGTGACCTGCCTTTTCACAGAATCACAAGGTTGGAAAAAACCTCATTGAGTCCAACTGTTCCTGTCCTCTACTAAACCATATCTCTAAGTACCTCATCTACCCATCTTTTAAACACACTCAGGGATGGTGACTCAACCCTCTCCCTGGGCAGCCTGTTCCACACTCCACTTTTTCAGTGAAGAGTTTTTTCCTGACACCTAATCTGGACCTGTCCTGGCACAGCTTTGTGCCATTTCCCCTTGTCCTATCTCCTGTCACCTGGCAGAAGAGACCATCGCCCACCTCTCTACAACCTCCCTTCAGGTAGCTGTAGGCAGTGATAAGGTCTCCCCTCAGCCTCCTCTTCTCCAGGCTAAACATCCCCAGCTCCCTCAGCCGCTCATCATAAGATTTGCCCTCCATCCCCTTCACCAGCCTGGTTGCTCTTGTCTGAACATGCTGGAGGACCTCGAGTGTTTTGAAACACCAGGGGAGAAACTGCAGAGAGAAAGTGTCTGTCCTGACTTGGCATGGAGGCAAAAATGATGTTAGTGATGTTAACGTGGTAACTTGCAGCAGCACACAGCTAGGCATTGCTCTCTTAGACCCTGAATGACTCCTTTATGACACCACGTATGCCATGGCAGAATAGCCACCGTCAGTCAGTCACCAGTGTGTGTAGATGTCTCATTATGACATCAGGAGCCAAGCAGGAGGCTTGCCCTCAAAGGGTAGCTTTGTGTGAGAGGTTGTTAAGCTGCGCGCAGCAGCAGTAGTAGGGGTGCAAGGGTAATGGCTGCTGTTTTCATAGCTGAGGAAGGCCAGTGGGCAGTTTTGGAACATGATAACAAGTATAGGTTGCGGGGCTGCATTATTGTGCAGACCTAAATCCAGGCTAGGACTTGAACTGAGCTTCTGTGGAGTTTGGAAGCTCTGCAGCAGCCTTTTAGCATAGGGGCATATACATTAGGTGTGGGTTGCCATCATTTTCTGGATGACATTTCTTCCTAAGTACTAGCTTGGTTGTGGTTTTGCATTGGACTGCTGAGAAAAGTGGTGCTAACTTTTCTGCTCTGTGTACTGTGTGCATGGCTAAGGTCATCTAGCTTAGGAGTGAGAACACCAAACTAATGGATTTTTCACTACCTCCCAAGACTGATACCTTGTCGCCTCCTCCAAGCTTGGTGAAGGGACCATGCTATCTTATTTTTTTACCCCGGGGCAGTGCTGCTAGAGTTGGAATTCCTAGCTATGAATGCTTTTGCTTTAGAGAAAGCCCAATTACCCCAGCTTTGGAAACTGTGTGGCTTGAGCGCTGTGATTTCTGCCTAGCTTGGAGCAGACCGGTATTTATCTTACACTGAGCCCCCACACATGACTTCTGCTTGCTGCTTCCTAGCAGCCAGGGCTGTATTTCACACATAATTCTGTAGTATCCGGTGACGGACAGTACGTACTGGAAGCAGCTGGGTCTGCTGGAAGGAGATTGCTGTAGTGTGACTGGGGTTAAGCCACTTAACATGAGACTGACTGTTAATGAGAGGTGGGTCTGCTCAGTGGCAGGCCAAAGCCAAGGGCTGGGACACCTTGTCCAACAAGTGACATAGTCCCTGGGATGCATGCCCTTTTCCATTATGTGACCCAGGGTTTTTCCACCTTCTAAGGAAGATGCTTGAGAGGTCCGCTGACACAAGTCTCAAAGGTTTCTGTGCCTATGGTGTGACCTCCTCTTGGTCCTTTTTGTATGCTTGTTTTCTTTTGCAAGCAGAGAAAGAGTTTTGTGCTCAAAGCCCTGAGGCATTAATAGGGATTGCTTTTTAGTGAAAAAGAAGCATGTAATCCTACTGCTTTCCTCATCTGCATTGAAATTACAGTTTGATTGTTTTCTGACCCTTTGTCACTGCCTGACATGGGGGAAAAGTGGGTAGCCAAGGAGTAGGTTGTGGCCTCAGAGAGATGAGAATGGGCGAAACGCTGAAGCTGAGGGTACGCTCTAAGGGTTTCACCTTGTGTTTAGGTGATAGCTGCATGTCAGAGAAATGCTGTGTGCTGTGCACACTGTGCTAAGTGTGCAAATGGAGCTAAAGCATTTTGTCCTCATCTTATTTGTTACCACGATGTTGTCCCTGAGCGCAATTAACAGCTCTTCTATTAATCTTTTTAGCTTTGTGCTAGCTTAGGCTGTGCTGTTTGAGAGGCGATGTTAGTAGCTGTTTGGAAAGACATTGATGGAAGGGGACCTCGTAAAATGGTAGATGAACCATCACCCTTGGTTCATGGCTCGCTAACAGTGTCGGCAGCGTTGCCAACTTCTCTGATTTTATTGACTGTCTTAGACTGCCAAAAACTAGAGTCATATGCTCATTCAAGCATCAGCTCTCCCTGTTTAAAAAGAAGCAAGTTACTAGCTTGTCTGGTTGTAAACTTCATTGTTTTGAACTCCAGAGGTTCACAGCCCTGAAGGTAAATGAAAAGCACTAAACTACCATCCCTGGTACTTCTGTCTATAAGATATGTATGCAGACTCTGTTTTAGGAGCCAAGGGCATTTGACTACTGATCTTTGAATACTTGGACTTGGCAATAATGACGGAGATTAGCATATGGTCTCCCTTTTAAGGTGAACTTACTTGGAACTGATCTCAGCACCTTAAAATAAATCCAAAACATAAATAAATGGTGGGTTGTCTGTCTAGAGGACTTCCTGATAGGCATATTGCTGTTTTCTGTAACTACAATAAAGAGGCAGTTTTCCATCCTACTCAAAGGATTTTTGCTGCTGCATTCATTGTGCACTTCCATAGTTTTTTTTCTTCTCTATTTTTACAGAGGAGATCTTGGTAGATTTTGCTGTTTAGTCTGGAATTGGTGGTGATACCTGGCAGTGATAGTACCTTCTATTTTTGCAAAGAAAGTGAAAAATTATAGAAGAATAACAGATAAAATTCATTGAATTGAGATATTTTTCTTTCCAAATTGGCCAGTGCATATGACAGTGGTTAGATAATTTTCTCTTGACATTCCTCCTGCTAACTCATTTCTAAATGAATCTGGATAAAGGCTGAGAGCCACTGAGCCACCATCTTTCCCCCTGCTCCCCAAACATTCTTTGTTTAAAGCTTGTAAACTCTTAAGCTACTGAATAGACTTATGTAAAACCACTCTTCGTTTTATGACTCAGAGGTTGAATATTTTATGACCAGCGTTTTATATCATGCATACCATCTATCTGGAAATAATGTGATAAAGGAAGTGAGGAATACTGTCTGGTTTTGATAGATATAAATGTGCTTCTAGAAAACACAACTCTTAACTTTTAGGTCTCCATCTGAATGTATTTTAATAAGGGAGTTGGAGCAGCACCACAGCCAATACCGCTGTCCATGTACAGGCCGAGTAATGCAATCATTGCCTCAAGGATTAGACCTGTAAATAGATATGTTTGGGTATGTCCTTAAATCTGTCTGTTTTTCTATAAACCATTTCCTTTGATCTAATGAATCTTAAGGCTTGTGAGCTTGGCTTCAGGCTTTAAAATACAAAGGGCTTTTAGCACAGCGACTGGTAGTAGAAGAACAATAACCGTTCTGGATTCAGTGGAGCTCTCTGCTTCTTAGCATTAGTAATATTAATTTTATTCTACTTTTCTGACATGTGTTGGTATTTTTCTTTTTTTTTTTTTTTTGATCCCCAGCAGAACTGCAGTTACTAAAACAAAGTCAGTTTTGCTCTCTCATCTCAGGATTAGGCTATGTCTTCCCTTGCTAACCTGGGATTTCTGTGATATTAGTCGTTGCATTGCACCTCCTGGTTCAACTGAACTATGGCAAGCCTTGTCTCCAAGCTTTTCTGGCCATGCCTTCCCCTGCACATCACACCTCAAGATAGAAATTCCTTACTTGGTGGGGTTTACTCATGATGGTAGGGCCTTAGGTGTTGTGGGTCTGACCAAAGGCAGTTAAAAGCAGTAGCAGGAAGCCCGCTGATCTAAAGAGGTGCTTGACCAGGATGGCAACGGAAGGAGGAAGTGTGAGGAGGGAAAAGGGAACTGGTGCAGCATCAGGAAAATAGTGGTATTCCTAAGTCGTCAGCATGTCTGTTTTGCTTTTCATTCATTTGAGAGGATGGATGCCTGGCAGGTCACACTGCATAGGATGTGTGGGTTTATCTGCCATTAGGTATGCTCTGCTGCTCTTTCCAATGCCCACTTTTTCCGCTTTCATTGCAATGTACACTTGAAAAGCAGTAAGTGAGTTTAAAAATTATCTACTCCTATGTGTCAGGGATTCATTGGAATGTGAGCAAAATTTCCTCAGCACTTAATTTTTTTCCCCACGATTATCACTTTCATTGGCAATTTAAAGTTTTTATAGCCCTTTTGTCAGCAGAGGAGCCCTTTAACTGCCGGCCAGGGGTGTGCGTGGGTAATGCTGGGGAATGGCCGTGTTTGTCTTGGATTTGAAGTGTGAAGTCCCAGTGTCCAGGGCCTGTGGGAATCCCCATCCCTGCCTAGCCCCCTGGGGCTCCCCCCACCCTGCCCATGGCTCAAGGCCCCACCTCAGCCCCCTATGGTCATTGGCCCTCACCCTAGTGATGCTGCAGCAGGGTTGGTCTCCTGATCCCCACAGCCCTGCTTGGCCATGGGACCACTTCCCATCCTGGACTCTACCTGTCCCTGTCCTCAGGCAGGTTCCCAGGTCTGGGGCTGCCCCACACCTATGGTTGCCTGGCTCAGGGAGGTCTCTGTGAGGTCACTGATCTTCCCTTCATCACGTTCAGGAGCACGGAATTGGCACTATTAAAACTTGGCATTGGTTTTACCAGACCCTGTAAGCAGAGAAAGCACTATGTTGGTTCTTACTGCAAAAGCAGGGGCTCTGGTGGGTTTTCTGTTCTTTTTTTCTCCTTTCCCAAACTGCTAACAGTGATTGTTTATATTTTACAATATTATTACTCCTGTTATGAGCTGCCTAAGGCAGCCACATCAAAGTATTGCAGAGCACATGTGGTGCCAGCTCAAATAATAGCAACAAACGTTGGTCTCCCAAACCTTAGTTTGATTTCATTGTTTAAGTAGGAAATGAGTTGGTGTGATCCCTCCATCTGTGAGAGTCTTTGACTAGAGATCATTGTTCTGGCACTCAAATCCCTATTTTAATTAGAAAAGAAGGAAATACTTTGAGCTGATGCTTAGATAAAAGCTGTGAAAGATATTTATCACTCTCTTAAGGAGTTTTCTTTTAATTTAAGACCTCACAGCAAAATCCCCCTTTCAGTTTAATTTTTAATTTTTTTGGAGTCTCCCACACTGTCTGAGGCAGCTGAAGAGATGGCACTGCTGTCTTGGCTCCAGCTAGGCACCTTGCTTCACGTCCCACTGCCATGGGCGTCCACAGGAGTTTTGCCATTGCTTTCAGTGGGTATACCATTTTCTTTTGTGGTCCACACAGAAGGATTTAAGGAGTGGTCCCACAAGGGCAGTTGTTACCATTGGGTGGCATGGCCTTCTGATACCCAGCTTTGGATGCGTTATGGGTAGAGCTGTCCACTGAGGTCATCTTTCTTCTGTGTCCTTGTGGTGGCAGGACTGGGAGGAAAGGGTTCGGTATACATTGTTTTGGCTGAAGTATCTGAACTGAAGCTGTTTGCTTAGTGCTCACAATGACAGGAAGTACCACATTTAGGTCCTGACAATGTGCAAGGATGCTGATTTTTGAAGTATAGGTTTTGAAGTGAAAAACGGACTTAATTCTGAATGTTTTGGCCTGGTTGCCACTGCTGTCCAAAGTGTGATTAACACAGGGATGGCAATATGTAGCCTTCCCTTTCCCTTTCCCTTCCCTTGTTGTGGTTTTTTTTTCCCAGTTTTCACTTTGGAAAAGATGTTACTTGCTGTCCTGTATCTTAGTGGCTGGCAGCAGCCCTTAAAACAAGCTTAAATGAAGAGGCTTAACTTCCACCGCAGTCTTTAATACCTTCCTTCCAGAAACCCAGCCAGTTCCTAGCAGGAAGCTGACTCAGCACAAGTAGTCACAAGATGGGACAAATTGAGCGTGTTATAATTGTTCATTTTTAGAAAGCTGCCTTTCCATGGGGCAAAATGGATAATGCTGTGTGAATGCCCCATTTTTGTTGCACTGCTAACATGCGAGTCCATCACAGCTGACCTTCTCTTGCCCTGGGCTCCTTGTACTCCTTGTATTTAAGTTTCAGGTACCTGAGTTTCAAAGCATAGGCCACCTGCAGTCCCCATTAGTAATGGACTGTACTTGTGTGGGCATCCTTTACTGGTTTCACTGTATTCTGCCAGCTGTGCCATCTTTCTCTGGAAGTTATGAAGTCTAGATGATCAATAAGAGTAAGCTTGAAAAAAAATCATTCTCACACAGGTAAGAAAGCCCTCAAGTCTTCACTGCTGTGGATTTTTAGAACAATCTTTCTGGCCAAACCATGAGAAGTAATCAAGCAGCTGTGCACGAATGTTTTATAAAACTAATTAAAGATGATCAAGCTTCTTGCTAGCTTTAGCTGTGTAGGTAAGAACCAATGTTTCCCACTTGGTCTCATGCTTTCCTTTAAAACAGAATGCTTATCAAACTTGTTTGTCTTGTAAAGTTTTGTATAACTTTCTTCTGTATAACATGCATGCAATTAAGCAAGGGAAGGAAGTTTGTTTCAGGACAGAGGAGAGAATGAAAAGACACTGGGTAAGGTTTTCTTCCTTCACCCCAGCATAGTCTGGAAGAGGTAATTTCACAATGAATGGGAAGATATGTAGGAACTGGGGGAAAAGAAATGGGCAATTAGAGTGGAAATTTCATTACTGAAAACTCCAAAATTTTTGTGAAGCTCTTATAAAAACCTGAGATATGAAGAATAGAAAAAAACAAGGTTGTAAAAAGTCACAGTTATATGAAAAAAATTGATTCTGAAAATGATTTCTTAATTTTATGCTATTGTAAAATAATATTAAAAAAAGATTTAAGGAGGAAATATTATAGAATCATAGAATCTTGAAGCTTGGAAAAGACCTCTAAGATCATCAAATCCAACCATCTCTCCAAAACCACCATGTCAACTAAACCATGTCCTGGAGTGCCACATCTACATATTTTTTTAATACCTCCAGGGATGGTGACTCCACCACCTCTCAGACCATTCTTTCAGCAAAGAAGTTCTTCCAAATATCCAACCTAAACCTCCCTTGATGCAACTTGAGCCCATTTCCTCTCCTCAACAGAATCATAGAAACTTTAAAGTTGGGAAACTTAAGGCCATGTCAAATTTGCACTACTAAACAGCTGACCTGAACCCTGGTTTATTATAATTTGTCACCAAGGAAACCAGAAGAGTTGGGTACAGTCTGAAGATGTTGGGGATATAAAAGCAAACTTGCAAATGCTAAGTTCAAAACTACGTGAGCTGGGTTACTTGAGACACTGTGGAACTCTTCACCTCGAATTTTGGGACACTAAAAAGAGACATGGAATGCAAAGCAATTGCATCTACTAACAGAAGGGAGATCTACTGAGTGCTCATAAATACAGGGGCAGCTTCCCTGCCTCAGCAAACCCCAGAAGGGTACATTGCTGGAACCACGTGCTTTGGAGAAGAGTCGTGGCATGTTCTTGCTCAGTGCCTTGGTCAACTGCTGGTGCCATTGTTTATTTTTTGGGAAGAGCTGCCAGATCAGATGTGTGTGGAGTGGATGGAACAAGTTTCTGTGCTGTCTTGCAGTCCCGTGTCCTGTAATCTACAAGCCTAGGGAAAGGACTGGGGAGAAGGTGCTGAGCTGGACAGGCTGTTGGTCTGACCTCGTATGGATCTTCCTGTCTTCTTTCTTCCACTCAAGCAGTTAACAGGAGGGCAGAAGATGGTGTGGCTTGTGTGATGAATCACATTTAATCACTTTGACCTCCAGTTTAACATTGTGTTTTCCCATTTCTTTTGGAGTTAAGAAGATCCTGTAGAATATAATTTACTCAATTATAATTTAGATCAATTTTACGAGCCTTGCTTCTGAATTTGTCCCAGAACCTATAAACCTCTGACTTCTAGGAGGTAATGAGACCACAAAAGAATGAGCGAGTGGTGTTAATAAAGGATAAACCAGAGCTTGGGCTTAGTTATAATGACTATTAAAATCGCTTGAATAAGGTAAATGCGGTGCTCAGACAGCTAAACCTTGTGTCACTGAAGCCAGTTTCATAGTTTTCACTGACTTGTCCCTTAATCTTCAGCAAAGCATATGACAGTATTCCTCAAAACTAGCCTGGAACTAATTTGAATTTATCTGGGCTTAGGCACTGCCTAGCTGATGGGAAAATCTGGCAGCCTTTCCTGACGTTGAAGTCTTATTATAGTGAGGAACAGGCAGTTCACACTGAAGCTTTCTGGAGGCTCCAGCTCTGCATGTGTGCGTATGTGTGCAGCGTGGGGACATGCACAGCCAGGGGTCCAAGCCAGGTCTGCAGCTGGGGCGTGCCCATGGTCTAGGGAGGAAGGTGACATGGTGTTCCTTTGTATCTCTTCTCACCTCTCCTTTCTGAGGCTTCTTCGCGCTCGTTTCTCTCCAAAGCGAAATAACAACCAGCAGTGTCCTTCCTGGTTAAATGGCTTTTCCATTCTTCTGTTTATCCTTTCTTTATGTCTTACTGAGCATTTCCAGAGTTCGCTTACAGTGATGGCCTGGGAGCGTGATTAAATCATGATTTACTAAACCCTGCCAAAATATGTTTAACGTTCTCCAGCTGTTCATCATACATAATCCTTGACTTATTTTTATTTTTTTTTAAATATTGAGCTGGTGTCCTGTAAAAACACTCCTGGGAAAGCTGCTCATTTGCTTCTATGCCAGTGAGTCTCTTCTCTTGCTCAAGAAGCAGCATGATGTGCTTGACACCTTGGTCCTGACGGGAAACAAACACCAGCCAGTAGCTTCCTAAAACACAGAGCCCTTCCAGGATGGAATGGCAAACTCAGTCTCACATAGCGATGCCCCCAACACACATAAAACAAGACCTATGATGTTATTGTGATGGTGTGCAGGCTTTCTGGCTCTAGGAACAGAGGAAAGGAAAGGTGTTCATTAATTGCAGTGCCTCTAGGTCATTTTATCATTCCTTAAAAGTTAGGAAATGTTCTCATTGAGGCAAAGCATTGGAATTCTCTCCTGTTATTTTCCATGATCTTGTTCTGTATTTTGAGCCTGTGCTATTAGCATGTGAGTTGTGGGAACTCCAGGTACATGCTAAAACCCAGGCCTCTGGTTTTTGTATTGAATTGTTTGCTGCATTCCTTGGCTGTGTGTGTCTGCCTGGATGCTTCCCCATGCACTGAGTGCCAGGTGACTGCTTCTATGCTTCCCTTCTAAAAGTAGCCGTGCCCGTCATGAAGACTGTGGGACAAGCAGGCAAATATCCACACTTGTAGCATCATCCTGTCAGATGGCTTTTGGGGAGACACAAGTTGTGACTCTACCTCCGTACGAGGTGGTCATGCAAGGTCTTGGCAGGGTTTGGAGCCAGACCCTTTGGGTGCTCAGTGGGAGCAAATCCTTACCTCATGATGGAAGATTTAATGGATTTTCCTGAAGGGACTCCTTCATTAATTTTTCTTCTGATTCTCCTGAGACTGTTGCTGTCAACAATCTTTGAAATAAACTTGCTTTGGGCCATTCAGGCCACTTGATATAGGCAGCACTTAGTGATGAGGCAGACTGGCATCAGAGGGGGCTAAGCAGGAGGAGGGAATATCCAAATTCTCTTCAAGGATGCGAGAGTTGTTGGCAAGTGTCTGATAACCTCTCCTCTTCCTTACGGTGAAGATCTTATTTTGCCTCCTAATGCAAGTTTTACAGAGATATAAACCTTCCTTAAGCCAGCCACACCTCAGAACAACCTCTGAAGAGGATCTGCCTGGTTATTTGGGGTCTACTTGGAAGGAACAAAGCTCGTTTTACAGTTATGTGTTTTAAAGTTGGGAAAGGGCCCTATGTCATCCAAGTAAGATTTTCAATTGATCATAAGGTAATTGGAATCCCATTCAAGCAGCAGACCATCTATCACTGCAGCCTATTTTCTTATACTCAAGTGCAGTATCTGTCCAAGGGCTGTATATATATTTCAGTTTCTTTAATTGCTCATAGCACGAATGATTAATTTGAGGGAGAATCTCTGCTGAGGTAAAATAAGGACCTGCTTCTCATCATCATGTGCTGTTTTAATGGGAAGGGAAGTCTGGGATTCGAATGACTTGACAGTCAGCAAGACAGTCTCGCTTTTAACAGCTGAAGAATTTCGAACAGAGCGAGGGGAAAAGAGTACAAACCTGAGCAGGGGATGCGAGCCTCTAGCCAGCTGATTTTAGCAACACCAACCGCCTCATAAAGGCAACAGTTTTCCTTAGTGTGCAAGTCAGGGGGCTGGTGATGTGCTTAATAGTGATCACGAGTGCCCTTTTATGTTCCCTGGCTTGCTTTTGGTGAGGAGGAACATTTTCAGGACACATTCACCTGTCCTGACCAGGGGACAGAAAATCAGGGTGTTCTTAGGAGCACACTGGTGTCCTGGGGCTCTGGCAAGCCGACTTCACTCGCTGGCATAGTTGCTGTAGCACCACTGGCTTCAGTAGGACGGGGCTGGAGAGTAAGTGGCTCTCACTTGGCTGCTCACCACAGCCACTGTGGCTGCTTTTGCTATTAGAGAATAAAAGAGATTTTTTTCTATGGTTACAGTACAGCTAGGCTTTAATGTTCTCGCTGATTACCACTGACCCAAAAAGTCTGCCTAGCATGCCTTTTATATGGAGTATATGTCAGTGAAGCTTAAAGTCTCTTCTCCTCCCCTAGGCTTGACTCTGCAGTCGTGCCTTTCAGACAGCTGAAATGCCATACCTCATTCACTGGGCTTTGTAGGGAAATGCTTGATCTAATCATGTCTGAATATTTTAAAAGGTTTTCGATAACAGAAGGCTAGAAATGTGCTTTAAAAAAGGTCTGCATCCCTGAAAAGTGTGTGCACATAATTCAAAACTCTCCCTCCGCTCTCTCCCAGATTTGTCCCCCACCAAAGTACGTCCTCTTCCTCACTGTACTCACAAACCCCTGCCAGAGCGGTCCCTGTGTAGCTACTGCCCTTTACAGCTTTATTTGTATTTTTAAATGCAAGTTGCAGCATTTGAAAGCCATGGTGACAAAGACTGTACCAGTCAATGGCACAAACAGTTCCACCATCACTCCTGCAAATAATTTCCAGTAGCTCATGCGATACTGTAACACGGAGAGTGCTTTGTGTATCTGTCACAGCAATGCTGTTGCTAAATAGTAACTTGGAGGAGTTTTTTCTAGAGGGCAATTTAAATGAGTTTTCTGGTGTTTCTGTCCCTCTGCACTGAGTATCTGAGCTACTGGCAGCAAAATGTGGTTGTTGCTGTATCAACCGGATGTTTTCATGGGGTTCATTATTAAGACAGATTTTCCCAGTATAAAATTCTTTATAGCTGGGTAATTCCTGGAGATAAACAGGGTAAGAAATCAGACACTCAAACTTACACCACCAGTACACTGCAAAACAGACCCGGTCTGAGATAAAGGTGGGACAGTGTTGTTCTTGGTGCTTTTCCACTATTTACATACGGCGTGCTTTGGTCTAAGTTGCACATGTGATCTTATAGCAAAGGTGTAGTTCCATCTAGTTCTGTTGGACTGCGTGGGCTGCAACGTGAAGCGAAGCATTACTGCTGCAAAAGAAAATAGCCAGGTATTACTTGAAAACAGCCAGGTTAAGATGCTAGCAATGGAAGGGAAGAGGAATACAATAAGGAAAGAGTATAAAACCTGGGATACTCCCCAAAGTGGCGAGGAGGGGAGAGGGGCGGAATGAAAAGAGGTAGGTGCCAGTGCATGCATATAAATGGCACATAAACCTGGAACTGAGCTTCAGCAGAAATTTCATGTGCGGAGGGAGCTGCTGCCCTTCAGCGGGGTAGGACATCTCAAGGCCTTTGGAAATGTGCTTAGTAAAAATTCATGTCCTTGAGTCTGCTGAGAAGGGCAGTGATTACAGGGGTGTGAAGAGGGGGCTAGCCACACTACACACATCGGTGTCTTGGGGAATGGAGATACTTGCTTTTTTTATTGGTGTTTTTTTTCTTGAGAGAGGGTGGTGTCAGGTTATTATTATTATTATTATCCTCTTGCCACTCTCTAAATCAGCAGTTTACCAGAGGAGTATACAGGCTTTTCTCAGAATTGATTTTAAGGGGAAAAAAGCCAAACATTTCCTGTCAATGAAAACCTTCGTTCAGCGCAGGAACACTTCAAAAACAAAGCTAAGTATCTAGACTGGTAAGATACAGGCTTAAACAAACTCTCCTTGGATCTCTGTACCTACATTTTTATCTGTATATTTTATCCTCTATTTAATCAAGTAGAACATGGTAATTTTTTTTGTTTGGTTGCATTTTTTGGGCTTTTTTTGTTACTTGCAGAACCTCTCTTGAAGGATAGCACCAACCAGTGAGAAGAAGAAAGAAAGCTTAAGAGTGTCTCTGATAGATTTCCAGCTTCTCATATGCAGTGGAGAAGAGCCAGCCTCACTGGGTCAACCTGAATCACTAGAAGTATTGGTGAAGGCTATTGCAGAGCTTGCAGCAATGTGGCAAGGTGCCACCATTCCCATTGAGGGGCAGGAGATACGGATTATGATCTGTGCCTGGCTAGGAGCCTGCTCTGTGGTGGCAAATAGGTTGGTTCACCTCCTCGTATCTCTCCTTTTCATTAGTGTTTAGATTATGAAACTCTTAGGGGAGGGGTAGCCTTCTCATAGATATTGGCTAATACCTCAGTCAAAGTGGCCCTGATGTAAGTTTGAGCACTTAATGTAAATCAAAATAAGTAGGCAGTGAAGGCAATTTAAGCTGCTTATCAATCAAGGAAGCACTTGTTTGAATCAATGATATAGCCATTCATCTTGACTAGGCACATTCATGTTTATAGGCAGAAATCAGAGCAGAAGCAGCCAAGGATTTTAATAAATAATTGATAGTGCACACTTGGCTGTAGCTGTGCTCTCAAAGGAAAGTGAAGGTGGAGAATGCATGCAGAATATTTGAAAGAGAACAGATGAACTTAAGATATAAAATATCATCCTGTCTTCACGTTAGTTAGCTACTAGAACACATTTGATGCTTGTTTTCCTCAATGCTGGCTCTCCACAATTCTTTCTCCTCAAAATAATAATAGTAGAGGGAAAAGGGAACCTGAGTTCAGCTACGAGTTGCTGAGTAAGGTTATGTATGAGCTTTCTGGCTTACTGCCTGTGCAGTTCTGTATGATTTTCTGTTGAAATATAAAGAAACACTGATCTGGGATGTTTGTGTGTCCTCCCCACCTCTCATTTCCATTGTTGTCATGTGTTAAAATACTGTATTTGAGGCCTGATGCTAGTGACAGTGTGGATCTATCTATGAGTGCTCTGCCTTCTCTTCAGGAACATGGCTAACTAATATTTGACTGATATGTTCAGCTGGTGATGACTTCGCATCCATGGACATCGCATCTCTTTTGTGTTGGTGGGGTGAGCATAATGGAGATTTAGAGAAAATCCTCTGACTATGCAAAAATCATCCTTCTGAAGTAAAACTAGTTGTGAAAATGATGTCTGCAGTTTGAAAATAGGGCAAGGAATTGGTTCACCACTGCTGAAGGAGGCTTTGAACTTTTTGTCCAGCATAGTAATCAATCAAAAGCATCTTTGGGGAGAATGCTTAATATTTCTAAAGAGAATAAAGATGGAATCTGAACCATGTTCACCTGCTCAGGCCTTGCTGGTCAGGGCTTGATAGCCACGGATATGATGTGCTGAGAGGGAAAAAGAAATGTGTGGGAGGGGAGTCAGAATCACCAAAGTGCCTAGAGGGAATCGGAGCTTCTCCAGATGACCTCGCCTCCATGAACCTTAGTACAGTTGAGCTTTAAACTGCCTTGCAGCTTCTCACTTGAAAAAAGAATCCAACCAAACAAACAACCACAAAAGTTACATGAAATCATTTTGAGTGATGGTTTCATTATTCAGCTCTAGTGGACAAACTTCCTCTGGGCTTAATTTGAAGTGCAGATTTGTACTATATGGAAGCCAATGCCCTGGCTAGAGTATTTTCCTTTAGTTGGCCTTAAAAGTTCATTTTCTTCACTGACTTTCTAAGTGTGCTCATCTGAATTACTTCTTTCATTTCTCTCCTTGATTTCTGTCTTTTCTTGTGGCTGTGTTTGGTTTCCTGGATCTCTTAGCACAGATGCCAAACTCTTCTTCCTTACATCTGAATGTGGAGTCGGTTTCTGTAGACCCTTTGGTACCTGTGTGACTGCCTTCTGGTACCTTGGTGTTCGCAAGGCCCCGGTTCCTCTCTCATTTTGCAATCTTGTAGAGTTGGCCAAGGGAAAGCAAGCAGGGAGTGTGTATGGTCACGAGGAAGGGGAAGGAATGAGCCAAAAACTCACTGCAAAAAAAGGCTTGCCATCTCCAGTCAGTTTGCCAGCCTCTCTGAGGGTCAGCTAAGAGAATGGAAGTCAGTGCAAGGTGCTCCAGGGTCTCACCTGTGAATAAGACATCTCTGATGCTTCCCTGTAATGGAAGAAGGTTGGTCGTAATGTTGTTCAGGCAGTGGGCGTTTATGCGCCCCTTAGCTTTCCATTAGAGGAAGAGGGATTCCTCTTCTGAGGAGCGGTTGGGATCCTTCAGTTAATGTGCTGCCTTTTAATGAGGGAGCATTGGAAAGCGCTGTCTCTGCAAGGACACATCAGAATGCAGCGAGTCCCACAGCTTGTGTGTGTGTAACTGTGCCATGCAATAGGCAGAAAATTCAAAGTGCCAGACCAATATAACTTGAGAGTTATACTGGTAGAAGAGAGTTATACTCTGCTTTGCACGGAAGGATGCATGAATGAACTAATAAATAAGTAAATATGTCTGAGAAGGGAGGATGAGGAGGGGGAGGGAAGTCCAGTCCACTGCTTCATAAACTTCTGTGCCACGTTAACCAGTTTTGCTCCTATAGCAGATCTGCTATGCGATCACTGTGCTTTAATGTTTAATTCACTTTGATTTGCACTACAGAAATATCAAGTGTTTCTGCAGGCAAACCAAGGCATCTAAGGAGGACTGTTGGGAATAAAACTCTAGAAAGACCTTCAGAGAAATTAGAGAAGGGGCACTTTATTGGTTTTTATTCCAGTCCTGCAGTTCTGTTCTGTGGCTTCTGTTTTTTCCCCCCTCCATTTGAATGAGTACGCGGGGCAGATTGATTTTAATATTGTGTCCTCATTTCTGTGCGTGACCTGTGGAGGCTTTCTATAGCAAGATTAGAAAAACAAGCAAATGTTTAATTTTGTGAGGGGGAGGGGAAAGGATTCAGAGGCCCTGCTGCTGTTAGAGAGCATGACTGCTGCAAAACAGACATATTGAAATCTGCTCATCAGGAAAAAGAGTCATGATCAACCCTTGCGTTCCTGCTACCTGCAAACATCCAGGTCATGTGCCTTTCATAAGGAATCATCAGGAAAAAATTAACAGTCATTAATTCCTATATTAAAGTCCTGTCAAATAGGTGGTCAAATATGAATGAATCATGGCACAGAGACACTGCAGTCTTTCTCTGGTGCTGCTTCAGGGAGGCTACTGATGGGTCTAGTCCTTTCTGCATCACTGCGACAGTGTGAAGGGTTTGAGTGTTGCTCTGTGCAACTAGATGTGCTACCTGTGCATAGTACAAATGCTCAGGTCTCTTCTGAGGACACAGTCTGATTGGAGAGGTGAGAGCCAAAGCGGCCTCGGTGTCATCACCTCCCTAAAGGATATGGTGGGATTTCTGAGTGCTCCGTGCAGGAATGAAAAGGATAAATGGGCATTCCAAAAATACCATTTTGCAGCAGTCATTTAGCCCAAGAGATGAAGTTCTGCAGAGGATGTGTTTGAGAGTTTTGCTTTGTGCTTCACCAAACTCGTTCAGCCCACGTGTAGCTTTTGGCCCACTGCAACACCATGGAATGGCTGTACACTGAAGTGGGGAATGAGGGTCAGCAGCCCTCCATGACTGCACCACAGAGGGGCTGGGCCAGCCGGACTTCACTCCTGGAAGGGGGAAGGCAATGGCCCCTAGAAACCACAGCAGAGGGATGACCTGTGCCCACCACATCACCTGGAGGCCTCTCTCTGCTCACGTTGGCTGAGGGAGGCAGCAACAGCACCCCTCCGGGCCCCAGACCCCCAGGAACAGCTCCAGGTCTCACATGCGTCAGGGGGGTGAGATCATCTGAAAACCCTCGTGCCACGGGAGCAGAATCAGAAAATCTTGGTGTGCAGGGTGTTAAATAAAGACCCAATAACGCCCCCCAGGATTACTATAATTCACCCTAGTTTTTTCCAGCCTTGCTGCACAGTTATCATGGTGGTGCCGGCAGACTGTGGAAGTACATGTGCAAATAGCTAAGTTGTAATTTGCAAGTGCAATTAGCTGGTTTTGTGAGTGCAATCACAGTAATTGCAGGAGCCTAACTTATGTGCTTCACTGTTTTTCATCTTCAGAGCAAAGACTAATTAAACATTAATAATAACATTAACAGCAAAATTAACATATATATATTTGAGACCATGAATTATTTGCTTTACTGCAAGTAACATAAGTGTGAGGGAGACAAAATGCACACTGAACAAAAAAGAAGCTTGCTGCATTTTTTTTTGGACTCCCCCTCAACCCCCCCAGCTGCTTCATCTCCATGCTGGTGTCATAGCTGTAGCAGTAGACAGATTTAGGCATGACTGTGTGAGAACTAGGGCTCTTTGTAATGAAATGCAGAGAGCGTGTGCTGTAAGATGGCACGTAATGCGGGAAGTGGGGCTCAGGTTCCTATTGCATACAACACCACATACATGCATGTAGCACTTTACAAACGCTGGAGGAAGTATACCCTGCTTCCAGGTAGATTACCACGACCGGGACAAAAAATTTGGCCATGAAATGGTGCAAAGACACTAGACAGACACCAGGCAGATGTAGGAAGGCTCCAAGGGAAAAGTAGGTTCTGTGGAGATTTAGGGCATTAGGTAAAAAGGAAATGGGAAGCTGTTCCAAGGGTTGTGGGTGGTATGGAAAAAAAGGCACAGAGCTGAGAG
This sequence comes from Zapornia atra, assembly GCA_013400835.1. Taxonomy (NCBI): domain Eukaryota; kingdom Metazoa; phylum Chordata; class Aves; order Gruiformes; family Rallidae; genus Zapornia; species Zapornia atra. The sequence goes on along the minus strand of VZTU01019544.1, from coordinate 63,873 downwards.
TGGGAGAACACTACAGCTGTAATAACCAAACTCAAATGTCTATTTTTGTTCACAAGCTCAGGAAGTTGCTTTTACATTTCTTATCTTGCCATATGATGGATGCATACAATACAGTACGAGGATGTTGGCGGTTATTGGATGGCTTCCTGCTCTTTGGTTACCTGCAGCTCAGCTCTGTCACTCTGTTGTTGCTTTCAACAGTACAAGGAGTGACCCGCTGGCCAGGAACAACATCTTTTCTTCAGGCGAACCTTGACTCACTAATGGTGTAACTCTAATCCAACTAACTCACCGCGTGCGGGTGGTCTGTTAGCACCCTAAGTTGGGCATAAACCAGCTGTTTATTACAAGCTTCTCCATCTGTGTTTTTAAACCTGGAGATTTAGTTTTCATCTGACCAGTGGCCACCTTTGCAGCCTTTGGGTTCTCCATCCTCTTTAATGAGCCCTTTCTGTTCACAGTCTGTCATTTACTTAGTTTCTGCAAAACAACTTAAAGTCAACATCGATCAAGACAAACTGTACCTGTCACTGAGGATTTCAAGAGGTACAAACAATCCATAGTTTTCATAATGGCTAAAGAAAGAAGAAATGATAAAACTATGAGCTTGAAATGTAAAATGAAACTGCAGAGGAAAGAGACAGAGCCACAAAAATAGAATTCCTTAATACCATGCTATCATGGTTGAAGAAGCTGTCATGACTCAATCACAGGCCGAGATGGCTGCTTTATCAGGCGTGAACCTCCATTTATCCTCCCTTCTGTGAAAGCATATGAAAAATGACTCCTTGTTACTCCTAGGTGGGCTGGGCTGCGACTGAGAACAAGCACCTCTGACATACCAAAGCACAGGGTCTGTTCTTCTACACTAGCTTTTATGAGTTGCTGGAAATACTTGCCCAGATCTTATAGCTCAACAGTTTGCGTCACTCTTGGGTGCAAAGAAAGCAAGGTAGAGTATGGAGAGAGGGGTAGCGCAGTGAGGCAACATTGGGCAAAAGCTAGTTTATGTCTGCTCTTGTATTTACATACACTGGCAAAAAAATCCTGCTCTTCTAATGAAAGGCTCCTTGTGAGTACATGTGCCTGGTAGACCTCAGATAAGCCAAACTAGAGAGCAAAGGGAAGAGAGATGAAGCACTTTGCACTGTCTGCAGAAGAAGGTAGGGAGGCAATTCTTATACCAGAGGCATCATCACCTTTGAAAGCCTTTCACAGTCTGGCATTTTGTACTTGTCCTTCTGTAATGAACTGGCAGACGCTTGCTCTCTTAACTTGGCGACATAGGCTACCTGGGGAAGTGGCCTCCACTAATTGAGCTAAAGGTAGTCTTTTTCTTCTCTTTGAACAAGTATGGGAGGAGGTAAAAAGCAAGAGCCTGTGGCTGTGGGCAAGACTCAGCTGAGACCTCCCCCTTTTGGACAGCTGGTTTCTCCTGCAATTACAGGCATTTTGATGATGGGTTTACAGTTCCTATGCAAGTAATCCTTATCTCTTGTTTAGTGAATGCTCCCTCTGAGCCAGCAATCTGATACTCTTTGGTAGTTTACCAGAGGCCTAGGGCAAAACAAGAGCAAGGCAGGGAGAAAGCAACCCTCCCAACGCCCCAGTCCCCCCAGTTCTGCAGACAGCAAAGCTGAAAAGGGTAAGGAAGAGAGAAGGCTTGTTTTGTCTTCCCCGTATTGCACAACCTGTAACATTTTACTGTTGTGCATGAGGATGATATGATAACCTGCTTGAAGTTTCTCATAAAGAGAGAACGCAGAGGAATTGTCAATAGGCGAGACTCAGGGACATGGGAGAACAGACCATGAAGCTGCATTTCCCCATCCTGTGTGACTGCACAGACTGTCCCTGAAGTCAGTTACTAGCTCAGCAGCATCCTGCTGCATCCTGCTGCATCCTCTGTCTCTACCAGTCTCACTCCAAAAGATAGCCTCTGTGAAAATCGAGCTGCAACAGTTCAGGAGGTAGAGCAGTGACCTTTGCTGGTGCTGTACCTGGCCAGGGGAGGAAGTATGCTGAGGTGAGATGCTTTGGAGAAAATAATTTGAGGTTAAAGCCAAGCTCTTGTTATTTCACTGAAGCAATCTTTTCACCCACACATACTTCCATACTTCCATCCTCTAGGGTTAATAAGGCCAACTCTGCCTTTCTAAAAGGCTGGTTTTAATACTTGATAACCCATAATGTCTGCTGATCTAGCAGGTGACAGTAATTGGGAAAGCTTTTTTTTTTTAGTTGCTTCCTTAGGTCAGGCATATATTTTAATCAGAAAGCTACAAGAAAATATAAATGAAAGGCATGAGACCTTCCTTGGGGCTCTCTACAAGTTGTTAGAGACAAAAGGGGTACACCCCTGTTCAGAACATGCCTGCTTCAGCAACCTAAGTATACAATGATTTCTTTGAAAACATTAAGGTCTATCTGGTCAGCGCTGAGCCTTTGGCACATGAATGCTGTTTCAGGTCTGTTGTTTCAGTATTCCCTCAAGAGGCCATTTGTCTGAAAATGCACTGTCCTCCAAAGAGCAGTGACTGCCTGACAGGGATCAGGCGTACCCGCTACAGCAGGATGCAGAAGCCTTTAATAGTAATTTTAAAATACTATAATAGCTTCTGCTGGCTTAATTTGTTTAAATCTCCTCACTCTTTCCCCTGTGAGCCTATTCAGGAGCCCTACAATAAAGGTGACTGTATTCAAAATCATTTTTATTGTTAAGTGCAACACATCAGTGATGAACAGTGGGAAATAATCCTGCCTGGTTGGGAGGTAGCGTGGATGCCTGGGAGATCTCCTGCTTTCATAATCCCTCACACATCATACCTTGTTTTTGGAACCTCTAAACACTCTTTTTCAAACTATTTGCTCCCAGACTGCGATTTGTTACCAACTTAGGAGAAGATGATGGTATTTACCATTTAAATTCTCTGGTGGGGAATACAACAGCTTCACCTTTTTCTTCTCATCTTTTCTTCTTACTTATGTTAAAGAATTATTTTTCTCCAGACATGGTTTCTTTTAGATCCCTTAGCCCTTTGTGCCACCCACATTTTGATGACATTCTTCTTGACCGCTGTCACTACTTGATCCTGTGAGAAATTCACCTTGGGTGTATCTCCCGTATGAGGACAGGCTGAGTGAGCTGGGACTGTTTAGTCCGGAGAAAAGAAGACTTGGGGGGGACCTAATTAATGTTTATAAATATCTTAAGCATGGGATGCAGGGGGAATTGGCCAGCCCCTTTTCAGTGGTCTGTGGGGACAGGACAGGGGACAATGGCTGCAAATTGGAGCTCAGGAAGTTCCGCACCAACATGCAGAAGAACTTTTTCCCAGTGAGGGTGACAGAGCCCTGGCACAGGCTGCCCAGGGGGGTGGTGGAGTCTCCTTCTCTGGAGATATTCAAGTCCCGTCTGGACGCCTGTCTGTGCAGTATGAGCTGGGGAGCTGCTTTGGCAGGGGGGGTTGGACCCGATGATCTCTCAAGGTCCCTTCCAACCCCTATGATTCTGTGATTCTGTGACCTGGGTGGGACACATTCTTCAGGAGCATCCTTCCCTGTACTGCTCATCGCAAGAGTGGTTAAATGAAAGGTGGCACTTCTGGGAAGAAAACTTCCCTATACCAGTGTGTCACGATGGAGAGAATTCTCTGGGCCCTCCGTTTCTTTCTCTGTAGAAGAGAGAGAAAAATGACAGGTTGTGGTACAGTCCTTGTGATGTTGCAGAGCTGAGCTGAACTTATGGATGAGAGTTTTCAGATTCATTTATTTGTCAAGTTTGGGGGAGGAGAGGGGAAATCCTGTAAAGGGAGAATTGGAGAACTTTGAGGGGGTTTGTTACATTTTGCCATCAGTTCATGCAACTCTTGGCAAATGCTCTTGTGTACTAGAACAAGTCACAGTTGCAGCTCACTACCTGGGCTTGACTATTGTGGCATTTTCAGAGCGTCTCCTTGAAAGTGGGATGGGTTTGTAGCATATTCCCATTTTGAAATATCATTTACCACCGCCTGGATGATCTGCTTGTATTTTTACTCTGTTATGTCCATGCAAGTAAAATCTAGAGAGAGTTTTAGTGGGAGAATTTATCAATCCTCTCTCCTCCTCAGGTGTGAGGCTAGGGGAAAGTTAGCTATATATGCAATTGAGACGTATTTTTTTCTATCACAGAATCCCAGACTGGTTTGGGTTGGAAGGGACCTCAAAGCCCATATAGTTACGAGTCTCCTGCCATGGGCAGGGACACCCTCCACTAGACCCGGTTGCCCAAAGCCTCATCCAACCTGGCCTTGGACACTGCCAGGGAGGGGACAGCCACAGCTTCTCTGGGCAGCCTGTGCCAGGGCCTCACCCCCCTCACAGGGAAGAATTTCTTCCTAACATCTAACCTAAACCTGCCCTCTTTCAGCTTGAAACTACTGCCCCTTGTTCTATCACTACACTCCCTGATGAACAGTTCCTCTCCCACTTTCCTGTAGGTCAATCACAGCCTAGCAGAGAGGTGGAAATGAAACTACTATTTCCCTTTTAATATAACTGCTGAGAGGAGAACTGCTGTGCTGAGGCACAGCAAGTAAGATATCCACAGTTGATCTGAAAACCAGAGAAAAGATTAGGGAAGGAGAGAGTAGTCACTTTAAGCTTTTGTTTTCATTAAAAGGAATGCTCTGTAGGCCTTTCACCTTTACTCACCAGCAAGTAAATATTGTTGCTACAGTTTAAAGAAGGAAACTAGAAAATTCCTCTTTCTTCAATGAAGAGGAATTATTTGCAAGGGAAATTTCTCCAACAAAGTAATTTGTTTTCAGAGGTTGTTTCATGTTATATGGCCGAGTAAAACACGAAGTTTCCAAAATGTAAGTAGATTTAGTTTAATAAACAATTTATGCAATCATAGACAGCTCAAGCTGGAAGGAACCTCGAAGGACCATGCCGTCCACCTCCTTGCCCTGAGGCAGATCAACTGTACCAATGTCATTCTCAGAAAGTGTTTGTTTAACCTACGTTGAAAAGCCTCTGATATTGAAGACTTCGTGGTCAGCCTGTTCCAGGGCATTGCTATTTTTATCATTAGAATCTGTCTCCAGCTATTCAACTGGAATTCACTTCTCCATTATGTCAGTCTGTTACTTACTGCCCTGTTCATCAGGAACACAGAAAATGGACCTTACATATGTGAAGGACCTAAGCAGACCTTAGGTATTTGAAGACTGTGATCCCACACCCCCTCTTTTCTTTAAACTAAGCAATGCCAGTTCTTTTACGTTGTACTCTCAGGTCATGTTGAATTTTTTTTTATTTACACATCCCATCTCTCTCGTTTCTCTTCTTTGGACTATTCACAGAAAATATTTGTTTCAGAGTGGTCCCTTATCCGAGAGGCTGAAAGGAGGGATTGGCTCTTGCTGTCTCCTTTAAATACAGAGGGTCCACATACTGAAACTGATGATTGGTGCAGATTGCTCTGAAATGTCAAGCTGGCAGCAAGTCCAGAGAAGCGGGTTCATTATGTTTGACTTTATTTGTCTATTTGAAGCGATTTGTAACAGATAGAAAAAAAAAATCTAGTCTTTAAACACTGACATTTATTTTAACAAACCAGACAGACAGATTTGAAACATAGTAATGCATTTGGGTTCTTTTAAAATCATCTCTGCTTTAAAGCTTTTGCTCATCTCTAAATGCACCTCCACAATTATTTGGTTTAGTTTTTAATTCCTTTTTTTCTTTCCTCTCACTAAAATGATAACCTTAGCTTCCACTCCATCACCTGACTCCAGGAGCTTGGGCTGTAAGAAAAGCACCATATGCAATTAATAAAGTTACTGGATGTGGTTACTAAATTTTCTTGGACGGTGACCAACCTGTTAGTCATGTGGTCTCTACCACTGTAAAATTTAAATCTATTCTTTTTTTTAATAGTAAAGATTTATTGAATAAAAAAGCCTTTCTGATAAAAATCCACTGTTTTCTGGGAGATATTAATTTCCTTGCCAATAGCTAAAAGGCAGGGTGGAGTTATTACTCATTGCCAATATTTAGCCAGTTCATTTCAGCTTCCCTTGCTGTCTGTGTGGAAAAGCTTAGGGGGTAACTATGACTATAGCTCGAGCGAAGATGTTATTCTCCACCCATGTTTGTAGGGTTATGTTTCTCTCTGTATGACAGAATATTTTATGACAATGCCTTGAATTAATTTGTTGTCTTAAAGATTATCTTCTGCTGAAAACCCAACATCCCACTGCTGTTCTTTCTGTCCTGCCAGTCCCTTCGGCCTCTACTGTTACTGCTGACTTCTTACATTCTTTTTGTTGTTGCCTGCTCTGGCCAACCTGATCACTCTTGTAGTTTTGTTGTTCTTTTCCCTTTCCTGCCCTCCCCCTCACTCCTGTTTTCTGCCTATGATATATCAGTTTCCAGCACACAGCGGGACTGGAAAGGAAGATGGAAGGATTAATGGGGAGAACCTAAATTAAAAACTATAAAATCTAGAAGCCAGGCTGGATGGCTTAGGATGTATAACCTTCCTTTCCAAGTCACCAGCGTCTGCTGCGAAGCCTCTGATGAAACGGATGGGTGGTCTTGTCTGGATAATCAGCAGAAAAAATTGTAATTTGTACGCATTCCCCACAGGCCCATCTGGCAACTCCTTTCTGGCAGCCGTGGTGAGGATGCCGGGATTGAAATGGTGCATTAGGATCTTCTCACTCCATTAAAGTGCATCCTTCTGAGCCGCTCTTGTGGCTGCTGGTAGGCAAGCGTCTGGACAGAGGGGCTTGCTCTGATCCCGCTGAACGAGCGCGTGCCCTGGTGATAGCAGCTACCTTCTCTTTGGCCCAAGCAGCCTGTGCTCACTTGTGTCCCCAGATAGGTCGCCCATTCAAGTGATGCTGAGAGCCTGAGAGAAAAGTTTCCTTCCTCTCTGCCCCTTCATTCTTACGCTGTGCTGGGAGCTGGAAAGCACGACTGCTCAGCATGCAGGAGAAGAGGAAAGGCAGGCTGCTTTGAGTGAAACCCACCAGGGCTGTGGTCCCACTGCTTCAGAAGAGGGGCTGGAGGCCATCAGAATGAGGGCTCCCGTGACCTGTGCTCATCTCCACCTTTGCCTTGCCAGCTGTCTGGCAGCTGCAGCTGTGCATGGGAGAGCATTTTAAGAAGCTGTGAAGTTACACAGGGACTGCAATACAGAGCAGGAGCCAATACAAGGGGCGGAGGCAGCCCATATTTTTTTTTGTCTTTTTTTTTTAACCAAAATGTTTCTGTTATGTTGATTTGAAAGCAGGAGCCTTAAAATGACATAATCTCTTTGGTGCAGAATCATAGAATAGCTTGGGTTAGAAGGGACCTTTAAAGGTCATCCAGTCCAACCCTCCTGCAATGAGCAGGGACTCAACTAGGTCAGGTTGCTCAGAGCCCCGTCCAACCTGACATTGAATGTTTCCAGGGATGGGGCGTCTGTCCTGGAAATTCTGGGCTACCTGTTCCATTGTTTCATCACCCTCATTGAAATATTTTTTTCCCTTATATCTAGTCTAAATCTACTCTTTTTTAGTTCAAAACCATCACCCCTTGTCCTTTTGCAATGGGCCATGCTAAAAATNATTGAATGTTTCCAGGGATGGGGCGTCTGTCCTGGAAATTCTGGGCTACCTGTTCCATTGTTTCATCACCCTCATTGAAATATTTTTTTCCCTTATATCTAGTCTAAATCTACTCTTTTTTAGTTCAAAACCATCACCCCTTGTCCTTTTGCAATGGGCCATGCTAAAAATTTTGTCCCTGTCTTTCTCATAAGCCCCTTTAAAGTATTGAAAGGCTGCCATGAGGTCTCCCTGAAGCTCTTCTTGAGGCTGAACAAGCCCAACTCTCCCAGCCTGTCTTCACAGGAGAGGTGCTCCAGCCCTCTGATAATGTTTGTGACCCTTGTCTGGACTCGCTTCGACAGCTCCATGTCTGTCTTGTACTGTGTATCCCAGAGTCGGATGCAGCACTGCAGGCGGGGTCTCACAAGAGCAGCGGGGAGCATCACCTCCTTGGACCTGCTGATGACACTGCTTTTGGTGCAGCCCAGGATACAGTTGGCCTGCTGGGCTGCCAGTGCACATTGCTGTGTCCTGTTCAGCTTTTCATCTACCTGTACCCCCGAGTCCTTCTCCTCAGAGATGCTCTCAACCCCTTCATCCTTCCAGCCTGTATCAACAGTGAGGACTACCCCGACTGATGTACAGGACCTTGTGCACTTGACCTTGTTTAACTTCATGACGTTAATGAGATGAATGAGATGAATGAGGACGGTCTAGTAGTAGTGCAAAGGTGTTTCCACTTCTATAGATGCTCACAGCACAAAGGAGAAATAAATTACTGTGTTGCAAAATATTTTATGTCAGTGTCACTACATCTGCGCTATAACTTTAATTTTACAGGTATAAGATCACATCCTCAGCTGAAGTTGTTAAACCATTGTGGAAACTTTGGGTAGAACAAGTCTTAGAGAAGCTAAAACCCAGAGTGACTGGCTTAGCTTGAACCACCAAGTTATTTAAAATGATCCACATGATTTTTGCCTCAAGTGGTTGTGGGAGATGCTTGTCCCTCAAGATGGAATAGGGAAGAGGAAGTAGAATGTCTGGTAACTGCAGTAGGGTGACAAGTGGCTGAAGGCAATGTGAGGAGACCTCTCCCATGAGCAGGTGTATCCACAGGAAGACAGCTCTTGAAGAACTGAGCTGTGTCAACAAGCATCTAAATGCGTATCAAGCATTTATTGCTTGTCTTTTCTCAAGGGAACTATTTCAGGATTTGTTGGTGGTGTATTGGCCCTCTTGAGCAGAAGAGAAGATTTGTGGCCCACTGTGCAAAAATTAAGACCTCTCTTCCAAGCATTAGGCTAGGACTGAAATGTGTGAATTGATCAATAAAGCCACATATGAGTTTCTGCTCACAGCTAGGACCTTACTGCGGTGACCAGCGAATTGGGAATGCAAGTCCTGAGCTCAGTACGCTATATTTGGGTTTCTGTAATGAGCAAGTTTAGAAGTGATGAGATACAGCTGAGGACTGTGCTTGAAATTTACATTTGCTTTTAGCTCACCCAAAATAAATATGAATAAATCTGTCAGCTCTTCACCCTTGTGTACTCCTTTGTGCACAGGGCCTCATATTCCTGCTTCGTTTTTTTTATTGCTGCGGTGCTGTTACAGGGTTACCATCAGCATCAGTTCACCCGTGGGCCATTTCAGAAGCCTGAGTAACTCTGCGCTCAGCAACTGAGGGTTTGTCCAGTGTGGCAGATTATCAGTCTGCTCCTAGGCCGAGCTAGTTGTGGAATAACCTTTGCTGGAAAGGCTCTTGCTTCTTATGAGAGCTTTGGCAAACATTTGACTGAGATATTTGGCCATTAGCGAGCTGGCTTTGCTCTGTGAAGCTGGCGTGGTGCAGTGTGCTCGGTCTCAGCAGCTGGCGCAGCACATCCAGCTGCAGAACCTCTTTCCTGCCCCCCCCCCGCTTGCATGAGGTTGCACCTGCAGAGAGGGAGATGTTCCCCACCTCGTCCTTTTCTCCCACATGAGCTGGGGGGATTTTCTCAGCTTTGCACTAGGCAGTTCATGAGTATGGAGGAAACATTCGACTAGCAGGGCAAAAATAGCTTACAGAAACACTGATCGTCCTGTCCTACCTCTTCTTTTTCTGGGGAGAGGGAGCTGCATTTGGACCGTGCCGATGTCTGTGAACATCCTTTCTCTGGTGGAAGTTTTGTTATCCTAACTGGCAAGATGTCCTTCTTCTCAGGACAGCTTTCCATCTTGACATGGCCAGTGAGGGGCATATGTACAAAGAACAATATAACTAAGGAAAGAGATGAAAGCAACAAAGAAGTTATTCTTCACTCCTAGACAGTCCAGAGGGTGGGTGACCTGGGACTTCTTTTGCACAAAGGGGTGAAAAACTTCTGAGATACTGCTGGCATTGTCTTTTTCTAAAAGCTGACTTTTCAAACTCTACAGATTCACCTTTCATGTTGTTATGGGCTCCTAGAGTAAGGTTTTACTGTTAATGTTTGACTTAGATATGTGGGAATGAATATTTATTTGAGAAGGCAAATCAAAGAAACCCACTCATGTCTATCCATCCTCCCTCAGCTGTGAAGCTAGTAGGCAGTATCCTGAAAGGAAAACAGTTCTTTCAGTCTTCAAACTTGCTCCATGTGACCTTTGAAAGGAAGTAGGCAAGAAACTCAAAGCTTTGTAAAAAGAGCAGTTTGTTATTTTTTTAACAAAACTCTTATGGGTCCTGACATGGTTTGGGAAAGTTAATGTTTAGTAGGCTGAGCAGTTGAGTGCTGATGGCTTCACTCTCTAAATTGGATGAAGGAGGAGGAGGACCACATCACCTGCATTCTGCAGAGCCTGCTGGGGCTATACTGAAACACAGCCAATTCTTGAGCCGTATGGGTGTTGGTAGCCGTCTGCCTGCCACAGCCCCAGTTTTGCAGCTAACAGCCTGAAAAGGCCAGCCAAATACTGCAGCGGGCAGCTTCACCCAAACACCCTGATGCTACAAGCAGAGTACCATGAGGATGAGAGCCTAGTGAGAGCATAAAATCTTGCTGAAGCATACGTGTGATGCAGCTGCACCCTGAGGATGGCACAGGGCCAGCTTCCCTCAAAGACTGCCGATGTCGGGCTTGGCACCCGCTGGGGCAGCTCCAGGGGGAACAGCAGCAACGCCAGAAGCTGCAAAACAGTACTAACCTGTTTGAGGAAATGTGGCAGTCCTTTTCTTGAGGCTGCTACAAGATATTCAGCTCTGAAACTGAAGTGACCCTATTTGCTGTGGGCTGCTCTAGCCTTTACGATTTTTCAGCATTTTCTGTGTGTGCAGAGCTCATGGCCTTATTTGTTCTCCATCATCTGCAGGCGCAGTCAGAGGGTGTGGGTGTGCAGCTGTAGAAGTGTGGGGATGGCCACACATCCCCCCTGACATACCGCTCAGTGTCTGTGCTCTTTCTGGCCCTTATTTTCCGCTCTGACTTTTTGATGCGGGGAGATATGTTACCCTGAGTCGGCCCATGAAGGCTCACGTAGCTTTGCAGTTGATCCCTGCATGGGATCAAATGTGATTGGCTTCATTGGTGCTTGTGTGTACTTATGGACATGAGCTTGCTAGGGAGCTAATCTGTACATTTTGCACAAAGATAATTCAGTTTAATGAAATGCCATCTTAAAGCTGCAGGTGGGACGCTGTTTAGGGGCCGCGTCTTGCCTGAGCCAAGACAATTTGAGGGCTTGGATTGAGACCATCACCAGGAGGAAGCTTTCATTCAGCTCCCATTTGGACATGCAGAAAACCAGATTAGCAGGGGTTTCTTCATACAAATGTGACACTGAAGTGGCCCTGATGTGGGGGATATTTTGGTCGGGGCAGGGGGGGGCTTATTTTCTTTTATATTTTTATTTCTTTTTTTTCTTATGTAAAAAATGTCAGTCACTATCATTTTGGTCTGTGTTTCTGAACATCTTTTTAGTGTTCCCAGTTAACCAGTGCCACTGAACCAGGACTGTTACGGTCTTGCTCCATTAGCTATTACTGTTTGCTGAGGAGTTAATGTAAATGAGAGCAATCAGGAGGAGAAAAGCAAGGGGAATTTGACTGTTCCTTCTGTTACAGCTCTGCCTGGCACTACATATTTTATTGTAAGTCTGGCACTAAGAGAGATTGATAATATAAGATGAAAGGTCTGTGTGATCTCATGGCTGGTAATAATGACTGAGGGACCACTTATTTCCTCCCCCCTGTGCTCCCAGTCTCAATCCCATCGTGAGTGTTCTTCACTTCAGTGCATTGTTTAAAGCCCACAGGTCTGGGCTTCTTTACAAGGCTTTTTTTTGTGGTGCAATTTGGTCTGATTGAAACCACATTTTTATATGTGTCAAAACCAGTTCAGCAGTTAAAAAGAAATCATAGTATCGATTGGATCATATTTCCTAAGTGGATGTCATCGGCTAATTCTTTTGTTATACCACTTAGCTACACAGGATTAAGTGAGTGTTTACTATTAAGCAGTTACATATGGGTCCTATTAATTCTCACAATCTGGCACTGCCTTTTGACTAATATCTTGTCAACTAGGTTAGGATTTAAAAATGTCGCTAAGTCACCGAACTGCAGGGACCCTTCGTTTCCAAATCAAAAGCTAGTCCGCTTAGGGGTCCGCAGGTTAGAGTAGTGTTGACAGTCGAGGGACTTCTGTTTCTTAAAAAAATGGTTTGCAGAACAAAGTACCTTTTTTTCACCCTCATTAGGCTGCCTGCAGTGCAAGAAAATGAATATATATGGTGAGCAAAAAGAGGTAAGGATGAAACAGATGACTTTTGTATCTCCCGTTTTCTTCTGGCACATATCTTCAGGAGTTAAGCTCTCACCTTTTCCCCAAACTTTCTTTCACTCCTTCTGGATCGGGGTCCTTGTCATTTTGTCACTCTAAATGAGCATCATTTCACCTTTGATGAGTGTTGGATTGATCTCCACTGTCATAGCCTGTGGAGCCTGGGTTATAGGGTGGAGAGAAAAAAAGGAGATGCTGGTAGGCTTCAGAGCAGGAGGAGGTGGCAGCTACAGTTTGGGGCCCTGTTCTCTGCCCTTACTTTCTGCAGCCCTGGCATCTCTGTGAAGTCAGAGAGGAACCTGAGCTCTGTTGCCAAAACCCCCGTGACAGCAAAAGGAAGATTTTGCAGACTCTTGGTAGGGGACGGGAGGAAACATCCTGAGTGGATTAGGGGAATGGAATGACACTGTCTCAGGGCAAAATGCAGCAATTGAAGGACTAAACAGAAAGGCACAGGTCGCTGCCCATTTTCTCAAAGGAATCTCATCTGTAAATAAAATGAAAAGCTACTGATCTAAAATGTGACATGGTTTTCTTGAGCCTTTCCACAGGAGCATCCATAAAGTCCTGCCTGCTTTCTGTGTTGGTTGTTGCGAATGTGTTTGATCTGTAAAAACAAAAGAACCCGAACCCCCTCCTCCCAAAGCTAATATATAGCCTCCCTCCAACTGCTCCATCTCCCAGACACTGCTAACATCTCCAGGGAAGAGCATTGTCTTCTTTGGTGCCTGCAAAGCAAGTAGTATGTGACAGGTATGGCCTGTAAAAACTGCAGAGTACACTCCTCATACTCCATCCTCTTCTGACTTACTCTTGGTTTGGCTCTTTTTGGGGATACTTGGGGGGCTGAGGTACGAGCGTGCCTTGCGGAGCCAGGCCAGGGTTCATTTTCTCCTCTTGGCTGGTTCTTTAAAGCAGAGCTCATGCTGGCAGAGCCACGCTCCTTCTGCCTCCTGCCCAGCTCTCCTTCAGAAGGGAGCTTTTCTTTTCCTTCTCTTTATGGATTTTTGGTAAACATGCCTTGTTGCAACAGAGCAAGCCAATGAAAGTCAAAACTTCCTCTTTACCAGTCTGTAAACATTTCCTGGAACAATATGCTCAGCTTTGAAATCCTTTCCAGAGAGTATCTTAAGACCTCCCTCATTCTTTCTATGAGTCACTTGATCAGCGCAGCATTCCCTTCTCTTCTGTTCGAGCCACTTCCAGGCAACCTTGTTAAAGCAGTAAGGATTGACTGTAAGGAAAGCCACTGCCAGGTTAGCCATTCCCTCTGGTCACGCAGCTGGTTACCGGCTGCCGGAGCTTCTTGGGAGTCTTTGGGCTCCAGTCCCGGGTCGCAGACTCTAGGAGCAGGAAATTTTTTTTGGACACTGTGTTAGAAGGATAAAGTTCATGGACACGATACAGTAGGCTGCACTTTTTTTCTTTTTATTTTTTTCTCTTTTTATTGCGTACTCCTTCTAAAACAAACAAGTGAGCTATTTGCTCCTCCTGCCCTGCCGGTAATCCATTACATATTAGACCTCACTTCATTGTGTAGCAAAACTGAAAACTGACAGGGCATTTAAATAATACGAAGGAAATAAGCTGTCTTTTATGCTATCTACTCTTACGTGCTAGGAGTGGCCTGGCCACGTGCTCCTTGGCTGTTGGAGACATTATACTGCTGCTCCCAGACATTTGTACTTCTCCTCACTTATCAGGGCCGGCAGGGAGGTCCAAGTTCTCCCAAGCTTTTCCTGAAGGCCCAAGCTACCACAGTACAGGGGAACAGAGGTAACCTGGAGCTCTGTGGAAGCAGGAGAAAAACCTCAGCCTGTGGCCCTGGTGCTCATTTAGGTTAGAGTATGATTAATATTATTGTGTAGACCAGAAGCAACCTTCTGCTGTCATTAGAGATACATGCTGACTCTGGTTGTAATCAAGGCTGATGTTTACTGTAAGGGAAATTAGATTGAGTTTAACTTTCCAGATTTAAGGAGGTGTTGGGTGAGGAAAGAGTGAAAGCACTCCTGAAGCCTTACTCTTACGCTTCCACCTTTAGGAGAAGAGATGAGCGCATCAGTTAATGGCAGATTTGTTAACTTGTCCATGTCCATGCGTAGTGTTTTATCCCTAAGTATCACTTCCCACATGTATTCCTACTTGACTTGAGGAGAAAGGATGCTCCCTTTTTATCTCTCTTTCTTCCTTCTCCTCGCGGTCACTTCAACCTGACAGACTGCTGTGGAGAGAGACTGGTGCTGGCAGGATGTGCCTCTGTGGGGGCTGTGCATCTCTGGAATTTATTTCCTTGGTTTGGTCTGAACCCAGATCTGCGGGTACAGTGCAGAAGACACACGTTCGAGAGAGCTGTGGCTGTGCTTCCCAGACCAATTAAGGGAGAGAAAGGATCTCTTTCCTTCTTTCCTTTTTTTTTCATTTTCTTTTTTTTTTCAAGGTGGCTGGCTGCAAGAATTTCTTTCTAATGATGATTTGAAGGCTCATGGGGTTTGGCTGTATGATTAATTATGCGTTAAGATGCCTAGAGCCTCCAAGAAGCGTGTGATTATTATTTATTAAAGTCAGAATACCAGTAAATATAATGAAGTGGAGCTTTAAATAAGCATGGAAGAAAAAGCGGAGGACATTTTCTGCTGAACACAAGCAGTTTTCCATTGGGCTGAGACTGTGTGGAAGAGCGAAACTCGAAAGGGAGCTTACCCACCAATTTCCCAAGGGATTCAAGTCACTGAAGACCAGGACACTGAGATGGAAAGAGAGAAGAGGTCTTCCTGGGGCTGATGCAGGGCAAGAGCCTGACTTCAGGAGCCCCAGATCTCCCTAGGCAAATGCTAGCCTGTGAATGTTCCTCCTTTCCCTTGTTTCTGCTCCAGAATAACCAAACACCTCCAACACCCAGTAACCTGCGCAGCACCGTCGTGCTCCCAGACGCGGGTGTTACAAAGGTCAGCAGGTGGAAGAGCACAATCGAAAGGAAGGTCCTTTCTGTTATTCCAGGGAGAGTAACTATGAACTTCAGCCTTGAAGGTTAAAAAAAACCACAGCCAACCAACCAAAAGCCAGCAACTCATCTTTCTCTTTCCAGACATCATAATTGAAATCACGCCCTGATTTTTACAGAAATAACGTAAGGGGTGTGACTGAATGGCTGCTTTGAGAAAGTAATAACACTTTGTTCAGCTTGACGATGATCCGTCTGATATGGACTTTGCCCTCTACAAGTGTGGCTGGAGTCTGTTCCAAGAGCTATAGAGTCTGAGAAGGCTCGAATGTAAAAACAAATACTTCAGTGCAGGAGGGGCAGCCTGGTTGTTCTAAATGGCTTTGCCTGCCAAAAAGCTGGTAACAGCACGTTGGCCAGGCATCTTTGCTTTCCTAATTGGAACCACAGGCTTTTGATTACAAACCTTAAGAATAACTATCTCCTCTAATTTAAACCCCTCTTGTAACTTCCACGGTGTGATTTCTTGCTGGAGTGCTTGCCAGTGAGGCTTCCTACGTTTGTCTCCCCTTTCATTCCCGGGCCCTCGGACCATGGCACCCTCTCATCAGCTCAGTTACTCCCAGCACCCTGGTTCTGTGTGGACTGACATTTAGTGAGAGCTTTGTGCAACTTTAGAGAAAGATGTAATTCACTGAAAAGGGAAAGAGCAAATAACTAGGCTAGGATTGCTGTTCAGCATTTGATAGCATATTGAGTTCATACGGTGCTGCTTTGTTTTTTGCTTGTTTTTTAAGTCTTCAAATGCTGATAGTAGTGTAACCGAATCAGGGATGCATCATTATTGTGATGTTTTAGCACTTCTGACCAGGCAAAGGAGCTGTGCCATAAGAACAAATCGTTGGTCCTAGCTCTCTAGGCAGAAATGGCTTTAAAAGGCCATTTCTGCCTAGAGAGCTAGGACCAACGATTTGGATTGGATTTCAGACTCAAAAATCACTAAGAAATATGTGAAGTAGGCTTTGGAGATAGCCTGCCTCAGGGGACAGTGGATTTAGGCAAAGTCTTTCTTCAATTTGTATTGATATATGTTGGTATGGTATATTCTGATATAGCATTTTTTCCATCAGACAGCACCAACTTGAAATCAGAGTCTGTAAAACTGAGTTGGTTACGATGCGATTTTGACAGACACCAGGCAGCTTCCTGACAAAACTTCCTTTGCGGTGCAAGATCTGAAACCTGCCTTGTTCCCTGCCCACTCCCCACCTAGCCAGCAGTAATATGGGAGCCAGGAAGCCTTAGGTCTTGATAGCCTGGTCTTTTAGGCACCTGAGCTGTGGCTGCGACGAGATGCAGGTGGTAGGATGCTCTGAAATCAGCCTAAGTCCTCTGAAGCTCTACATGTCCCACCCCCTTGAGCACCGCTCCCACTTCCATCTTCCAAGGCTCAGGAACTCTCAGGAAGATTTTTCTAGTAATCCTGACATGAAATGTGGGTATTTCGTGCCTACACCAAGCACCAACTGTGCTGACGCTCCCTTGTGGCTGGGTGTGGCAAGTTATTTTCCTTGAACCTACATGTCTCCGTTGGTATGTTTGCAGTAGATAGATTCAACAGATGGCTCTCCAAGCAGGTTAAAATCAATGGTCCCGTCTTCACTCGCGGGGCAGCGCGGTACCAGCGTGTGCCACACTTGCTCTCTTTCTCACAGCAAGTGCTGTGACAAACTTTCAGTAGTATTTTCACTTAGCAGTGCCAGCCTCTAGTCCCCAAATATCTTCAGTGGCAGCACATATGGGATTAATTGCATCTACGATAGCGATGGTTAACACATGCCTCCCACACATACACACCCTCACAAAAAAAGAGCTGGCATGGTAGCTAAGACAGCACCTCTTTCAGAAAAAGTGGAGATTTCTGCCTTCCACTGGCTTTGCTTTTAGCTTTCTCAACTCATTTTCCCAGGCTGTTTCATATCAAAGGCTCTGCTTCTTCAAGGCGGTAAATTTTAAAAGGGTGAGATGGGAAAAGCAGTAAAAATTTCACATTGTGGGGGCCTTTCTGCTTGCACAGCGCTCTTTGGAAATCTGTAGTACCCTGAGCTTAGGATGTGGAAGACACATTGTACTGCTTACTTGATCCAGTGCATAGTTAACTAGTTGTAAACTCAGTTTCTCAATGAATAGGAGTCCACCAACTAGATCTGCATCCAAGTTGTCCATCTGTGCTAACTTAACTCGATCTCTGTTCTTCTGCCTTCATTTCTTTAATCATGTGTGTTTGTCAGCAGAGCCAAAAGCGGAATGTCTCTGCCTTAACTAAAACAAGGGGAAGGAATAAAAGTTCTTTTTGTTTCTCCTGAGGCCTCCTTTCTCCATAGGAATCTCAAAATGGTACTGATCAACAGCCTTGAAATGCTGGCAGCAGCAGCGGAGAGAGACGGCGTGTCGATGCGGGACTTGACACGCCACCACCTTTGCTGCCATCGGAGCTAAAAGTCTCATTTTTAACACTTTGGAACAAATAATATGTTTAAATAGCCATTAATTTGTAGCTGACACCTTCTCTCAGTGCTTCTGACAGTCTGCGTATTTCCTTTGCGGAGTGTCATGCTGCTTCTGTTTAGAAGCTAATAATACAATTTTCATAGTTATTACAGAGGCTGTTTGGCTCTGAGGTTTGCTGAGTCTAAGCAGTGCCAGCATTTCTTCTGCAAAGCTTTGGCAAGCTTTAAGGGAGCGACATTCCTTGGTCACTGCGCTGATGAGAACAAGGATAGGCAAGTGGGTAAGATACCTACAGAAGGGCTTGAGCTTCAATTAAATGTCAAGATCCAAAAGCCTCAGGCTTTAGTTGGAAGGAAGGCCTCTCACTGTCCCACAGCTATTTGCAGGTCCAGTTAGCGGTGCACAGTGTGTCATTTGATACACTTTGAACCCAAAGGATGCTTCATCTTATGATAAGTTATGAGCTTTTTTCTATTGGTAGCAGCTCCCTTTGCCAAAGGTATGGAAGGAGGGTTATTTGGAGACTGATTTGCCACCATTACTTTTTATGATGTCTCTTGTGTGACTGATAGAGGAGTTCTACTTAAATTAGAGACTGCCCTGAGTCTTAAGAGTAAAAATAAAAACCTTTTGATGCAAGGACAGAAAATAGGTTCTGGCAAAGTTTACATCCCTGTCTGATGCAGGTTCCGCCCATCAGGTTCGAGACAACTTGAATGTCAGCCTTCACAGAATCACAGAATCACAGAATCACAGACTGGTTTGGGTTGGAAGGGACCTCAAAGACCATCTAGTCCCAACCCTTCTGCCATCGGCAGGGACACCCTCCACTAGACCAGGTTGCCCAAAGCCCCATCCAACCTGGTCTTGAACACTGGCCTGTGCCAGGGCCTCATCACCCTCACAGGGAACTTCTTCCTAACCTGCTCCTGTTCAGGTGTAGAGACTTAAGCCTTTCTCCCCCTTCAGCTGCTACTAGGAAAAAAACAAACCAACAACAAAAAACCAAAACCAAAACAAAGAATAAGGTTTCAGAGGCACACGCTCAAAAGTTAGGAAATGCCAGTGTGTCTCTGCATTATAGCAAGCTTTAATTGCCAGAACAGTAGTAATTATGGCAAGGAAAATTTCAGCCTGCACGCTTAAGTTTGAACAGAAAGCCTTAATAAGCAACGGAAAAACTACTCTGGGAAGGGCTGCTTTCTACCTTTAATGACATGCTATCGGATCCCATATGCCGTATCAGATCTTGACATATCTTTGGCTCCCTCTCCACATACTAATTAACATAAATGTCCCCACACCCCCCCCGCTCTGTAGCCTGTTAAGTTTTGGAGGCAGTTGTGCAGCTTGGGCTGTGGCAGTGTGTTCCCCTGAGAGAAGGAATTATTTTTTTTTTTTAATATGATTTTTTGTGTCTGAGATTGTGGACTTTGGAAAAAGGAAGGTTGCTCCTGATGAAGCAGGAACGGGTCCCTTGTACTGCCTGGCAGGTGACAGCTATCTCACCACAAAATACATATGCCAGTTTAAGTCAATTTTTGACCAAGAGCAACTCAGTTTTCATTACCGAACTTCCCCTCCTCCCCCCTGCCCCCTTCCCCCCCTCAATATAATCAGCCTCATGGTCCAAACTATGTCTAAAAAGGAGATGAGACAGCAGCTGGAAGACTTATCTGTGGATTTTTACAAATAGGTATGTCTGATGTTTGCAGTATAAAGAGCTCTGCCAAGGATGTGCCTTAGGGTACAAAAAATCCACTTGTCCTTGAGGCTGCCTAAGGAGCTGTCTGCAGTAACCGTCCGCTGCTTTTGCAGGTTTCAAAACTTGCAGTCTAAAAAGTTGCCAACCCTTGCGGGGCCTGCAGAAAATGGAGCGAACGTGAGCCGGTCCCGCGCTGCGGCAGAGCGGCCGCTGACAGGCGCCTTGGCAGTCTTCATTGCTGCTATTTCAGATTCCGTGGGTGGCAGGGAAACAAGCAGGAATTAGGTCAATTTAGCTCCACTGCTGCTTGGGAAAGCGAAGAGCAGCTGCTGAGACATCCACGGGAGCTATTCCCTCTAGAAGAGCAGACAAAAATTGAAGCTGGGGGATGGGTTAGGACAGCGAGCAGCGATTGCAGCGGTAGGATCAGCTGCCAGAGTTGCCTGGACTGGGAGTGGGCATTGCCTCAGGTGGATCAGGCAAGCGTTGGTTGCACACTCACAGAAATAGGTCTGGGGACATAGTAACAGCAGTGCCTTGCATCCTGGGAAGGGAAAAGAAGGGAGATGTGTGTGTCGTTCCTCTCCTGCAACTGCCCTGAAAATGTTTCTCTTCCCTTATCCTCTTCTCTTTGTATCTGCAGCTTTGAGGCAGGGCTAACATCTGTGTTTATGGAGAAGGATAGATGTTGTCATTTCATATTGGTTGGGCCTTTGGTAACTGAGAAGACAGAGAGGAGTTGGATTTATGATTGGAGCATATGCAGAGCTGTGTGGAGAAGGACACACTCTCTGCAGGGCACTACAGGGATGTTGGGTGGCTCTGTATGAAGCAGGTACCCTGAGAAAAACACATCACAGACTGAAATGCTTTCTGCTTAGAGTGCCTTGCTGCTTTTTCCTTTACTCTTTGTCCATCCAGACGGGTTCCTTAGTCCAGGCTCAGCATGCTTGCAGAACCAGTACTGTCAGCAGAACTGGAAGAGCACTGCAGCAGGTGGGAACAGGCAGCAGGCAAGGAGGAGAGAATGTGGCAGCATAGGGAGCCTGTGGGGCTGCCCAGCTCGGCTCTGAAAACACAGCCTCGAGGGGAAAGCCTGCCTGTAAGAAATAGAAGATTTCACAGAATCCTAGAATCAAAGACTGGTTTGGGTTGGAAGTGACCTCAAAGCTCATCTAGTTCCAACCCCCTGCCGTGGGCAGGGAC
>VZTU01019544.1:0-42587 GCA_013400835.1 Zapornia atra | reverse complement strand
AGCTCCACTGCTGCTTGGGAAAGCGAAGAGCAGCTGCTGAGACATCCACGGGAGCTATTCCCTCTAGAAGAGCAGACAAAAATTGAAGCTGGGGGATGGGTTAGGACAGCGAGCAGCGATTGCAGCGGTAGGATCAGCTGCCAGAGTTGCCTGGACTGGGAGTGGGCATTGCCTCAGGTGGATCAGGCAAGCGTTGGTTGCACACTCACAGAAATAGGTCTGGGGACATAGTAACAGCAGTGCCTTGCATCCTGGGAAGGGAAAAGAAGGGAGATGTGTGTGTCGTTCCTCTCCTGCAACTGCCCTGAAAATGTTTCTCTTCCCTTATCCTCTTCTCTTTGTATCTGCAGCTTTGAGGCAGGGCTAACATCTGTGTTTATGGAGAAGGATAGATGTTGTCATTTCATATTGGTTGGGCCTTTGGTAACTGAGAAGACAGAGAGGAGTTGGATTTATGATTGGAGCATATGCAGAGCTGTGTGGAGAAGGACACACTCTCTGCAGGGCACTACAGGGATGTTGGGTGGCTCTGTATGAAGCAGGTACCCTGAGAAAAACACATCACAGACTGAAATGCTTTCTGCTTAGAGTGCCTTGCTGCTTTTTCCTTTACTCTTTGTCCATCCAGACGGGTTCCTTAGTCCAGGCTCAGCATGCTTGCAGAACCAGTACTGTCAGCAGAACTGGAAGAGCACTGCAGCAGGTGGGAACAGGCAGCAGGCAAGGAGGAGAGAATGTGGCAGCATAGGGAGCCTGTGGGGCTGCCCAGCTCGGCTCTGAAAACACAGCCTCGAGGGGAAAGCCTGCCTGTAAGAAATAGAAGATTTCACAGAATCCTAGAATCAAAGACTGGTTTGGGTTGGAAGTGACCTCAAAGCTCATCTAGTTCCAACCCCCTGCCGTGGGCAGGGACACTCTCCACTAGACCAGGTTGCCCAAAGCCTCATCCAACCTGGCCTTGGACACTGCCAGGGAGGGGACAGCCACAGCTTCTCTGGGCAGCCTGTGCCAGGGCCTCACCCCCCTCACAGGGAAGAATTTCTTCCTAACATCTAACCTAAACCTGCCCTCTTTCAGCTTGAGGCCATCGCCCCTTGTTCTATCACTACACTCCCTGGTAAACAGTCCCTCCCCCACTTTCCTGTAGGACCCCTTTAAGTATTGCTAGGCCATAATTAGGTCTCCCTGGAGCCTTCTCTTCTCCAGGCTGAACAAGCCTTGTCCCCTTTAGACACAGCATCTGAAAAATGATCTTAGTTGGAGTCATGGAAAGGGCAAACCCTTACTTTGATTTTCTGTCTCCCTGGTAGCTGGCAAGGCTGCAGTCAAGCATCCACTACATGCACAGCCCCAAAAGTAGGCTTCGGTGGCTTTGCTAATAGGAGCAGTGCAAAAGAAAGGAAGAGAACTTGCTTTTCTGTCTTATAATCCATTGACTTTCAGACATAGTAAATTGGTAAAACAAAACACTCACAGAAAGTCTGGGCTTACAGACGGTGAAAATCTGCCACCAAGAATGGTAATGTTGTTTTAATTATGCCAGGACTTGAATGAGGGTTGCGGGCAGGCTTTCTCCTCTCTGCTCCAGGCCTCTGTGGGTGCCGGCATTATTCTCTTTGTACGTCTCGCCCGGTCCCACCAGCTGCCAGGCCTCAATAAAGTTACGTCTGAGTCACTGCTTCCCAAAAGGATGACAAGTAGGTTGTGTGTAGCTGAATAGGACGATGCTGGTCCTCCACTGATCCTGCCAGCTCGGGTCTGGACTCGGGCCATAACTGCACGATAAATCCAAACGAATGTTGATGGGTGTTTAAGCGAGCTGGTTGGCTGGAGGGAGGAGGAGAGCACGAGGCATGCAGCTGAAAAGTGGGCTGGGATGCCAATAGGAAAGCTACTGGCCCTGTTTTGGCTTTCAGTGAACAGAATGGGTCACTGAAAAGACACAATGGATGTTGTTTGCAGCCGGGCTGACCTCCTGCGGGGGATGCCTGTTTCAGAGGCTGTGCCAGGCAGGCTAGTAGTTGCTGACATGGGTCACCGGTCTCTGTGTGCTTTGGTCCTGTTGACACCATCTTGTTTAGTGCCATTGTGAGTTGCCAAGTTTACTGCACAAATATGGAGAAGAAGGGTGCTCTTGAGGTTTTGGTTAGTTTGGGATTTTTTAAAATTTTTTTGGTTTAGTTTGCTCAGACCAATAAAATAAACTTCTGGTGTTATGGGTAAAACGTAGCATCTATGTAGCTGATGGGACAGATACAAGTATCCGTGGAAGTGACCCTGGCTCCAGGTCTGCTCCTTGCTATGGGAGCACTCTGCAGGCTGGATTAATTCTTGTGGGGGAAGGCAGCCTTCATCTGTGGCTGCTCTCCAAAGCCTGCTGGTGATGAGCCCAGGAAGCATCTGCTCAGGTGCATGGCAGCTCCTGGTGACTGTGTATCCCACACAGAGCAAGATGATACCTGCGGTCTTGTTGCAAATCTTGGCATCTCACAGCTGGGTGACCATTATTGTTGCGATGGCTTTTGTCTATCTATCATCTCCTTCGCAGATGATGCACCTTACCCTGTGCTCTGGGCTCCACTCTTTTGATGAACCAGATAATGCTCAAGTTGCAGACTGCTGAGTTTTCTGCTTTTGTGGCTTTCTTTCCACACAGGATATATACTCAGGGCTTGAGCATAGAAATCTTCCCCTTTTGTTTGCTGATACCATCTAGGTTGTGTGGACTCCGAAGTAAAAGAGGGGAGACTCTCCTGACCTGATGCCGTACCTTTTTCCCACAGTCTAAACTTGGTGGCACAGCATGACCACAAGTGATATCTGATGGAATGGTTAATTAAAAAAAAAAACCCCAACCAACGATGCTGGAATTTGCATGAAATATTTGCTACAAATACATTACAAGCTGATCCCTAGTTTATAGCTCTGCTTTGAGTTTGGCAAAGAAAAGGCGTTTTGGTTTTGCAGATGAGAGCTACAGAGTTCAGTCCTGGCGATTCTTCATAACGGTTGGCCTAGGTTATGGGAACTAGTTCATTCGCTGAGCGTGATAAAGGAGGTGAAAGATAAAGGTCACGCTATCAGTGGGATTAGTTGGGTGAATTAAAGGACATGTGGAAACATAGCTAATTAGGATAAGGGCCACACAAGTGCTACCTTCTACTAATATCCCTCAGCACTCTGATGCCTTGAAATACAACTCCTGCGCAAAGCAAGCAGAAGTAAAGATGCCATGTCCAACAAGCCACGGGGGCTGAGCACTGAAGATCAAAAGGATACACACGTAAGTGTTTTGGGATATTTGACTTTCAGCTAATTTCAGAATTCTGCACTGCAAGAAACACCTTCATGTCTTCTGAAAGTTTCTCCTCACGATTTTTCCTGAAAGCCGGGTGTTTCTCCTGCTGCCTGCGGTTATTAACTCCCGTCAAGTGCAGCTGGCTGTGCAGGAAAAGTAAAGGTGCTGCTGCAGCAGGTGTCAAGGTTAATTTATATACTGCAAAACTAGAACATCTTTTAAATAGTGACTGACAGGCTTACCAGGTCGAATGAACTGGTTTGCTCCAGCAATGCCGCCAGGCAGAGGCGTCTTGTTTGGAGAGCACCAGGGTTGTTTGCAGTGCCGAAATGAATAGGGGTAGCAGAGGTGAGAGCATGACCAAGTAGCTGGAGAAATGGGGTCCAGACAGCTGGTACTAATGGAGGGGATGAAGCCTATCCCAAACCCATGCTTCTGCCACCTTCACCTGATAAATTTGTGCCCACTCTATCACTTTGCCGCTTGCTGTGGTGGCGAGGAGCTGGGTACTGACTGACAGAAGCACTTTTGGCACACTGTGTGAAAAACCTCTGGAAGCGCCAGGAGAAACATGAATGATGTAGCACGTTCACATTTGTAATTCATCTGCATTTGAGTGGTGTTTCCAGGGGAGGAACAGGGTGTGTCGGTTTGGGGCTGAGACCAGCTTTTCCTGGGAAAGAATGCTGCTTACACAGGCTCTATGTATATGTGGTGTGTATAGACAGACACACTCAGTGGAGCAGAGGGAGACATCGCCATGTATCTGGCCATGACAGTCTGTAAGTGTATTGTTTTTAATTAAAAAACAAAACAAAATGAGGTTTGCTTCAGTGTTCTGGCTGCCACCAGGCCCTTCTCATTTATCATGACATAACAGCAACGGTGACATGTTAAAACCGTATGGAAGCACTGGGGAAACAGAAGAGGCAAGTCTGGAAAACCCCAGATTCTTCTCAGATGTTAAGTAAGAAGAAATGAGGGACTCCCATATGCAAAGAAATGTAAGCTGCAAAAGCAGATTTGGTATAGGTGAGTTAGAGCTGGTAATAGCTGTGCAGTAATTGCTGCTACTGTAGTTACTAGTCTGTTGGTAACTAGAAAGTCAGCGCTTTGTAGTAAGTGGGTTATGTCAAGGAGAGCTTGATAAGGGTCTGGTTTGAAACAGAGCTTTGGCAGAATAAGCAGCAGCAGAAGTAAATAATGCCAGAATCTTAGATTTAGTGAAGACTAAAAGTTGGAAGGGACTTCTGGGGGTCCCGTGGCTGAGCCGTGCAGAAGCTCACAGCAGAGCTAATTTCAAAACACTTAGCTTAGCAATTAGCAATAGTAACATGAAAAGCAGCACCAGAAATGATTTATGAACTCACCACTTGAAGAGGCTACAACACAACCAAAATGCAATGGGCACAGAGCAATGTTTTGATCTGAAGTACATCGGTGCCTTGCCGGTTGTATTTTCTTCTGTATGGGACATCCCTGTGAAGTGCTCCAGCTGAGCTTATAGCTCCCACAGAACTGAATCTTTCCCTTTCAAAAATTCCATGTGTGGGCTCTTAGAAGCACTGTTGTTGCTCGTGTGGTGGGAACATGAATCACATAGGAACTTCTCTTCCCAAGAAGCTGTCTAGCAGAGAGCCTGGCACTTCCCGACCCCTGAGCCGGACCTGTTCTGGGTACGTGCTGGTGTGGCTCCATCGACTTCTGTGGAACTGCTGTGGCATAAAATGAGGATGAATCAGGCCTGCAGTCTTTCTTCTGAACTATGAATGTCAGCGCTACCCTAGAGAAATACAGTTTTCAAGCTGATGTGATTTGACACCAAATTCTACAGCAGAGACACTGGACAGCCCGATGACTGAGTTAGCTCCTGTGAGACAGCGATGAGTGATGGGCAGGCGCTTTTTTCATGTGCGGAGGCATTCTCTGCTCAGGCTCAGTAATGTCCAAACCTGATTGATCTTCATGAAGAGTTGCAGTTTGGGCCCTGTGCCACAGAAATCCCTCCCTTTACTCTCTGCATTACTCATCTTCCTGAGGGCCTTTTGCTCTCAGATTTGTTGCTGCTGTTTCTGGAAAGCATCCTACCGCAGAGCGCGCAGAGAGCGCGCACCTTCCATCATGCAGTGAAAAAAGCCAGTGGTAGATTCTTGTTGTCAGGTCTTCGAGCAAAACAAACTGAAAACAGAAAAGAATTATACCTTTGCTAAATCCTTCTAGCATGTTAAGGATTTTTTTTTCTCTTTTTGTAAACAAAACCGGGCACAGTAGTCTCAGAAGGAAGAGTAATACTCTAAGGGGACAAGTAACTGCTCTCCCCACCGAGAGGCCCAAGGTCGGAGCCCTTCAGGCACCTCACAGTAGGGCTTTTCACATCCATCTTGGGCTAAGGGGAGGAGGTTTGGGCCACTACAGCGTGTAGTGTTACCTTGGGCACCACGAGCAAGTACTGCCAGCTGTAAAGAATACCATGGAGACCCTCTGGTCACTGCTTCTGGCTCCACTTTAGAAAAGTGATGCCAGGAGAGGGCATTTCCATGTCTCTTGTTTTCCACTCTCCAAACCCAGGAGTGCTGAAGCACATTTTGTCTCAGGAGAGCAGAAAAACCAGGATTTGGTTTTTTTTTTTTTTCCTTCAGATTTGACGTCCCTTCTGAGTAAGCCTGGGGTAACCTTTTTGTGGCATGGAGATATGACACAGGGACCTGAGAGGTCAAGCCCGACTGTCATCTTGTTTCAGGCAAGATCCTGTTCAGCCTTCAAGTAATAACTTTCAGCTACTAATGGCTATGATTTGTTATGTATAAGCTGCAATAACATTCTGCTCAAATTAATGAAGTCCTGCTTCCAGTACTTTAGGCTAACCACAACTTAACTCTTAAGAGCTCTACTTTGGGCTGAACTATTTGGTAGGGTTGTGAATGCTTCTGATTATTAAAACAACCTCATAATAATAATTAAAAAAAACCTTACCAAGTGCTACAGAGTGAAATTTCATTATGGATTCTGTAATACTTGGTAAACATTTGTTGGAAAAGCTCATAATTCAAGCCTTTTTAAACACAAGTAACAAACAAATTATAGTAATTTTCAAAAGCATCTAGAAACAACAATTGCGAGACTGTCTGGAGCTAAACAACTCCTAATGAGATGCAGTGGTAGCAATAGCAAGACAGACAGAAAATCTATACAGATAATTAAGAAATTATCCATTTGGGAGAAGTTTAGCTATCTTCTGCCTTCTCGTCTGTGGAAGCCAATACATCTAACTTGTTCTTCCTTTCTCACATCTTCCCCACCTCCAATTATTTAACAATAACCTAGGAATTGTTACAGTGTAAAGAGGCATCTGGGAATAAAGCACGGGAGCCCAAGGATTGGTTAACGCACTGTCTAGCTGACTCTTCTATTGGCAGAGCTAAAATCCCAGTACAAAATACTAGCCCCAGGGGTAAACAAACTCAGAAAAAGCCTTTAAGAACATTTTTCTGAAATAACGCTATGATGCGTACAATGGACAAGAAAAGCAGAATAATAAGTGCCAGCAAACTCATGAGTCTTGTCCTGATTTGGTTTGTGCTGTGCCTGGGATTGGTTTTACCCACTCTATCCTTTCATTCCTCCCTGACACTATGATACCCAGTGATTTTTGTCATGCAAGCTTTGTGCGGATAAAAAGTCATGGATAACAACTCGGCTACAGCTCTGTGTGAAATTGAGGGGTCTTTTGGTATGTGGGAAATAAGTAAGAAAGGAAGATTAGATACCCTCCAACAAATTCTTGGTTAGATGTGTAATGACCCTCAGAAAATGCACATGCATGAGAGAGCTTCTGTTATTACACAGGTAACGCTGTTTCGATGGGGACTCATCTTCTTTAGAAGAACTAACTTTGTAACAAAAAATAAGCCAAGATAATGAGGCAGTTGAAGCCTGGGAGTTGTCTGAGCTGCTGAGTCTGGAACGGTTTGGGGTCTGAAGGGAAAACAAAGGAATTTGTGTCTCTTAGCTTGGAAAGAAAGAGATGAAGCAGTGCTGTGGGAGTCCCTGATTCAGTCTGCCATGGTGGGACCGCAACACGTTCCTCTCTGAAGTAGATCATTCCCTATCTGCCCTTCAGAGGAAAAAGGATCTGACTGATGGAAATATATCTTTAAAAGACAGATTTTAACTAATAAAATCTGCCATTTCACATGTCTGGATGAAAGCAAAACTGTATTCTTTTGAGAGAATGAATCCTATTGTGGTCTTCTTCCTTCTTGTCCTTCTCTTTCCCACCATCTCCTTTCCCCCAGCCTCCCCAAAATAAGGTATCAGGAGCTGAAAGCAGTCAATTACGTAAAGACACACTATTGCATCACTTGGTGTTAAATTCCTTACTCTCAGGGGAGATCAGAGATGTGCAGTGTGATACATGTTGCTGGGATTGCACAATGAACCTAAATTGGTATTCTAAAGCAAATAAAAATATGTAAATGATGTGACCCATGATTAATGTAAAACTGTGCAAAGCAAATATGGTAGTGCCAAAAAAATTCTAGATGCCTTTTTCTAGGACTTGCTAATTTGTCTCCATTTTTAGGAAATAAGAAATAATCAGCTTAACTTCGGTAGGTTTCAGGTTTTTCATTTATTGGTGAGAAGCCAAAAGTAAAGAACTTATAAGGCAGTGTGAAGGAATGTATGGCTAGGGATCCTACCTGAGATTTCAGAGTTCAAGTCTTTCGCCTGCTCTCAGATTCATTGCCAAGCTCTTTACAATCAGCTCCACAGTGTTAGATGCATCAGATCACTTAGACTGGGCATCTCTTGATAATATATTCTTCAAAACAGGGAACTTGCTCACACGTCGATGACGTAGAACTAGTGATGGAACTTTCCTAGCAATCTCTACAAAGCCTTCTTTAAACAATGCTAAAAAAGAATAGTGAAACATTGCTTATGCTGGTCATATACAGCTTTGGTTTTCAGGCCTTTCCCTTGGTGCCTTACTGTATGAGTCATTTCAGTTGGGTGAGGAAGGTGAGCAGCGCAA
Organism: Zapornia atra; assembly: GCA_013400835.1. Taxonomy (NCBI): domain Eukaryota; kingdom Metazoa; phylum Chordata; class Aves; order Gruiformes; family Rallidae; genus Zapornia; species Zapornia atra. Next base: position 34,254 of record VZTU01019544.1, on the reverse strand, counting down.
CTATGTTACACAGGTTGTATCACTGAAGTAACTAACTTTTTCTGCACAGTGATGGAACGTGGTGAACTCAGGATGCTGGGAGGGAAGGTTATGCTTTTTGGTTGATCAGTTGTTCCATTTAATCCACCTTTTTTTCCAAACTTTCTGTAACTGATATGTTTGCATTATAAGAATCAAAGAAAATCCAATTACCTTTATGTTGTATGTAAAGGCTGGACCCACAGTGAAGTGTGGATGGGAGCAATTTTCAGACCTGTGCAGGGCCAAACTTGATTACAGCATTTGTCACTGCAATTTTATTTTGAGCAGGATCCCTGCCGCTGCCTTGCTCCTCCGTAATTATGCTCCCTTTAGCCCAGTCTGATTCTCCACTGCAGGGCTGGAAGAAGTCGTTCAGACCTCATCAATGTCTTCAGGCCATGTCTGCATCATTCCTGACAGTTTATCCATCTGCTTCCTAATAATCCCTGGTGACATATCCCTCAGTTTCCCTAAGAAGTTTATGCAGGTCCTTTCCTGCTCTTAGTGCTTGTTTTTCCATACACCTAACCTAGATGTCTTCTGCTACAATTTAATTATTCCTTAATTGCTCCCATTACTTCTTGTCCTATCTTCTCTATGCATAAAGCATGGTCCCTTTCTCTTTGCTGTAATCTTTTACATTATTGTGGCTTAGCATTGTGAAAGTTGCATGGAATATCCTAGTCCAGTCCCACTAATCCTTCAGCATTTTGGAGAGCCAGAGAAGAGAAAAACTGGGGTCCTAAAAGTTTGGGAAGGAGTAATCTTCGACCACTGATAGGGCCTTGACCGCTTCTCTGAACACCAGAAAAAGAGAAACGTTTTGAACCAGATTCTCATCTTGTTTCTGCTAGTTTTAGACAGCAAACTGTTCAGTGGAGTGACCCCTCATGTGAACGAAGAAGTTTAAGATGGTGCTACCCCTTGCTCTGTACCACAGAGAATGAGATCAGGACTGAAAAGTGGTTGCACGCCCAGTGTTAAGTAGTAACAGCAGCAACGACATCTCTGACTTCCTCACTGTTGGTAAAAAATGCCCCTGTCTTGTGGCTTTAAGTATGTCTGGAGTTCTGCTTTCCAAAGTTTTGGGTTACACTGTGGTTTTCAAAGGGACAAAGTCCCAAAGTAGTGGAAATGCAGGATCTTAAGAATCTTTGCATGGCTTATTGCTGAGTAAACAGGACCGAGTGCTAGAGCAACCTAAAAATGCTGCCTGCGCGCGGGATGGGGAGGGTGTAGGAGGATAAGGGAGGAAGGTGGGAATCTGGGCCTGAGAGAAAATGGGACAATTAAGCATGAACCCAGAGCTGACACCCTGCCCTGATTAATTTAACAATAATTAAAGACTTTCACTGGAGATCAGTGTTACGCTGGTTCCCAGCCGTGCAAAGAAGGATGAGTTGTGCAACGGTAACCAGCCCCTATTCATCATGGGCAGCACACACAGCAATTACCAGTGCTGCCTATAAACTGAAGCAGACTTTTGCATTAATTGATTTACTGGGACCTTTTATTCCCTTTCTTTCTCTTTTGTTTCTTCCTTTCGTCTCCTATGTTTTTATTTGAAGGGCTGGTTCCTCTGGCCACAGTGCGCAGCAGTGCCTGGCCCCGGGGGATGTGTCCTTGGGATATAGGGTGGAGCTGCCTGGATTTGAGACACTGTGCTCTGTGGCCGCCCCATCCCTCCGAGCTGGCGTTTCCCAGGGTGCTGCCTGCAAGACAGTTTTTCTGCTGAAATCCACTGTAGTAAGCAAAATGGATTAGACAGCCACTCTTGCTGCCTCCCTTCCCCACACCTCTTCTTGCTCTCCTCTGTTTTCAGTGGTGATGTCGTTTGCCTCTCATTTCACGCTGAATATGAGAGAGAAATCTCATTATTTCTGACTTAGGTATTCACATGTGTCTCTCTACAACATGTCATGCCAGTTGCCAGCTTGTTACAACATCAGAAGAAGAATTCAAAGTGCTGATTTATCTGCTATTGGAAATGTCTCTAGGGATGAAAGAAGATAGGGGAAGGAGGGGGGAAAGGGAGAGAAGAACACAGACGGAGGCAGCGTAGGGCTGCAGCTTTCCAGGGTGAAAAAACTAGCCTTATCTTAGTTTGTTTGCTTATTTGCTGCTGTTCTGCTGGCTGGATAAGCAGAATGATCAATGGGATGTGAAATAACCAAAGATGTAATGGTCAGGAAGCTTTTGTATCACTGAAGGAAAACTGTGAGAAAGATACTACGAAGTGTGGCTGGTAGCTGTTGAATAAAAAGAAGGAGGGGAAAAAAAAAGAATAAAAAAAGTTCGACACTTAATCCCAGTCTTTTGCTGGAGAACCAGCAGTAGTTTTATTTTAGAGCTGAAAGGGTTCCAAACATAGAAAGCACCCGTTTGCTCTTTGCACAGCATATTGGAATCAGATGTCTCGGTTTGGTCCTGCGTGTATGTTTTTCGTTTCGTGTGCCTAGCTCCCTGTAGTTTGTTGCAGGAGTGGGTAGTCAATGACATCTCTAGCCATGGGCATGACATTTCTAGCTTCACCCACAGAAAAGTAAAAGGCAGTGAAAGGCCTTGGTATCCTCAAACGTGGGCATTTATTTCGCATGAACATGTAGCAGTCCAAAGAAGGGATCCCAACTTGATTATGCAAAAGACAGAGAGCAGTTGAGACAAGAAGGCATCTCTGGAGAACATCCATCCCAAGCCCCACTGATGACAGGGGCAGCTGCAGTGGGTTGCTCAGAGCTGCATCCAGTTGGGCTTTGAGTATCTGGAAGGATGGAGACTCCACAAGCTCTCCAGGCAACCTGTGCCAGTGATTGACCACCCTCAGTTAAAAAAAAAGCATTTTTCCCCTGTGTTTCATTTTGTGCCCGGGGCACATACAGCCTGAGGCAGGCATGTGCTGTTCCTGCGTGGGAGAGTGGCACAGCACATGTAGCATTTGTCTGCAGGTGCCGCAAAGATGTGTAGCTGCTGCTCCAACATCTTGTACAGCAGGAATGAGGGCACTAGGAGAAGATGGACAGTGGTGTCTCCCATCTTGTCTCTCTCTGTGGGGAAGCAGCAGATTTCAGTATGGAAAGGGAAGGGCAGCACAGCTCGGCAATGCCATTGGGGTGGTTCTGCTATGGAAATGATTCCTGGCTTTCTTCTAAAATGGGAAATAGTTGTTTTTCCCAGTCTTGTATGTATCAGAACATACGCCTTCTGTGGGTAATGCACAAAACTATTCATATGGGTCTTAAGTCATTCTTGAATTTGAGCTGATGCCTAGTGAAATGGTTAAACTACTTCCCTGCATGCTTAAAGGGATGTTGTGAAAACAAACTGATATTTATGCAGTGCTTTGAAGGTTTAAAGGGTTCATTATTTATTTACTGTTATCATCAGAGAAGTGATTGATAGCTTCTGCTTATGCCGGTATTGACACGAACCTGTGAATAATATATATCAGGAGAATGTCAGTTTGTCTGCAAATGGAAAAACCAAATGGAGGGGTTCCTTTGAAATGATAAAGAAATAAGACAACAAAGCTATAGAGCAACCTTAAAACCATATTGCAGTGTTGAGATTTCTACTAAATGCGTCTTCTGTGTTATCAACAGCCCCACACGCTGGCTAGTGGGGTCCAAAATGTTCACATTTTAATGCAAGGACCATTTTCCACTCGGAAAGAAATAATGCTCAAAAAACCCCCCTCCATTAGTATTTTTTAATTAATAGGAGACTGGTAGTAACTCTCTGTGACATCTACATAAGCTCTTGAAGTGATTTAGTGATCAATGAGCACTGACATTTCACAAAGGGAAAGGAAAACTTTGGCACTTGTTTTGGCACTCTCTCCCAACCTCTTTGCTGTCTGGGAGAGGAGAGGTTCATCCCTGGGAACCTGGATCTGCCTGAGCTGGGACACCTTCACTGCTGCTTGCAGGAGAATGCTGGGAAGAAAGGTGCAGTAGATCTCCTTTCCTGTTGGAAAAGAAAAAATATATATCTTCTGAAATGCTGATTGAGCACTGCATTTAATCTTAGGAATGAAGGACAAGGCTAGTCTAGTGCAGGCATCTGTTTAAGTGCCATGTATACAACTGCCTTGTGTTTATTCCCTTTCTGCATCCCAAGCACTGGGATGCTATAACATGTGGATGCCCGAAGCATGCAGGAGTCGGCTTTCTCTTGCTCCAGGGAATGGACTTTTGAACATGTGCTGGAAGGCTCTGTTCTGTGGATGTGAGAGGCACGCATTATGGGGAGCCTCCGTTATACCTAGGCTGCATTGCTTCTCTGGAAACAGATTTAACAACCAGAAAGCAATTCCTCAGGTTGTAATTGTTGCTTCCCTTTCGAAACAGCTGACTATGCAGAAAACATGTAGTTCACCACGTTAGCACAAAAAGTTATAAGGCACAAATGAAATGTTTATTGAGGGTGGATCCTTCTTTAGAGGGGCTTCTCACCTGGGGTTCAGTGGAAGGTCCTTTGCTTGCAGCTAACCCCCATATCACATGTCTGGGCTCACCAGTCCTTCCTTGGCCCCACTCTGGAGGGATGTGCGAGTCTATGGTGGCCATGGTGGCTCCAGCACAAAGGGTGGCCCAGACTCCAGTGGGGCAGGGGCAGGATGGCCTATGGCTGTTCCCTGGTGCACCTGCTGCTGCCGAAGTGAGAGAGCTGCCGTGGCTCCCCGGCTCTTGCTGCCCGTGGGAAAAGTTGTACAAAGCGTGGTGGGGTGAGACCTGTCAGGCCTTGCTGAAGGAACTCTGAAAATGCACAGGATTTAGTGGAGAACCACTCTGACTGGAAACCTGAGTGGAGGACGTGGAAGGGCTAGGAATGCCTGCTTCAACGCCCTGCAGCAGCTGACTCTACAGAAAGGGACATTTTCTGTCACTGAGAGACATTTATCCTGATGCCTGGAGAGGCTGTGCCCAGAAATCTGGACTGTGGGAAGATTTCTCCTTTCCCTCTTTCCAGACATCTGTGCCACAAGTGTCTACGTACAGCCATGCAGACCTGTGCATATACCATATATGCGTGTGTGCGCCTGAGAACCTGAGCACAGGTTTTTTGTTTGATTGGCCTGTTTTAATGTCCTTAAATAACTCCAATGTGATTATTAGCAGCAGACTCTCTGCAAAGGATCAGATCTGTGTACAAAGCATTCTGCTCTCTGTGTTGGCACGCACTTGTGGGTCTGGGCAGTGGTGGAGCAGGGATCGGCTGTACAGACCAGAGATCTCAGTTTTGCCAGTTCACTCTTTCCTATCCTTTCTTTTACGTTCATAGCTATAGAGATAATGAGTAAAGACTCACTACTCTACTCTGGAGGCACCTTTATAGATTATTGCACACATTTATAGTCCCCATCATAACATATCAGTCAACATACTGTTCAAATAATAATAATTGCCTCTACCATGGATTAGTAGCTAGTGCCAGATGTCCTACTCTTTCTTTGTCCACTTACTCTTCCTAACCCCCCAACATTAAATACGGCATTTAGGTTCCAAAACCAAGGGAAATGGATTAAAGAATGTGCTGTAATTTGGTATTTGTAGGTCACTTTAGCCAGGCAAGCATTTCAGAAAGCCCATCAAAATGCTTCAAGCATGTAGAGCTACTCTTGGGAGATCAGGTGAGGCTTGAAATGCATTCTTTAGTTGGTTTCCTTGTCAGGTTTGATTGCAGGAGGTTAAAATGGGACTGGATGAGATTTGACTAGGATTTCCAGTCTGTAGAAAATGTTATTGGGCAGGTCACTGTGAGCCCTCCCCATTCTGCTGGCCTCCTGTTCGGATGGCTGGAGTGATGTGCTGTGAACTGACAGCTCAGGGACGTGCAAGCAAGATGCTCTCTGGAGTGCAGCTGCTCCACTGGGCATTGCTAAGGTAAAGTTGGAATCTGCTGAGATGCCACTGGCTCTCTGCGATGCGGTGAAGAGGAATTAATGTTTGGATGCCAGTGCTGCAGCCCTTGAAAGGCACCCTGGCATAACACTCGTGCCGCGAGCTGCTAGAGAGGCTCCACGTCTTCTTTGGCTTTTTCTTCCCTTCCTTCAAACTCTGTGAAGCAAAGGAGAGCCTTTGGTCTGCATTGTAGAAATTGCAGCATGTGCTGCCCTTTGAGGTGATGAAAAGAGAGCATCTCTCTTCTTTTCCCTCTGCTTGAATTGTTTCTGTGCTTCCTACTGTCTTACAATCCTTTCCCTGTCTCCTACTAGGCAATCTTTGTCTTCTAGGATAAATATATTCTCTACTTTGCTGTCACCTTTGGGTTAAAATGCTAGTCAGTCCAAATGTTATTCTGCTCTTTTCTTGAGTTTTGATTTGTGTGCACGACCTGGGGGGTAGGAAAACCTTAATCTAAGAAACCTTGCTGTTGAACCTTTGGGACCCTGGTAGCTGTGCCCTATTTCGCACCTGGGTCTGGAGCCATGCACTGACCTGATGCATGCTTCATCCAGCGATTAACGTTGCTTCTCCATCAGAGAGTGATAAGCAGAGACACATGATGCTGAAAGTTAACTCTTGAAACTAGATCCTACCCTGTTTGAAGCAATGACCTAGAAACACTTTTGAGGAGCAGTCGCAGTAGCACTTAGGTCACACGAGCATGGTGGAGATGGACTAGAGTGCAGATAAACGTTCAGGGCTCTCAGGGACCAGAGGCAATTGCCTTACAGGCCACCAGTGGTACCTGGGATAATCTGTGAGCCTCTCCTGCAGTGTCTGAGGATTGAGGGGATCGAATCTGCCTTTGCTGTATTTTCTGCACCGACATGGCTACATCATCGTCCTGATGTTAGGACTTATGTCAAGAATAAATACTGTTGATGTTTTCTTCTACTGTCACACATTTATGGTGGCTTAAAAACCTGATTCACTGCCTACTTTCATGCTGAACAGATTAAGTTACGTGGCTACCAAAACACAGGGTTTGAGAGGGAGGTCCAGTTTGTAGTCTTAATGCACAGTCTGTTCTGGGCAGGTCTTCATATGGATCTCTTTTAGACTTTGGTATTTCTTGCACTCTCCTTTATTTGTTTTACTTTTTGAAGACATAATGGTTATGGAAAGAAGCAGAGTACCAATATCTGACAAACAAAGAAGACGGATTTGGGGTTTCTTTTCTGTTTTTTTCTCCTCTAGCACAAGTGATTACTTGCTTTAAAACTCCGTCACTTCAGAGGCAAATCAAACAGAGATGGAGTTTCAAGTGGCTTAACCATAGCAATATGCAAGTTATTCACCAGCCTGTTGCACTGCACAAAGCTGCTAAATACCTGTAAGAGCACCAAGAGTCATCAGATTTACTCAGAGAGAGGAAGCATTAAGTTGAAAAACAAGCAAACTGTCCCCTTTCTGCCATGCCAGGAAACCTACAGAATAAACAAAAAGCCCTCAAGAACTGTACAAGCAACTGTTTTGTAAAGGGAAGTATGTATTGAGGTACAGTACACAACACTCATCTCACGTACTGTGTGCCCCTTTGGCTATTTGAACAGCACAACAATCCCTGTTACACCAGCCTGCTAATATTCAGTGCTGGGCTCTGAGGGAGTTTTACTCTTCTCTTCCACCTGGTAATTTCACTGTGTATCACCACTTCTACCCCGTGCCCTTGCTCCCTGAAAGCCAAGTCAGCTCTTCTCCAACTGTACTTTGAGCTTTTACATGAGCTCTATCCCAGTTGAAGCCTGTCAGGACATTTCTGTTCGGTGGTAGAGGGATTTGCTGATAGGTGAACAGTTCTGCAGTCTTCCCAACCTCTTCTCATTTGCTCAGCTCTGGGGGTATTGTTATCTTTGTATGGGATAAAACAAATACAATTTAAAAAAATCAATTTATTTACTAGATTGAGGGTCCTGCCTGGCACTTATTACTTATATCTGATGTATTAAGAAAACCCAAACAAACAAACAAAAATGTCCAAAATCAACCCAGGTCTGAAAAAGACAAAACTACAAATATTTTTGTGGAAAGGATACAATTAAGGTTGCGAAATACATGTATGGAAAAAAACAGAGGAGCTGATGTTGTTCATGCAGCCTTATTTCAGCCAATGCAGACATGTGCCTTATGTTGCAGCCTTCATTCACACAGTGAGGTGTTGCACTCCTTGGTGCAGGAGGATCAATATGACTAAAGGCCTTCTATGGTGGATACTTGGGAGGAACGTGAGAGAGCAGCACTAACCCACCCAGCTGTGTTTTATGCAGATAGTGAAGCAGTCCTCCCACGCTCCTCGTGTATTCGATGGAAAAAGGTGGGTGTTTCTGGGGGAGGTTGTCCCTGTCCCCCTAAAGAGTTAAGGCTTATGCATAAGGAAGGCTGGATCCTCCCCTCCAGTCTGCTCATTGTTTTTCCCAGTGTAAATAAAAGATCACTTACTGTTTTTCTGTCCTCTTTTCTAACCCCACCTTCTGCTTCTTTTGTGCTGCTGTGAAGTAAAGCCTGTAAAGAGCACCGATGTCATGGTCCGCTTAGGAGGCAACACCCACTGGCCTTGAAAGCCTCACGTATCTCTCTTCTTGGCATTGCACAGATGGGTGATGCGTGACTGCCAGGTTTTGACCTGCTTCTCACAGCTCCTGGCGCAGGCAGCATGGCCTGTCTCTCTGTGGCTTCATCTCCAGCTGCCCCACTCCCATCCGACTCGTTTCTCCCCAAAGATTTGTGGAGCAGTGCAGGAGCACTGGCAGCTGGCACAGGCATCATCCAGACGAGAGCAAGTGAAGGGCTGTAACTTTTCTGTGTGTTGAAACAGCTGAGGGAGGAGACCTGCATGTTGCAGGAAAAGCTGGCTTTGCAAAAGTCATTAGAAAGTACTTTACGAGGAAATCCAAGGGGTGGAAAAATCCCATCTCTTTTCTAGAGATTTGAAATGAAAAGCTAAAACTCTGAGTACTGGTCCAGGGCAAAACCTCCACCCCAAATCCTAATGTCACCCAAATGAGCCCAGGTTCCAAGCTAGTGTCAGAAGGCCTGACCAAGGAAACACAAAACATTAACCCGGGAGTAGCTGACAGAGGATCTACCAGAGAGCAGCCTGGGGACCCGCCCCAGTTCCTGGAGGGCACAGCAGTGAAAGGTGTCCTCCAGAGGTACCAGCCCGCGCCACAGCTGGGTTAGGAGCTAGGATGGAAGATGGCCTTCGCAAAGACCAGGTGTGCTTTCAGCTGGGGTGGGCACTGTCCCATGAAACACTTGCCCTGTCCATGCTCTGTCACTGCTGGGAGTACAGTCCTGTTGTGGTCAGGGCATTAGGAAGCAAAGACTTGGTGTACTAGGTCTGTCTATGCCGTGGATTTACCCTGTGAATTTGAGCAAGCTACTTAATTTCTGTGCTTTGCCCCAATGGGGCCTGTCGTATCCATAGATACACTCCCAAGCCTTGGCGCCCTAAAGGGCTGGGAGAGCTGCTGCCAGGGTGTTGTGTAGTGCCTGCCTCCCAGTGCGTGCATTGCAGCTGGTGAAACTAGTTGCCACCATTAAACATAACGAGCAGGCCTGACACAAGTGGGGGAAGACGAAGATACTGAGCTTTCTGTGTTCTCTAGGCATTGTCGTTTTGGCTTGTCAAGCTTCCCTGTGAATCAATCAAATGACAGCCCAACCTTCGCATGAGCTGTATGAGCAGTAACTTCCACTCTGGGGTCACTTTGGGCTGCAGAATTGGGCTTGTTTTTCTGGAGTAACCTCCTTCTCAGTCATTCAGTGCTAACAGGTTCTGGTCTCTTCTGGAGCACAGAGAGGTGAAATAATACAACAGAAGTGTACAAGCAGCAGAGAAATCCAGAAGCAGCTTTGCCGTGAAGGCCTGAATTTTGTCTTAGTGTTTCTTAACCAGGTCCTTGGTCTTGATGCAATTAGTGCAGTCTGAGGTAACGTGAATTCATACGGCTGCTTTGCCTTCAGGACTAAATTGGTTTCTCAGGGAGATCTGGAAATCCTTTCCCTAGCCCATTACAGTGCATCACGGTATGATGTGTCTAAAGGGGAGCACTGCAACTGAGCTCATATAGGCTGAGCTGTATGACAGTATCTGCATGCCCAACTCCCACTAATCAGATGTCTAATGTGATATCACTTGGAGAGGGAGAGGGAATAGGGCAAAGAAAGCTTCCCTTTTTCACCCTCAAAGGAATAAAAGCAGTTGCCATCAGGTAAATCAGAACAATTACTTGAGTTTATTAAATCATGCTGTCTTTTCTGGTAATGGCTTATCTCTTCTCCTATATCTTCCAGCCTGTTGGCCAGTCTCTCCATCTGGCCTGCATCTCCCCTGGTGCATCATGGTCTGCCTGTGCATGAGGGGAATGGTGTGGTGTTGCTGTGTGGTCAAAACTCCACAGGCTGGTCACAGAGTATGGGTCATGGAAAGAGACTGGAGAATTTAGGCAAATAATCACGGGTCGCTCTGATGAGAAAGAAGGGAGGAAACTGGTTTAAAGTAAGAGTCAAGACCAGTCTTGTTGCATGAAAGCTGAAAGTTTATTTTGGATCAAAACATGAAAACAATATCTGTCAGTCTTTCCAAATGGAAAACTTGGATTTTTAGTTCTGAACTGAATTGTTTCACTTCCTGGATGCCAGCATATCTTTGGTGAATTTTTATGAAAATTTAAAAATGTCAGGCAAAAGCAGACACTTCAGGATAAAACTCTGGTTTCTGTTTAAAAAAACCCAGCCTGAATAGGAGAACTGTGTGGTCATTTCTTGGCATTGCAGCATTTGTACAACAGTACTGGAGTGTGCATTCGTTGTATGAATGAAGAAATGTTCAGTTGAAAAGGTTCTTCAAACTAGTTCTTGGGACATCCAGGAGAAGGGAACATGCATTGGTTGTTCTGTAAAATGCTGACTATGAAGATGGGGTGAGAGTACTTATGCTTGATTTACTGCTCTAGTAAAATTAAAGGTACTTATTTTGTTATTGCCATTAAGAAGTTGGGGAGATACTTTTCACACACTTTTTTCATGAGGGGCGTAGGTACCCATTTGCTGTAACAGAACATTTCCCTTGAAGTTCCTCTATTTACTGCTTGTGCCTTTGTTGCTGTGCAAGGTTTCTGCCTTGAAAACCCTGACAGTTCCTTGGGGGCAAGGGGCTGTTTTCTGCTGCAGAAGGTAGAGACCCAGCCAGCCCAGCCCTCCCATTCCTCATCTCTATGCGCTGTGCTGGTGGGACAGAGAGGGAAGATGTGCAACCACAGTGTTGCCTCCCTGTCTCATGGCCAGGCAGCTTGTGATTGTCTGGAGAGGTCAAGAGGGAACAGCTCTGCCTTGCCTGCTCCCGCCCTTGCTGCCTGTCAACTCTCAAGGGAATGGGGTGGCTCCAGCTTTCCTTTTCCCACACCTTTTCTCCCAGTCTTGCACAAAGGAGTGGGAAAGAGCATCCCTTGGGACTCCCCTGGGTGGGTCAACAAGACTATAGCACAGTCGAGCCTCAAATAAGCAGTGAAGGAAGTGGGAAAGGACCAGAATTCAGATACTATGTCACAGTGGGAGCAGCCAAACATCTATCTTGGGATACGTTTGTTTGTTTGTTTTTTGGGGTTTTTTAGGGTTGGGTGGTTTTTTTGCTTGTTTTTAAACTTTGATAAGGCTTTTGCTCTCCCTGCAGTCCTTGCCCATCAGCCTGCCCATGCATCTAAGCAAGAATATATTCTTTTCTGTGCTTGGCTTTTATTTTCTTTCAAAGGAAGTCAGACCTTTTTGTCAACACTGTAGGGAAGCAAAAAATTTGGTACCGACAGTTCATTAAAACCACCACTCTTCCCACCTTCTCAGAGCCCTGTTGTATGCCAGGGTGATACTAATTCACCCAAACTACATTTCTGGTATAATAAAGCTGCAGAAGCTGCTTTGGAGCAGAAAAATATCCTCACGTAACCTGCTTCACTCTGCTAGGACCAAAGGAATCACAGAATGACAAGGTTGGAAAAGACCTTTAAGATCATGAAGTCCAACTGTTCCCATCCTATGCGAAACCATACCCCTAAGTACCTCATCTACCCTTTTTTAAACACATGTGGATGTGGAGACTGGTGGGAAAGGGAAACCTCCTGGCCCCACACTGCCTTTCAGGGGGCTCCTTGCCCGTTCCTATTTCTATCACAACCAGTTTGCTCCATGCACTCCTGCCATGGGGAGTAGATGATGTGTTTCTCTGCTGGTTGCTATGCCAATAGGGAACAATAAGCTTTGTTCCTCCTCTTTTTCAAAATAGATTCATAGTTTGTAACTATATATATGTATGTATATATGTATATTTATACTTGTACATTATTTGGAAATGAGCAGTTGTTAGTGATGGAAATTGTGGTGAGGACATTATCTGATTATTTTATATTCCACCTGTCTCACTGTTTCCGGTTTTCAGATCATCAGAAGAGTAGCCTGGGGTATAATTGATGGTGACCCACCCATGAGGTCTTAGACTTAATCTTTCTCATCTTGTTTTACAATATTTCTGTCAGTCATCTGTCCTTCATTTTGCTCAGTGGCTTAAACTGGGGATATGCTTCCTGTTTCTCTTCCAGAATAACCTCTAGAAAGGCAGAAGGAGCATTTCATGACCTACACCAAGTTGTGCAAAGTGCAGCATAATCAACATGATTATCAAGATAATTTGTCAGTGGATAATTCATCTCCCAGTCCTTGCAGTGAACAGACATATCCTAAAGAATTCTTGGACATGAAGAAGTTTTGTCACAAACAAGGAACAAATGCAAAATACACATTTTTCCTAGAAATTGCTTACTTCAGAACAACATATCTGAGCAAAAAAGTGTGTGACACAACCTATCATTCAGTTTCCTTAATAGCTGTTTCTTGGTCTGAGTAACACCAGGTGTCTTCTGTAGGCAAACAGAGTCGCAGGTATTTAGTCTGATTATCTCAGTAATATCACACAGATGTGAACTTTCTAATGAAAGAATGGATGGATTTGGAAAGGGCTTGCCTAGACTTCTAAATAAAGGTGGTCTTTGTGGAGGTTTTCAGGCAGTGCTGGAGCATACATGGAGAAGGCTCGCAGGGTCAACAGCATGCTCCAAAAGCCAAATTCTCTCTTCCAGTACAAGTTCAAAACTCCATTTACACCTGTGGGGAATGTGGGTCACCATTACCCCAAATAGCGTTAACTGTTTTCACACCCTGCCTAATACTATTAACTTTCCCCAGGGGTCTCCGTTTGTTGTCCATATCAGTGATGGTGTGATGACTGGAGGCAGTTAAAGGCCTTTTCTGGGGAGCTGGGTATGATCAGGAGGGAGGCCTTTAGCTCTGAGTTTGCAAACTACTGGCAGACTTTCACATGTGACATGAATTATACAGCAGGTCTTCTGGAGAGAAACACTGTGGGCATCCCGAGGAAAGTGAGCTGGGAGATACAGTTCTGGTTTGCAGGGGGAAGGAGAAAACTGGCTGGGATTTTCAACAAGTGGTTGGTTGGATTCAGCACTTTCTGAAGGAGCTAAACGCCACCACTTGAGGGATATTTAAAGGTACCGCCATTGGCTAAACTGTCCGAAGGAACAGGAACGCATTTTAAAAACACACATATTTTTTACATTGTGCCTTCTTCTAAATCCTGTCCCTGCTGTTATCACTGCAGCTAGGACAGGATGCTCATGTTTGACAGGACAGTCTCTTCATCTACTTTTATTCTTCCCCTTGTATGCAGTTGCAATACTCATGTTGTTTTTTATGCTTTTCTGAACCACTCTGATGTTTGCCTTTTTTTTTTTTTTAAATAGCTTATTAAAATTAAATAAATGATAGGAACCAATGATTGTTGCTTGAGTAAGAAGTAATGGAAGAAGAAATATCAAAAGAGAAAACCCATTTCAGTCTCAGGGTTATATGTTTCTATAACTAACAGCAAATGTTAAAATAAACTTGTGAAAAATATTTCCATGGTGAATTTCCCATTAGAAGCATGCAACCATTTCCAAAACAGTCACCTAGTTTCTGCACACTATATCTCACCCACAGGAAATTGCTTGAAGCTAAACTGGTGGATGTAAATTTTCTCTTAACAAATTTGAAGCTAATTCCGAGGTGACTATTCTAAAATAAGGATGGATTTTAAACAGGAAAAGTGAAGATCCTTATTTACCCACTTTTAATTAACCTCCTGACCTTGACATGATTCTGGTCCAGACTGCATCGGATAGCTGTTGACATTGCAGGGAAGTTACTCTGGGCCAATGCCCAACGTGGAGTTGATCAGATCCTGGCCTTGGGTTGGAAGTGATGAGCGCACATGCCTGGCGATTTTTTTCTTCCACGTTTTAAACTGAAATGCAAAAAAGAAGACAGGTAAGTGGACAGCTTTTAGAGTCCCTACAATGGAGCAGCAGCGGTGGGGACTCCTACACCTTCCCCCTGCACTCCCCCGCCTTACCCCTTAAAGGGCTTTAGCTGTGTTTGTGGAAACTTTGGGGTTGCAGAAAACCTGCTTTTTAAACATTCTGACCATTTCAGGGCTTGAAAGGCTGAGGGCCCGGATTGTTCCCCTGAGAAGTGAGCACAGGGTTGTTTCTGGTTGCTCCTTTCCTCCTGCTGGTGTTTCGGGTTGGGGGGGTGGGCCAGGCAGCAATTGCTGCAGCAGCAGCTGTAGGCTGTACTTGAGGAGGTCATTGCTGGTGGGACTTGGTAATGCTCCTGCAACTCATTTTCTCCCTTTGTTACAGCTTTGAGCTATTTGTAGCCTTGAGGTATTTGAGAGAAGCGCTCTTCTGGATTTAAATGGTTTGGCCAAAAAAGCTGCAGGAAGGGAGGTTTGTACGTGGAGATGTTTGTCTTAACCGTGGCTCCAGGGTAAAGGTGTGGCAGCAACACAGGGAATTTTGCTTTACAGTGTGTGGCAGTATGCACAATTTTAGGCACCCTGACTTGGCTCGGCATACCTGCTGTTTTACAGTGCATCTTAATCCCAACATTCTGGTTTTCACAATCCGTACACCACCACCACCCACCCCCCCAATCCCTCTTCTCTCTTAAAACAAGTCCAGGTGTCTTTTGAGATCATGTACAGCCTTTGTTTCAGCTGGCTTCATGGTAACTTGTTCCACATGTTTATTACCCTTCAGCTGAAGCAGTTCTGCCTGATGACTTCCCTGTTTACTCCTAGTTGTTTTATTTGAAATGTTTGTGACCTGTTTTGACATCCCTTCCTTCACCCTGCTCCTCCTTCCTTCACCCTGCTCCTCCACCTGAGCTTTGTAAAGGTTACCTCCATCACCCCCTTTCATGATTTAAAAAAATCCTCTACTAAGTACTCTCTTTTCCAATGAGAATAAACATAACATGCCCCCACTTCACCTACCTAATAATTTAGGGCCCAGTAAGAGCCAAGGTCTGGTTTCACTTTTTGCTGCCCTGCTCTTGCACCCTCTGAGGCAATAATATTCTCGCTGTGATAGAGTGACTAATGCAGAGCATCTGTTAAGCCTCCATCTGCAGAACAAGCCATTGATTTCTCGTTATTGCTGTATCTCTACTAACATAAGTTTGTATCTCATTTCTCTCTTTTTTTTCCCCTTTTCTCTGATGTTCTGCCATATATTAGTGGTTTAAATTATGTTTTTTTCCATTACAACCCTTAAAATCCTTTACCTCTACAAAGTGTCATGTCGTTATGGTACTTAGCATATACAGCTTTGCCTGATTCCTTTCTCAGGGATTAATTTATTTTGTGCTCTTTGTGTTGAGCTACATTTGCTGAGTGAACCAAATTCTTCTGCATTGACTGTGCTCAGCCTAGATTTATGTCCTAACATGAGAGCTCAAACACTGTGCGAAGACATTCTTTTCAGTGTTTCTGTATTGACATCAGTGTAGGAGTATAAACTCAGTACTGTGAACCAAAGGCAACTCTACAGACCGTTGTTCATCGCTGCCATAGTGTAAGAGCCCTAATCGAAGGTAGCGTAGGTCATGAGGACATTTTTGTCTGGAAGATGCTGACACGGGAACAGTGTTTGCGGAAAGTGGGATGGGAAAACCCTTGTACATCTGACCCCTCCAATCAGTATCCCCTTCCCAGTATAAAGCTCCCACTCAATATCTGTCTTTATCTCTTGCTCCACAGTCGCTCCTTCTGTCCCTTTACTTTGCAATCCATAACTTTCTGTTTGCCTCCATTAGTCATCTCTGATGCTGGGCCTTGTCAAAACTTTGTTTGAAAAAAATCTAACCTCAGTGTGCTATACAGCATCTGTCATGTTTTTCTTATCTGCCATGGCAATATTATCTTCAAAGATATCCAGCAGGTTAGTTAAGCATGACCTCCTGTGTCTAAATGTGTGCTGCCTGTCCTTAATCAAACTGCCTTTTCAGGTGTTCTCATGTCACATCCCTTAAAGGTTTCCTGTGCCAGATGTTAATCCTGCCGCTCTAGAATTTCCTGGCTTGGTTCTTGGACCCCTTTCAGGGGTGGGGGAAACAAGGCCTACTTTTAGCTTCAATAGCTTCTGTCAGACTCGGGGTAGTTGAACATACCATCTTCCCTATCCCCTCTTTTATCACTGTTGTTGCTCCCTCATTAACGGGGGCTGACTGTTTATGGGCACTTAGACCATATTCACCTTTCCAAACCAGTGGCTGTCTCAGAGACACTGTTTTACAAAAGTATTTATAACTGAGGAGATACGTTGATGCTTTGCCAGAAAACTAAAGGTCAAAACAGATGTACTCAAACTGGAGCAATGCTGTAGCTGCCCTTATTTATTAAAGGGGAAAAAGCTTGAAGAAATGGCTCAGTCCTTCTGCACCAAGATGCAGTAACTTGGGTTTTCTTAAAGATGTGTTGGCAGATGGTTCAGTTCTTTGAATTGCGCTAGTTATGGTGGTAGGAACAGTGTGGGTACCGGGGCTTTTTTTGGCCTCAGAGAAACAACCTGCTGTGCAGAGACTGTATTTCTTCTTGATGAAGGTAACTTGTCTTATGTGATGAGTCTTCCCTCTTCCGTATGCCAGATTGGAGATCTCTTTTCCTACTCCAGAAAGCCATGCCATTTCTTACTCCTCTCTTCTTGCGTGCCAATGATCTATAGGCCATTAAAGGTAATTTTTTTTCACACTGGTTGAGTTTTGGGATGGTGGTCCGTATGGAGGAACAGAACCAAACATCAGCTGCATGGGGCTCCGTTCTCCTTTTTCAGTGAGTCAAAGATTCCCATTTCTCAGCTTATCGCTGTGGGTGAGACATCAGCATGGAGGAAGATAATTAGTGTGAGTAGGTGTGGAGGGGCCTTGTTCTTCCTTGCAGCTCTACAGAAACAGTGAATAGGAATGAAAGAATAAAGTGACAGATCGATTATCTCATATCTTATTAGAAAACATTGGAAATGTGTATTAGAAAACATGTTAATAAAGATAAAAGCCAATCTTCCCCGATTCTCAAATTCATGGCTCTTTTTGAAATATTAGGGTAGAACAGTCCTATTTTAGCTCCATTCGAAGTGAAAGCATGCTCCTATGTTTCTATGCTAGACGTGATATTCTAAAGGGGCCGTGATAATATTTAACTAAACTGCTTTCCCTGGTTTTTAAATACCCAGAGCAAAAGTGCTGCATGCCTTCACAGGTCAGAGTAACTGGAATTACCTTCATGGTGTGTCCTCATTTGCTTTTTAATTAACCTTCATACCCTTAATTCTGTGATAATTAAGGGATATTTTTAAGATCTCAGATCAGCAGCGCACATACTGCCATCAGGTACAGGAGATCTTCTCTGGATAAGGGGATTTATCGCATTGAGGGCAAAGAGCAGACTCTTTCTTTCCCATCTGCAGGTCAGGAAGAAAAATGGGATTTAATTTTTGTCCACACTAGAGGAAAAGCACACAGATAACTTTAGGTGTAGAGGTGACAGGAGTTGGGCTGTTCATTTCGCTGCATGAGCGGGGACTGTTGGTAGTATTTAAAGGAAAATGGGTACATAAGGGTTTGAGTCACTGGTGCTGTAGGATGAACTTGGCCTTGAAATAAACCAAGTCTTGGCTCTCTTCCCCTCGGTTTTCCCATTCGCTGCTGCTTCAGTTAGAAAGCTGCTGATATTTCTGAAAGTTAGGGAGGACTGTGCCTCCAGGTCAGGCTCTCCAAAGCCCAAAGGTGGGGCTGAAATGCCCAGGAGGTTCCCAAATCCGCATTAGCATTATGGTCCCTAATCTCTGGGAAGTAACTGCAGAGTTTTATGTGTTTCTTTTACCAAGCCTTTACAGACCTTTCTTTTTTTTCCCCTCCAATTTTACATTTCTTGTTTTCATATACTGATTTCCTTTAGAGGTATGCCAAAAAAGTAAAAAAAAAAAAGTAGGATGGAAGCAGGAATATGCAACTGAGAAAACTCTTTCAACAAATATTATTACCACAAACCTACATACCAGTCTGGTTTCGTTACTATAGCAGCAGCACTAGTGAGGTATGGTGTCAGGCTGTGAGACCATAAATCAAGTGCAAAACCTCTAGTTGTGTCCAATAGGATCTTATCCCATTCTTCAGTCTTCCCCTACCTGCACTTACTGTGTACTTCTGGTTTGGACAGTGGAGCATCTGAAGCATAATTTGTAGAAGAAATTATTTTTGTCTCCAGTCACAAGCCAGAAAGGCCAAATTTTATATCTCCATCAGCTAAGAAGACATTTTCTCTTTCAAATCAGCTTCATTCTGGTTGTTTAATAGGTAAGCGTGGAGGCCTGTAAGCATCCAACTCTTTTTTTTTTTAATTAGCAGAATATAAAATTATATTCAAAATTTGTTTGAAAACAATCCAGAAGAATTTTGATTGCCTCATCATTGTTAGGCAAATAACTGTATGAATAGGCTGCTTAGTTTTGTTAGAGGAACAAATGTGGAGTGCAGTGACTGGCAAGACACAAATAATTGGTTTGGCCAGTGGCCTGATTTGGCTGGTTGGTCAGTTTGTCTGTCTTTCTTTCTTTCTCCAACAAAAATAAATGAGCTTCCCAGTTCATCTTTCATTTTCAGTAGAGCAAGTCTAGCCAGCCAGTTTTCTTCCTTGATTGATCAAAAGATCCAGAAACAGAAATGCAACCAAACCATGTGCGGCATTTGAAGGAAGGCTGTCAAATTATTTTTATTCTATTGATTGATTGCAGGAAATTCCAGTTTCTGACTGACATACTATAGTACAGATGCTCTTCAGAGAAAGGGATTGTTCTTTCAAGACACCTACCATGTGTCTAGCTTCTCTTGGCCTTTTTCTACAGTGTTGATCCTTGCATCTGTAGCCTTTTTATTTTGTCTTTCTTTTTGAGGCAGGGGAAAATGTAGGTGAGTAGAAATTTTTGTTAACAAAAGTGGGATTTCTTTGGCTCACGGCTATTTTAATGTGATAAAATGCCAGTGGAGCGAACGTAGTCTGTTCTGTCTTTTGCTGATGTGCATGCCATCTATGCTGGCAAGACTTAACACTTCTAACTTCCACTGGAAAAAATGGAAGGCTAACCATGACTAGACATGACAAATGATGAATTTGGTATGGACAAGAATGTGCCATTCAGAAAACATATAGAAAGATCTGTGGGATAATGGAGAAAATGCACTTTTCCCAGTTCCCCCGTCTGTCCCACCCCCCAACTTCATTTGCTTCTATCTTGGGTAACTATTGGAGAGTCGATATACACAAATGTGTTTTTTCTGGCTGGCTGCATTTTATTAAAGCCACTGGTCAAAACAGTTGCTGTTGGGGAGCTTGCATTTGCACACAGAGCAGTGTGTCTTCACACTGAATACAGGACTGTGCCAGGTGGCTTGGTGACTAAACCGTGCACTCCTCTTGCACACTCTCTTGCTCTCCCCATCCTCACCCCCTCCGTTTTCAAATCACTGCGAAGGAACTCTGCTTTTAATGAGACTTCCTTGTTGCTCCTTCCCTTGCCCACATCAGTAGCGGACAGCGTTAATCCAAGATGAGTTTGGAGCAGGTAGCAACTGGACAGTGAGAGAGAGCTCAGTCTCTAATGGCCATGAGATCATTCTTCCTGCAAAAATGCTTCACCTGGTTTACGTGAGTCCAAACAGCTAAAATTTCAGTATGATCTCATACATTGTTTCCCCTGGGCAGCTTGCAGATGGCTTGTTTTCCCCGTTGCATTGGCTTTAATCCCCATACCTGTTTACTGCCACTGCTCTGTGTGGTTGTTACTCCTGTGTATGCTTAATGTATTGCCTGGGGCTTATTTTCAAGCCCATCTCCTTTATGTCTTGGGCTTTACTATGGATTCAGGTGGACACACCCAAATGCATCCTTTCTTCTGCATACTTTCTCTTTTTTTTTCAGTAAAAGCTTTATTTCAACATGTGATGAGTTTAATCTTTCTAGCCACGTAGTTGATCTCATGACTTGTGCTGGAAGTCATCTACTACATATGATTTTATGGGGGGGGGCTAAAAATTCATCCTTTTTTACTGTGTCCATTGCCATGACTGCCTTGAGTACGTTTCAAGATTTGTGTGGTGGGATGTACATCTATGCATGTGAGATACTTGTATCACACGTGTTTATGATTACCTTGGAGTACATTCCTAGGTTTCTGCACCAGTGGAATAAATTGCATTTAGTTTGCAGCTCTGACCTTCTCACCTGCACTCTGCTCACTATAATCTTACTCTGCAGGAATTGCTTTGAACACCTCAATTCAATAAGACTGTTTTTATACAACACACTATTTTCTAATAAAAATAACCTGCTATAAAAATACTTCTCTTTTTTCCCCTCCGCCATCTCTTGCAGCCTCCACTGGGTCACAGCAAGGAATGAATATTATGCTGATCTAAAACTTAAGCTCTACAGGCTTAGGACTGTATATATTAAGAACAGATTATCTCATGAATCAGCTAGGCTAGAACAGATGATGTTTCACCAAGGTCCTTAAAAGCTTTCTTTTAAAACTGGCAGGAATAATGAAATGTTATCACACCTTAGAAATAAAAGAGTTATGTGATTCAAGATGGAGAATAGAAATGATTTATCCTGTGAGGGAAAAGGAAGCTAAGGCAAATGATAGGGTGAAGCAGGAGGCCAGGAGATCAGCCAGGTTGTCTCTCTGCTTTTCTCTTCCATTCATTCCCTTCATTGCCACAAGGAGAACAGCAGAATTACTGTTCAGAGCCCTGCATAAACTATCTCACTTGTGTGAGCATCCCCATGTGAGGCACCTACAGCTTTTATTTTGTAGAACTTTATATTTTTCCTCCTAATTCTCTATTAGGGATCCAATCCAAGAAGTTTGAGTACAATTTAATTGCATCTAGTAAAAGATAACTTGTGCGATGGTTGTTTAAGAAAACTTCTATTTTTAATCTGAATATGAAAACATTTGGGTACAAGCTCATGTTGGAATGGCATGTGTAGATATTGTCACCCAGACATTAGCAGGAAAACAGTGCATTGTGTTGTCTGTCTATATAGACACTCCACTTTGAACACTCGCCAGTTTTCTATACTTGAGCTAACTATTATGTTGATCTCAAATAAAGGCATACGGTATATGATATTTTTAAATGGTTATCACTGGCATGCATAGCAGATGTTTTGGGGAACATGTTTTCAAGCAGACGTAGCAGCTGACAGTGACTTTTTTGGTGGAATGAAATAGTAAGCACTGGACAGGAGGTCTCTTATTCTGCCTCCGCCTCCCATATTTACTTTGATGGTGCAGAAACTCAAAGTCGCAGGTTAAATCACCTGTGTGTCAAGAGACAGTCTTCCAGTTGTCTTTTATGTACCCAAAAGGGTAAGACAATTTGTTTCAAAAATGCAGAGGGTTAGAGCATGGCTTTGCTTGCTGTAATCCTGGAGAACCATGGGATGTGCCCTGAGCAGACCCAGCGAGGAAGGCGACAAAGCTAAGAAGGCACCATGTGTCTGTTCACATGCACTCTAGGAAAATTTGGATGCTAACATGTGGCCAGCTCTACCATGAATTCTGAAATGTGATTTGACTAAGAGTAAGCCTGATTACCCTGACTTCGTAATTAAGTCAGACTTACTCAGTCTGCCTCTGACTAAGAGTAACTGCATCAAAAATGCAGCAACCGGTCTGTGCTCAGGCCTGGTTCCAGGGGACCGATGTGGCTCTGCCGGTTCACGTTTGTTCCAAAAACAGCACTGGGGTAACTTTGTACTGGCAGGCTATATGCGGGATCAAGTGTCGTTCGTCCTCCCACAGCTGGCTAGAGGCCAGCATAAACTCTGTATCATGTATTCTAGCTAATTCATCTTAAATGTGATTATGTGCCCTGGGCTGATCCAGATCAAATGTGTACTGAGAGCAAAGAGCCAGGATTAATGATTGCGGAGGCATGACCTGAATTCAGCCATGGAAGGGAAAGCTGTGATGTAGTCCGGTTCCTCTGACGGAGCTGCTCAGCACCTCCTTCCTCAGGAAGCTGGGCCAGCAGTGGGAAAGGATCAGTTCAGTCATGGGAACCGTTTTTTATGGTGGTGGTGTCATTTTGTTCCTCTCCAAAGGTGCCTGCGTTTATTCTCCTCTGAACTATGTAACTGTACATGTGGATTGACACAGGAGTTAGGAGATCGCTCTGTAAAATACCAGCTACTGTTTTGCTGTAGTCTCTCCAGATCTGATGACAAAGTTGGACCTTTCCATTGCTAAGGCTGTCTTAAATTCTTACATTGAGAGCCTCTTGTTGAACAAGGCTGCTCAAGTTTCTCTCTTTCTTGGTCAGGCCTGCTGGATGTGCTCCCAGGACATCTCCACATGGGAATGCAGAGGTTCCTTCCTGAACCTCCTGCCCATCAGCCTGTGGAGATCACTATCCTAAAGTCCCAGCAGCGCTGCTCCCCACTGCCTGGCCATGTGGTTCACGTCTGTCATGGGTGCTAGTCATGGTTAAGTCTTTGGGTGGGAGACCTGTCAGAACATGGCTTTTTGTGGCAAGGTGCTGCCAGGCGGGCAGGAGGAGCAGGATTTGTAGGTCTGATCCCTGTAACCCAGGGGACCTTCTAACTGCAGAGCCATTGCAAGGTGTGGAAGTTAATGCCAGGCATTCCCTGGGGGAAAGGAAAGGCTCTGGTGTTTTTGTGAGCGTTGCAGGGATTACAGCAGTAGGGAGTGTACAGCGATAATCTCCTATCACCTTACAGTCCAGATTCAACCACCCAAATGTCAGCGTTGTAAAGTGAAACTGAGATGGTGGCTGAAGGGAGGCCAAGGTTGCTTGAGCTTGGTGTGGAAAGCTGGAGGTAGTTTTGCAGTGAAGCCTGTGAAAGGATAACTGTTTTGCAAACATGGGGCTGTACTTCACCATCCTTCCTTTCCACTAGCCTGATTCTCATGCCAAAAGCCCTTGATCACCTTTGGCTCCTCCTGCTTTCATGTCCCAAAGCCATCTGCAGTAGAAACTTTGGTCAGCCTACCATCTTCCACCCAGCACTTCCCCGTCTCCCCAAAAACCTACCCCTACTCTTCCACAACAGTGCTGCTTTCATCTCCCTTTCTGTAGCCATGTATCCATCCACTTTGAATGGGTCCCTCTGTTTCACCCCTTCATGCTCAAGCCCCCCTTTCCCCTCGCTGGTTCACTCCTGCATGTATGCTTCTCTTCCACACTGCCCTCTGACTCATCGGTGCTGCTAACCTTGCCTGCAGATTTTTCATTTTCTCTACCAAGCATACTTTAGATGTGAAATCTGCAGTTAATCTGTAAGTAAAGTCTTTTCCTGGCCCTGAAGACACTCCTTAACTCTGTTTTCTACATAGAATTATGCAGCTGAGAGGCACTAGATGATAGGAGTCAGCACTTCGTAATAATATTTCAGATATACAAATTGGAAGCATTTGCTTACATCTTTCTTACCACACCTTTGCATATTACTTTGGCAGACAGTGGTGAAATACTTAGATCACAAACTCCCCCAGGCAGAGAGCAGGTCCTCCTATCTGCTTTTTACCTGGCACTGGTACTGTTATCACATGAGCTTCTCATGCTGGTAATTGGACTTGAAAATGGAGGGATTTGTTTCATCATATAAAGTTTGTGAGGTTTTGATGAAGTATTTTCCCTAACACCTAAAATATATTGCTTCTGAAACACTGCCAGGGCACTTGGTGGGTTTTATAGTGAATAGATGCCTCAGGCTTCCACTCTTTTTCCTGGTCAAACCAATGGCTCCCTTGTGGTAAATGGACACTGCCCATCCTGGACAGATACCTAATGGGGGATAGTGAGGGATGCAGGGCATGACCCTGAGGCAAGAGCATGAGCAACACCTGGAAACAGTTCTCCAGGTTGACTGCTGCAGCGCTTAACATGTGTACTCTATGGGATTTAGTGCACTGACATTTTTCAGTAGAAAATAGAAGGAAGTATTCCTTAAGCAAAAACATGAGTTTTCTGCATAGTTGTTTTCCAGAGGAAAAATTTCTCTCAGTTCTCATAATAGCAATAGCTGGACCCTGATCCGCAGCTGTTCTTTAAAACTCCGTGATCTTTGGAGCCGTGTCGAAGGCTGTACAGAGTTGAAGGATCTGCGTCCCTTACTGAGCATAGCAGGGATGCAAAGCTACCTTTGCAGAAAATAAAGAGGATAAGACTATCTGTGTAATCAGCAACAAAATCAAAGGAGGTTTGGAAACCCATTCCGTCGTCATATTTCAAACCAGTTTTTAAAGTGACGTGGGAAACCCTCCTCGCAATTTTGGAGGGCTGCTGGCACAAGCCGCCTCTCATTCCTACCTCAGACGCTGAAGGATGAGAAGTGGTTTCATTTTTGCAAAATTAAATTAAAAACACACTGAAAATATCTGTATGTAGAACTGCCAGTGGGCAAATTTTAAAGTTGCAGATTGCTCTTCAGGATTAATCATGTTAATTTATGGCTAGATGTGACTCATTTGATTACTTATGAAAATCAAAGCCGAGCGAGTTTCTTTACCATATGTAGGAACAGGGCAAGTGTGTGTGTGTGTGTGCGTGTGTGCATTATCAAAAGGAGGAGTTACTTCACCATCACACTCCTGTGCTGCCTTTCATCCTTGCAACCCATGAAACAAGAATTAATGCAAAATCAGTTTTCACTGCTTTAATTCTTTTTTTTTTTTTTCCGCTTTATTTTAATTAAGGACTGCCTGTCCCAGCAGTTTGCTTCATTTTTTCCTGGAGATTTCTCAATTCAAGATGTCTGACAGAACTACAGGAGGTTTCACATTCAGCATTTTGATGGTTTCTCATGTTCTGTTCTTTATTTTTGGAAATTATCACAAGAATAGCTTGAACCAGTTTGACCTGTTTGTACATCTCATAGCACAATGGGGCTCTAATTGAGGCATCTCACATTACTGAGCCGATGCCATTATTATTTAAAAGCAAGTAGGTACCTATTAGGAATATTTATTCCCCTCTTCTATCAAGAAAGCAATTTTCTAAAGAGAGTCGTGTTTTTGTCTTATTTAGGGTATTGATTACCTACTGCTTTGAAATAAAAGGAGATTTATATGCTCTGCTGCTAGATAATCTGTGAAGGACTGTTATGGTGAGACTGAGCCCCTAGGCTGGGAGCCAGGAAGAGAGAAGATGTTTCGCAGCTTGGCTCTACCTTTCTCATATGATTCATCGGATGCTATTTAAATCTCTTTATACCTCTGTTCGGTTCTTGATTTCACAGGAAAGTTGTAATTGTTGTAATTGTCATGATGCTGAGCTCCCTGGCTCATGGGGCCTGCAGGAATGCTTGCCGTGGTATGGAGACAATGTGCAGACAGCTCTTCTGCTCTGCTGTTTGCCCCAGCTACGCAGAAGTCATGCCCAAGTGACCTGAGATTCAGTTAATGGGGCTCTTTTTATTATTTGGGTTTTTTTAAATCTTGAAACATTTTGAAGTGTTTAAAGTCTTTTTTATTACTCTGCAGTGAGAGTAGTTAGAAAAATACTTAGTTTGAAATCAAAACAGGGGCTCTTGCAATGAGGAGGGCCACAAGGATGATTAGAGGGCTGGAGCACCTGCCCTACAAAGAAAGGCTGAGGGAGCTGAGCTTGTTCAGTCTGGAGAAGAGAAGGCTGCGGGGGGACCTCATTGCAGCCTTCCAGTACCTGAAGAGAACTTATAAGCAGGAGGGGATTAAACTTTTTAAAAAGGTAGATAATGGCAGGACAAGGGGGAATGGACTAAAGCTAAAGGAGGGAAGGTTTAGATTAGATATTAGGGGGAAGTTTTTTACAGAAAGAGTGGTGAGGTGCTGGAACAGGCTGCCCAGAGAAGTAGTGGATGCCCCGTCCCTGGAAGTGTTCAAGGCCAGGTTGGATGGGGCCCTGGGCAACCTTGTGTAGATCCAGACCTAGAGGTTGGTGGCCCTGCCTGTGGCAGGGGGGTTGGAGCTCTATGATCCATGGGGTCCCTTCCAACCCAGACCATTCTATGATTCTATGATTCTATGATGCCAAGCTCTAAGACTTCTGGCAGAGCAGCGGATTTCGTAGCTGAGATGGCAAGGCTCGGTGTACACCAGCATGTGCTTCTGTGGAGCTTCTGGAGGAACATGTTCTGTAGCAGCAACAGTAGTTTTCTAAAGCTCTCCTCAAGAGGAAAAAAGACTTGGGGGTGATCTGTAGACAGAAAAAAAGAGCAGTGAAAAAAAAAAAAAAGGCGGGGGAGCAAATTTCTCTGCTTTCAGACAGATGCAGAGTTATGGGCTTGGGAGGATGCTGAGGAATTTAAAATTCCGATGAGTGTGTCAGTAGGTGTGTTTTGCGCTGCTTGTATCGCGCGAATCTGAAGGAAGCTCTGAGTAACGTGTTCCTGGTAGTAGCGTTTGCAGGGATGGGGGTGAAGGAGTGCTGTCTCCCAAGCTGTTCTTGAAGTAGTAACACCATACTTCGTGTTGGCGTGAGCAACAGACACGGTGTTCCTCACGCCCCCAGAAATACCTCCTTGGTGCTGCTTCCAGATCACCCGCACTGAAAAGACAGCTCCTCAAGCTTGCGGCACGTACAGTCGAAATTGGGCCCTACCTAGTTTTTGGTTGGTTGTTCGACATGGACTCAGCGGACAATGGGAGTGGGGCCTGCAAGAACTGTGTAATTAAGAGATCAGTCTCAAAGCAGAGGACGATAAATATAACAGGGCTGCAAGGGGGACGTAAGAAACATGGAAGAGGGGTGGGTTTGCTGCTGCTCTATATTTTCATAGCCCCACTAACCCCTGCTGATTGTCAGCACTCAGCTGGGGGGCTGGCATGAGGTTTTCAGGCACCAGAGCATGGTGGCAGGGCCCTGTCTGATGGGCTCCCTGCTGCCCGTGCGCAGCCTGGCCAGCAGCACCCTCCTACTTCTCAGAGCAAAAAGCTTCCACGAGTGACCTTTTCTCCAGGCTGCTCCAAATTTCATGTTTCCTTTGTGAGCAGTGAGACACCCTGCCCTATCTGTCAGTGCCGGCATGAGAGGAGAAGGCTGCCTCTGGTGGAGCAACCTGCCGAGCACCCGCCCCTCAGCCAGAGCCCACAAACGCGATGCTGCCGTGCACTGAAAAATAGCTGCTTGGATTGTAAAGCCATTAGGAGGGCAGAGCCCCGGCAGGAGGGCCTCTCAGACTGCGGCAGTGTCTGCAGGGACCTGTGCCCATTTCCCCTCAGAAAATTAGTTTTTAGAAAATTTCTGTGCTTACTTCTTTTTTTCTCTCTTTGAACATTGCGGTGAGGCAGTGATGGGGCAAGAGGTTGTATGGGGGTGGTTGATCTCCCTGACCTCGGTGCTTACCAGTGGTTCACTGCTGCCGACAACAGTATGGGCATCACAACTTGTGCCTGGTGTCCACTGTGTGTTGCATTTTCACTAGGGAAATCACCTATGGGGTATTATTAGGTCTACACAAATCCAGTCAGGGGTCTGGGAGTGACATGTATTTAAAATGAGATAAATGAGGATGTCACTTGAGTTCAACCTTTTCCAGAGTTGTCAGAGATTAATGATTTCTTTCAAATTCCTGACATAGTTCTCAGTCTCAGATTCTGGCTGCATCTGTTAATCCTCCTGGCTGTACAAAAATCTGGAAAATAGGAATCCTAAAGTTTCAAAAGGCAGAACATGTCCTCAAGACAATTTTCCAAACTTTTTTTTTTTTTTTAATTGAGATTTTAAAATTGCTCCCATTTCTCCTTGAAGTGTAAGTCATAGGTTTTGGATTGCCTGGGGCAGACAACGCAGCACAGTCTATGTGTTTTGAAATATCCAATCATTTGCTATGTGTATGCATGATTGTATTAATTGGATTATATTCTGAGTGTATAGATACTGCACTATATTTATGGCAAATGAAGCTAACAAACAGTAATCCTCAGAATACGCCAGTAGAGAAAAAAGTGCTACATTATATGCAACTGATAAGACAGATTTAAATGATTTGCCCCCAAAGTGGTAGTAAAGATGGGACTTGAACTGTTACTATTATCGTTCTTCAAAACCTCTTTCCAGTTGGGGTTTATCTTACTCCTCCATGCCTCTTATTATGATCTGAATCTCCCATTTGTTTTAATTTCCTTCCTTTTCTTTACACGTTGCCTTTTGAAAGAGCTGTCATAATGCATTGAGTGAAAACCCAATTTTGCATAATAATACTTAGATGTGATTGTTCTCACAAGTTTTGTAATGGGTTCCTCCAAAATCCAGGGTAATTCTTGTCTGGGCTGATCAGGTTTTGCTCATGCTTTTCTGCTCGGTGCACCTATGGGTTTTGAACTGTATTTTGCAGCCTGTGCGTGGCCCTTGGCCTGCAATGACGTGTTGCCACGTTTACACCCGCTGGAGCGACAATTTCCACAATTTCCACAATTTGTGTCATGCTGACATTTTCTGATTCATAGCAGGTGGCTGCTGCTTAGGTGGGAATGCCCTCTGAGAGGGTGGGATGGCTAGAAAGGAAGTCACGCTGCAAGCAGCTCTGGCACTGTGAGCCTGGGCGTTTGCCAGCAGAGCTTTGCCGGTTTTTTGGTGTAGGTTTGCACCGTACCTCAGAAGAGCTGCTGGAAGAGGGCTGCAGGCCGACATTCGCTCATCAGAGGGGCGGCGTTGGGCCCCGTCCTGTGAGCCGGCTGCACCCTCCTCCTGCACAGCTTCCCTGGCAGAAAACACAAAACGGCCAAATGATCTCTTTAGGGCAGCTTTCACGTTGTCAGTACCCTGGGGTAACAGGCACTAGGCTGGGATTTGGGAATGACGGGAAACTCTGCTGCTGGCTTCCCTTTTGCTGTCTTTCATTCCCTTTCTGTAAGTGTCATAGCCTTCAAGTAGGGATAAGCCTCACAGGAGTAAGCCTTACAGAGATACTGGAGATGCTTAATTACTTCAGGTTTCAGCAGCACATGAAACAGGTCATGCAACGTGCGAAAGTAATTTTTTCTTTTCCCCACAAAATTCTGCAGCCCTATCGTTCCCTAAAATCCAGTGACTCAGTGACTACAGAGGTTCGGCGAGAAAAGCAGCTCCTGTGCAGTGGAAGTTATTTCCTCTGCCGCAATTGTGGCAGCTCCTCTGAGTTCATAATTCCTCGAACCTTGACCCACACTAATCACAGAAAGAAACTGAGGACAGAACAGCTTTTTTTTTTTTTTTTTTAAATGTAATTCAAATTGTATTTTTGCTTAAAGGAGGTTTGCCCTTTTTACATCCAGTGCATTCATTGTATATTTCCACAGAGCAATTCTGTCCCTTCAGTCAGGATGACCTTTATTTTATATTTAAATGCAACAGCAAAACAAGGAGGAAAAAAGAAGTAATGTGAATTCTTCTTCAGAGCTCCTTCGCCTGTTCACTCTCTGCACATGAATGCAAAATGGCAGCTGCCACTGCAGCACAGTGGAGAGTTCTCATTTAAAGATGCGGTGCTTACAAAAGAAGCCCTAACAGCCATAAGCTACAAAACCCAACATCTGATAAATGGAAAAGGACAAAATCAGGTCATGGAGGCAGTGAGTATCTTTTGCCCTTGTATCACATCTTTCATCCATGAATCTGGAGTCACCATACAGGCATCATCCTACCTCGGGAGTGAAATCATAGAATAGGTTAGGCTGGAAGGGGTCTTTAAAGGTCATCTAGTCCAACCCCCTTGCAACAAGCTGGGACTTGGAAAGGGCTGGAAAGGATCATGGATCCCAGGGAGATGGGGCAGCTGTGCATTTGTATACAGCACCATTTTTAAGAGGGAAGTTAAAGAATTTCAGGCCTGGCTGAAGCTGCAAGTGGCATTTCTTCAGGCACAGGTAATTAACTGAACTGGAATTAATGCTCCTGTGTGCTACAAAAAGCGCCCTAGGATTTTAATCAAGGCTATTAGTCAGCATATTGGTAAAGCGACGCTGAATTCTGCAACCCCCCTTATGCGGCAGTCTCAGTTAATTACAAATTCACCGGGAGCCTTCATTTTTCTTCAGTTTCACCACCAAAAGCACCGCACGGCAGAAATGTTTTGCCAGTTCCCAGTGCCCTTGAAGGAGCACTGCTGTAAGCAGGGGTCTCAGGGAGGGAGATGTGGAGGGGCTCCTTCCAGCGTGGGTTGTGGGAGCAGGCCCTGCCTGCCCCGGTCCCTCTGGATGAGGAGCTGAGCACTGGGGGCAGGCATGGAGCTGGGCTTGTCATCCTCCTGTGGATTTGTATATTGCAGGAAGGTAAAGTGTGTTTGCACTTATGCAGTGGCACTTTGCAAAGAGCCCTCAGGACCAAGTTTCTGGTTGTTTGAAAACAGGCTGGAAGGAGAGTGAGTGTCGCTACTACCAGCAAAAGCAAACAACTGCCTTCCCTGCTGACTCCTCTCCCTGTGCGTTTGGGAGGGTTTCTGTCCTCTTTCTGTGTGACTGAAGTCCCAACACCGTAACCCATAAATTAGGGTAGTAGGGATATTCTGCATTCCTAAGCTGGTGACAGTGCTGGGCAGTTTCTGATTTCGGCTGTTCTACTATTCAGCCTGAATGTGAACACATACAGATGCACGCATGCATACAAGGGTATGTATGTGAGCACACGCAGGGTGATTTTTGTACCAGTTTTCCGTCATGTGTCACAGCCATTGGTGCACATGGGCTCTGCGATTTTTGTCCCTGGTCAGGGACAGGAAAATCTGCACCTGCCAAAGGAGACTGCTCAGTTTGAAACAGGAGTAGAGATCAACCCATAGGTTTATTTTTCAGGCTTAGGAGAGTTTTTGAAGAACAAACTATGGCAACGCCAGTTCCGTTTGCATAGTGTCTTTTATCTGCTCCTTTACTAAAGGAACAGCCTCATCTGTGTGATGGGGTAGGACAGCACCCACAGGCTTTCCTGCCAGCCAAAGGCTTGTATCAGCCCTAGGAAGTCAGGAAACTGGCCTGGACTGAATATCATTAAAACCTTTTAGAGGAAAATCAGTTAATTCCTTTTGTCTCTGAAACTCCCATTAATCTCTGCTCAGATTCTGTCCATTCCTGCTACCACACCTGGCTTTTAAAAGCTGAACACCCTTGGTCTCCACTAAACATAAAGAAAACAACATGAAAGAGAAGCTGTAATTGCCTTCCTAAGAGTGTCACTCCCCCCCAACTCCTTTTCCCTGCTGTTTGGTCACCTTTATTTTTGCCTCTTTCCCTGAGGTTTGATGTCTTTGCTCATCATTTTAACTGTCAACAATACACAGTGAGCTTCCTGAAGCAGGGACCATGGGCCTGGTTTTGATCTCATTTTCATGGATGTAAGGGGGGGGGTTACTCCAAGTTTCTGGTGGTGCAATTGAGAGCAAAATCGAACCTTCCTCTGAGATACCAGGAATGTGGCATCCACCCCTGGCATGGCATGAGAGTTTGTTACTTCCATGGTGACTCTGCAGAGAGAGCCTGGCACGCTTGTGAGTTAATGGCAGACCTTTGCACATGTGCATCTATGTGTGTCTATCTTTCTCACTGTCTTTAGTCCTATCTTCTCTGTGGCGTTTAATTTAGGATTAACTATCATTTACTTGCACTACGTTGCAAACTAATTACCAGAAAATTAATTTTTCTAATTATTTTTCTTCCTTCTTTCTCCCCCATCCCCCTTTTTCCTATCTTTTCCCCCCAAGTCCTTTGTCAAGGATGAAGTTTATTGCAGTGACCTTCCTTGCGGAGGTCACCTTGAACTGCTAGGGAAACACATCGTAGTCTTGAACGCACCCTATCAGGGCAACTGAATATTAGCTCCAGGATATTTTCGGCTGGTATGGAGCCAGCCCAGCTTGGTGCCAGTTCGCCTTGGCCCTCCCTGGTGCAGGAAGCATGTCGAGGCGAGGGATGGTGCATTCCAGCGACTGAAGAGCGCTGCGCTTGGATCTGCCTTGGCAGCGTAATGGGTCCTGAGAAACCATTGCGAGTCAGCACTCATTAACAGCTCCCAGTCTGATCTGGTTTCTGCCAGCAACCAGAGTTCAGCCCTCGGTTTGGTGAAAGCAATGCAGCGGCTTGGAGCTGAACTGGGCACAGGCAGAGAGGCTGCCGGGTGAAGGAGACAGTGCACTGCTTAATTACAAGTGGGTCAAACTCACCTCTGCTGTAACTCTTTGGTAGCCAACACAGTTGTACCACAAATGAACAATGTTTAAAATCAGAGGCTCCTGCAGAAGGGAGATCAAAGGCTAATGCAAAGAAATAATTTGTTGTTACTGATTTTGGGGAGGTAGTGCTTTGTTCAGTGTTCTTAAAGGCTATGTGCAAATGGCAGAAATGGAAAAAAAACACCCCAGTGTTAAAATCCTGGCTGCTTTTTGCACTTGGAACATCAATTTGAATGTGAAGAAGCAGAGGCAGCTCTAGTTCTTGACCTGTACTTGCAATGCTTAATTCTGTGTGGCAACTATGATGGATGCAATTGCAACGGAGCTAGCGTTAAATCACAGCTAACTGTGTAGCTGCATCAGCACAGAGTTAACTAGTTTGGTACTCTGAACCTGCATCCTTCCATTCTAACACTCCAGTCATAGGAGCCATCCCACCATGTCTCTGATTGGCATCATGGAGATGTGGTGGGGTGGCTCCTATGACTGGAGTGTTGGAAAGGAAGAATACAGGCTCTTTAGGAAGGACAGGCAGGGAAGACAAGGAGTAGGTGTTGCTCTCTACGTCAGTGACCAGCTGGAGTGCATAGAGGTCTTCCTGGGATGGGTGAAGAGGCAACCTAGAGCTTATGGGTCAGGACTAAAGGGAGGACAGGGACAGAGGACACTAGGAAGGGTATGCTGCCAGACCAAGGGTGCCAAAGTCTGTAGGCAGTGATGTCTGTTAGACAGGCAACACAGCAGGGCATAGGCAATCCAGGAGGTTCACAGAATGCATTGATGGTAACTTCCTTCTCCAAGTAATAGAAGAGCCAACAAGGAGAGCTGCCATTCTCAACCTTTAATTGGGAAGGAGGGGCTAGTGAGGAATGTGAAGCTTAAGGGCAGCCTTGGCTGCAGAGATGATGAAATGGTGGAGTTCAAGATTCTTAGGGCAGTGAGAAGGGTCATTACTCTGGACTTCTGGAGAGTAGACTTTGGCCCCTTCAGGGACCTGCTTGGTAGAGTACCATGGGATAAGGCCCTAGAGGGAAGAGGGACCCAAGACAGCTGTCTAGTATTCAAGGATCACTTCCTCCAAGCTCAGGAGAAATGTGTCCCAAAAAAGAAAAAGTCAGGCAAAAATGCCAGGACACTTGCAGGGATGAACAAGTCAGCTTTCCCACTGACTGGAAAAGGGGAAATATAAACCCTATTTTTAAAAAGGGAAAAAGAAGACCTGGGACCTGTAGACATTCAGTCTCACATCTGTGCCTGACAAGATCATGGAGCAGGTCCTCCTGGAAACTATGCTTAGGCACATGGAAAATTAAGAACTGATTCTGACAGCCAACATGGCTTCACTCAGGGCCATTTGTCCCTAAAAAATTTGGTGGCCTTCTATGTTGGCGTTACAGTGTTGGCGGATAAGGAAGGAGTAACAGACATCTACCTGGACTTGTGCAAAACATTTAACACTGTCCTACACAATATTGTCTCTAAATTGGAGAGACATTGATTTTATGGATGGACCACTCAGTGGATAGGGAATGGGCCATACAGTTGCACTCAAAGAGTTGTGGTCAGTGGCTTGATGTCCAAGTGGAGACCAGTGATGAGTGGTGTTCCTCAGGGATCGGTATTGGGACCAACACTGTTTAACATCTTTGTCAGAGACATAAAGAGCAGGACTGAGTGCACCCTCGGCAAGTT
>VZTU01019542.1:0-22607 GCA_013400835.1 Zapornia atra | reverse complement strand
ACGATTCTATGATTCTATGTGTTGCCAAAAGAGATCTCAAGGAAGAACTAGCTAAAGGCATAAAATCTCATGATACTTTTTTTTTTTCTTTCAAATGTACCAGAAATAGGAAGGTCTGTTGGAGATCAACAGACCTGAAAGAAGATGGACCTATGAAAGGAAGCATTTCAGGAAGGGATTGTTGCAGATGAAAAAGCCTCAATGTATTCCTAGCAGTTGTGTTAACTATGGAGGAACCTGGGATACGGCTGCTTCCTCAGGACCATGAAAATAAAGACCAGCAGTGCAGTTTTGAATTTTTCTTAGGTCAATTGTGGTCTAGCTTGTTGGTCCTTTACCAGACTCGTGTCCTGCGGTGCAGACTCCCACCTTCCCCCTGGGGGCAATGCTGCCATCCACAAGTGATAACTTGCCAGTGTAGCTGACTGAAAAGTGAAAGAGATAAAAACTGTAGGGTCAGCAATCAGCTTAACCATCAAGAACCACCTAGAAAGTCTCCTGACTGTAGGCACTACACAGGAATAGCAGTTTACTGTTAGTCAATTTAAGTGTAAGCCTACCCTGAGGAGCAATGTCTGGTTTCATAGGCACCATAGAAAGGTTTCAAAACTGACTGACAAAATGAACAGCAACAAATCATCCAGACAAGGTGATATTCTGAGGGTAACTCAGATATGGAATTTCTGAACAGAAGTAGTATCTGTTGCTCTGCCTTGATAGCAGAGGAATGGGACATAACAAATGCAGCACTGGTCTTAGAGTTATAGAAACAACCCTGAGAACTGAACTAGGAAGCTTGTTTCCACTGTTGGAGAACTGGTACTAATGTCACAGAGGTTAGAAGCACTGGAAATGTAGTTAAGAATAAGATGAACCACAAAATGGCATTTCTAAAGGGAAATAACGCATTTTGAAGTTGTTGGTTATACAGATAGTTACCTTGACTCTTTCAGCTTTGATTTGGATATTCAGAAAGATATGCTTAAAAACGAGACTATTGGATAGTAAGACAAAATTACCTCTAACTTATAGGATGAAAAATAAAGGGTACAGATAAATGGACAGTTTTCCAAATAGTGGGAAAAGGAGTGATGTTTTAGAGGGCTCTGTACTGTGAATTGTTCTGTTAAATCTGTACACAAATTAAAAGATTTAATTTCAGGCACAATTCAAAGACAGTAAAATATTTGGACCTTACCTAAGGATCTAACAGCATTTTCAAACATTGTTAAAATACTTTAGAGAATATTAAATCATAGAAAAACTTGCCTTTCAGACATTTTACCAAACATATGCTAACTTGCCTTTCAGACATTTTACCAAACATATGCCTAGTCTAGCTCTCGGTAGAGACCCCACATTGATGAGTTCAAGGATGTCCAACAAATTGTGAACTCCTTTGCCTGACCTCCTGCTGCCCAGGTCCTCCTTTTGTTCCTTGGGACCCAGAGGTTTTCACTCTCTTAGTGGCATATCATCTCACACCAGCCTTATGCATGCCAGGAGCACAAAGGGAAGGGTGGATTAGTCTATATCCAAACTATTGGTTTCCAAGAAGCCTGTCTTACTCTCCTTCCTCTCTTTCTTTTTTAGACCATATAATAAATCTAGATGAAGTGGTGATTTAATTTCTGTCTGCTGCTTTTGCTGGTCATCAACAAAACCAGCGTGCTGGGCAGCTGTGGCTTCAGCCTTAGAGAAATTTGTGGCCCCAATTGCAAATCTCGCTGATTTAGCTGGAATGATCATGTTGAACTACAGCTCCTACTGGAAGAGATTTACCTACTCTGTATGGTTTGGTCTTGTCGTGTCTCTATTTTTTCTCAACCCTTTTTCTAAGATGACAGGGGAAAAAAGCATCTCACTTTAATTATCTCACCAAATGCATCTTGTCTTTGCAGAAAAAAATGCGAAAGGATGCCTTCTGAAAGAAACTTTCTGTGTTTCAACAAAATCTCCTAGGAAGTTGTGTGGGTATTGGCCAGTGTTTGTCGGTAGGTCAGGTACCTGTCAGGAAGCTCTCCGTTTCCAAGCAGACAAGCAGCCATATTATTGATGGTACAATTCAGCTGACTACATGCAAGTGTCTAGCAGTATTTTAGATGCCCTAGGGTATTCTGGTTAGCTTCTGTCTATTACTGCAGGAGGCTTTAAGTATCCTGGAGGTTCTGTGTCTTATCTGCCAGTCATGGTCTGATCTCTGTGATAACATGGGAAACTTAAAATAGCATTAGATACCTGTGCTGGGTTTATTGAAAGGCAGTGTACCTGGGGAGGAATAACCCCGGGCACCAGTACATGCTGAGGGCTGACCAGTTGGAAACAGCTTTGCAGAAGAGGACTTGATAGTCCTGGTGGATGCCAAGTTGAACATCAGCAGCTGGTAATGTGCCCTTACTGCAAAGGAAGCGATGGGATCCTGGGCTGTGTTAGGCAAAGTGTTGCCAGCAGCTCAGCGGAGGCATCATCCTTGGGGATGTTCGAAGGCAAGCTTTTGATGGCCATGCTTGAGCAGGGACTTGGACCAGATGCCACTAGAAGTCCCTTCCAGCCTCAGCCTTTCTGTGATTCTAAGAAAACTGAAGTGTGAGCCGTGGGTGTGAAATTGGAGTGGCCAGCCATCTTAGATTCAGCTTTTGTACAGAAGTGGAGGCTTGTCACTTTTAGTTTTATTTCACTTTGTTTTTTAAATATATTTGTAGCTATATTTCATGGTTGACATAAAATACATGCATGCAAACTGCAAAACATGTCAGAAGTTTGACTAAGGATGCTAGCTATTAGGTGGACAGGTGTGGCAGTAAATTAAATTCTTCATGTTTTTCATCAGGTAACTCTGACACATGCTATAGGTTTGTGTTCATTAGAGAGAGAAAAATAATTTCTATATCCTAATATCAAGCAAAACCAAAATACAGCTACTATTTTGTTAAATAGGTCTTTTATTTATTGAGCAAGTGTATTAAATATTTGTCCTGTATAGTGACAACTTCTACTTTTTTTTTTTTTAATAACTACTAGAAAAACAACGTGGACAAATTTTGACACTGAGAAATAATCAGTGTGATTTCAAAAGACGTCAGAAAACATTTTACTTTCATATTAAGCGTAGATGAAAAATGTATCAGTAAGGACAGAACCTTTTCTAAATCCTTCCTTCCTTAATGCTAAATCTTTTAACCTGCAAGAGTGAGGAAAGAAAGCCCTGAGCAGTCAATAAGTACAAGATCTCATCTTGACAGAGTAGAACAAATCTGTGCCTGTCGTGCTATTTTACAGTGCTAGTTGACTTGTAACACAGCAACTGTCTCCAAGCAACCGTGCCACCGATCAGGAGGTACAACCAGGGTGTGCAAAGCCTGTGCAGAGGCAGGGGGAAAGAGAGGCAGCTCTGCACACGTGTACCCCTTGCTACTGAGCCTTTGGGTCATGCTTCATGCTGGAGAGAGGCTCCAGCTGCATTCAGGGTGGTCCTTTTCAGCAAGATGCGGCTATTCCTGCAGGTGGAAAATTGGATTGGGTCATTAGTTGCCCACGTCAGCCTTTCTGCTGAAATAACTCTAACGTATTAATCAATTCAGCTCCCTTGTCTGTACCAGCAGCACTTGTCAAAACTGTATTTTTGCAGCTAGCTGAATCTAAACAAGCTCTCAAAACCAAAACAATGCCTTTGCAGGCCCAGCTCAAAATAGCTATTTGTGTAGATTTAATCTAATTAACTGCAATCCATATACAACATAGAAAGAAAATCTCTATGTTTAGTATAATTTCTCTCCAGCTGCTTTATCTAAATGCAAGATTAGCAATATATGTATGAAACTTCTTTTTAAAGGTAGTAATGTGCAGTTTTTGTCCTTGTTCTTCTGACAAAACTCTCATTTTGTCATTTATTGTTTTATGTTTCACTTAGGACCCACTCTAGTTATTGTATAAGCTGCAGTAATGGAGCAGTCCATTTCTAACAGAGTAGAAGTAGTAGTATTTCCAGCACAACTTTTTAAATTCTTTATTGAAGGGAACTGTAATCTATTAAATAATTTGCTACAGAAGCTGGTAAATGAAAATTATTTTACCTTTTTATGATATAATTTGTAGAATCATTCATGTGATTGATTGTTGTTTTGGGGGCTTATGATTTTGCGAAAGTGTTTTGAGATAAAACACTGGTGGCAGTTTAGAAGATTAAAAGTTTTATCCTTTACTTAGGGGGATGAAGAGATGGAAAGAGGGGAAACTACAGGGAACTACAGGCTTGACAGTCTGACCTTGGTGCCAGACAAAGTTATGGTGTAGATCAACTTGAGTGCCATCATGCGGCATGTACAGGACAACCAGGTGGTCAGAGCCAGTCAGTGTGGGTTCATGAAAGGCAGGTCCTGCTTGACTGACCTGATATCCTTCTATGACAAGGTGACCCACTTAGCAGATGGGGGAAAGGCTATGGATGTTATGTACCTGGACTTTAGTAAAGCTTTTGACACTATTTCCCACAGCATTCTCCTGGAGAAACTGTCTATTCGTGTCTGGGATGTGTGTACTCTGTACTCCTTGCTGGGTAAAAAACCAGCCATGAACAGGCCCAGAGACTTGTGGTGCATGATGTTAAATCCAGTTGGTGGCCGGACTAAAGTGTTGTTCCCCAGGGCTCAGTACTGAGGCCAGTTCTCTGTAATACCAGTGATCTGGATGAGGGGATTGAGCGCACGCCCAGTAAGTTTGAAAATGACGCCAAACTGGGTGGGAATATTGATCTGTTTGAGGGTAGGAAGGATCTACAGAAAGATCTGGACAGCCTGGATCGGTGGGCTGATGCCAAATGTATGAGGTGCAGCAAGGTGCTTAGTGCAAGGTCCTGCCCTTGGGTCACAAAAACCCCAGGGTACACTGTAGACTTGGGAAGAGTGGCTGTAAAGCTGCCTGGTGGAGAAGGACCTGGGGATGTTGGTCGACGGCTGGCCCAGTTCAAGCTTCAGCAACATATTGCTACTTATATGGGCTAATCCTGGACCATGAAATG
The DNA here is from genome assembly GCA_013400835.1 of Zapornia atra. Lineage (NCBI taxonomy): Eukaryota > Metazoa > Chordata > Aves > Gruiformes > Rallidae > Zapornia > Zapornia atra. The sequence goes on along the minus strand of VZTU01019542.1, from coordinate 17,590 downwards.
GGATTAGAAACATGTCTACCTTGTGCTCCTTACCAGCATGTGTATTACTGAACTACAGGAGGCAACAGCTCAGTTTCTTCTCAGTGCTGTTGTGCAATAGGTTAATCAAATGTCAGGGTAGATCTGCTTTGTGTTTGTTAGTCTGCTAGCTGTTTCTTTTCCCCTTGCCTGAATTGGCAGGCTTGTGGATGATGCTGGGAAGTATATCATAAGGTTTGCCTGGCTTTTCACAATTTATACCCTATTCTCTCTTCTTCCCAAAATCTAAAAAGTCCATAGTAAATGAGTTCTCTTAATGACCATGCATTACTAGCAGACAACTATACACTCATTTTATAGATATTTTTTGTGTTTTTTAAGATTCATTAATGCTATGCAATCCAGAGGTACTATTTTTACGGATTTTAAGAGCTTGTTCAAAAAAAACCTGCTGAAACATTTTTATATCACAAATTAAATGCCTTCTGCAGCTGTAATTATTTAAAGGAAAGTAAAAGCTTCTAGGTAAGAGAATGTGGCATGTTATGCTGCAGAAACACATCAGTGTGCTGACAGTCCTTCATGACTCCAGCATGACAGTACTAGCTTCTGTGATTAGTCTTTCAGACTATTATTATTATTATTATCATTGTTCAGTAAAAATGAAGTGGTATCTGAATTTGAAGTTCAGACAATGGATTTATACTTCCAAAACTGGAATGGACTTAAGGGTAATGGCCTGACACTGCAGTTCTTGGAAGTGTAAGGAGTTTTAGATTAGGTATGGGTGCTCAGGGTAGTCTGGTTGTCAAGTACATGAGCCATGAAGGTGCATGTTATGTTCATGCTGCTCTGCTTCCGTTGGAACAGAAACCTTGGTATAGGGATAGCAAAGGACACAGAATTGGATACTGTAGGATCATGTGAGCCTTTCTCCCAGACTCTGGTTTGCGCTATCTACAGGTTTCACTGCTGAACACTGTTAATATTTTTTATTGTTATTTGCATATGGTTCGTTTTTATTGGTAATATAAATGATGTACCGTCAGCGTTTGGTGCACATTCAGTATGTTACAACTATCCATGATCTCAAATTGGATCCTTTAATTTTTTCCTCCCTTTTTAATAGTCATGAAGTAGCTGAATAGAGCCAGTAACAAGTCAGGTATTTTTTGTAGGCTGCACTTGTAGTATCTGAGTCAGAAAAGTTTACATGAGCAATAATATGGGTAACATCTTTCTGCCAGATGGACTTCAGGATGTTGTTACCCTATATTAACCTTTGAAGGATGGATCAATAGCTTGAGATATATATATATCCCATATATATGTATGTTGCTTTCTGCTTAACAGAGATTAGAGCTACATCCCACCCATTCCATGATTAGATCTCCATCCTGAGAATATGAGATATATATATATTCTCTTTCTGTGAATATAGATTAAGCTGCTGGTTTTCTGCTTTTCTTCATTTAGAATATTTTTGTGTTTTCGAGGGAAAAGAGGCAGTTCAAGGTAGCAGCAGGGGAAAGCAAGCTGCTGCCTCCTGAGAAAGTGCCCCACACCTTCCCATGAGGTTGCTAAGAGCTTTGTGGGGCACGCCAGGCTTGGGGTGTGTACCTCTCCTGCCCTTCTGCTTCCCACAGAGAGAAATGAAAAATATGCTGGCAGTCTGTAACTCCCTGGCAGTCTATAACTCCCTGGCACACTCCTTTCCTTCTCCGCCTCCCACTCCACCCCCACATTGGGACTTTTAATAAATCTGTCAACAAATAAATGAATGTCCTAGAAGTGAAAGGCTGAGAGAGATGGGGTTGTTCAGCCTGGAGAAGAGAAAGCTCTGGGGAGACTTTATTGTGGCCTTTCACTACTAAAAGGGGTCTTATAAGAAAGACGGGGACAGGCTTTTAATAAGGGCCTAATGCAATAGGACAAGAGGTCGTGGTTTTAAGCTAAAAGAGGGTAGATGCAGACTAGATATAAGGAAGGTATTTTTTACGACAAGGGTGGTGAAACACTGGCACACGTTGCCTAGAGAGGTATCAGATGCCCCATACCTGGAAATGTTCAAGATCAGGTTGGATGGGGCTCTGAGAAACCTGATCTAGTTGGTGATGTCCCTCCTCACCAGAGAGGGGGCGGACTAGGTGACCTTGGAAGGTCCTTTCCAACCCAAACCATGCTATGATTCTGTGATTATAATTTTAAACTAGACTTCTGAAACTGAAGGAGAGACAGTGGAAAAAGCACCTCTGAGACACTTGTGGTCCTGTGCATAGGACAAAAGAAGCGCTAAAGCTGACTGCAGGGAGTAGTGGTGTTCTTTCTGGGGGATCCATGGGGAATAGCAAAAAAGCCAGCTGCAGTCTAGTTCAAATGATCCTGGGTTTGTCCTTCATTCTCCCTGTATGTTTTGTTGAGTTTTAATTACCTCCTATTTTAAAAATATTTGTTACATTCCTTAATTAATATGCAAGTTTAGGTTCTCAGCATTTACTACCAATTTCATAGGAAACATGATTTTTTTTTCCATACAGAAATCTTATTTTAATGGTATTTGATGTAGTCACATTCTGATTATTTTAGCCTCCCATTAGCTGATTTTCTATTTATTGACATAAATTTCTCTTTGGAGATTGGATTCTTGCTTTCTTTTGGGTTACTTTTTCCCACGCCATTCTCAGATTTCTTGAATGTCTGCTCCTTTTATCATTTATTAAATTAAATTTTACCCTTCAAAAAAACTGTCCCAAAATTTGAGTCTGAAAAACAAGGCTTATCTGATAGCATCAGACACCTGCAATTATGTCCATATGTCTTTTAACAAAACAGATCTAGTTTAATGCCAAATTTGCTTTCTGCTATAATCTGAATTTTCTGGGTGTATTTTATAAAGACCGTAATAGATAGACACCTTCTACTGTGAGAGCATCAGTTTAGTGATAAGTTAAAAATGTGAAATGCAGAGAACTGTTATTTCTGAGGTCATGTTAACTATGAAGTGAGTATTCCTCATTGGAGGCACTTAATATTTTTTGAGAAATACAGCTGTGTCTGGATAAAAGATATGTATAAAAATTAATAAACTTATTACATAAGTAATATCCTAACTATAAGATACCTCTTGACTTCTCTGGGTGACAAGGGTCCTTTATCAGAAGCATAAAAAACTGCTAAAATGACGTTTTTAATCCAGATTTTTAAAGCTCAATAGCATATTTATCTTCTTACATTGATAAAAGCCCAGCAGTGATAATGCTTTCCATGCTAAATTTCATGCCTCCCCTGAGGAGCATATTGCCTAGAAAAGCTTTGGGGAAAGCTGAAGCTTACTTCATGCCCTAGTCCCAGGCTGAATGGGCCCTTACCCCAACAAGGAAAGGCATTTTGAGGAGGCATTCCTCCATGTTTGTTTTTGGGAAAAATATGGGTTAAATTGGCATAAATCACTGTGGTATTCTATCCTTAGTTTCAAGTCCATACTGAATGGATACAAGTGGAAACATTACAGAAATAGATGAGAAAAATTGTCCCACTGTTTTCTGCTCTGTGCATATGACCAGTATGGACCACAATAAAACCAAAATCCCTGGTTTTATTCCAACCTTACATATTTCAGTAAGTCAGGAAAACCTACTGAATAGTCCTCAAAACACATAAATGTTTACAAATGTTTGCACACCTAGAAATACAGGTTTGCATTTTCCTGTTGTTCCTGTTTGACTCAAGACTTTATTTTTTGTGTTTGTCAAGTGTTGGTTTTGGTTTTTTATAAGAGAGAATTTGTTTTCTGGCTTTTAATATGATTCACTGGCGGTACTGTGTGTCTAGCATTTGTCTCACATTTGTTTCTCACAGATATTAGCATCTGGAAATATTTGCACTATGGCATTTGGTTTGACAACTCTGATTACCATGTTTTTCCTAGTTTTCTACACTAAGCTTTTAAGAAACAAGTTCTGTTTCAACATCAGAAATTCAAAAAACAAAGTTGGCACATTCAATTAAGCTTCCTCATGGTACAAAGTTTAAAGATGTAACCAACTCACTTTGAAGTTCACTTGCATGTGCATGCTTAGTCTGCTTATTCTTTTTCAGGGGAAAAATAAAAAGATTGAAATGAGATACATCTTGGGCTTTTCTTGAAAGGTTTTCCATGTAAAAGCAATTGGGGAAGGAAAAGAGATTATGCCATTCACTGCCTATTTAACATGGTAAAGTTGCCTGTATTATTACAGAGCTCTGAGGTTTATTTGGTTTTTTGGCTTTGAGCTATAACAATAATAGGTTTGACATAAAAGGATGCATATCTCTGCTGTATAAGTGGTCATAAAGGACCTGGTACTTGAAACAGCATTTTTTCAATGAACTACACAAATGGGTGGTTCTAATGGCATGCCTGTAGTAATGACTTTCTGTATTTAGCCAGTGTTTTGCCTTGTATATAACTTCTCATGAGATGAAATAGAAGTTACGTGGTAGTATGTGCACATCTGAGTAGGCAAAGTTCACAAAAGGTTAATGATGTTTGTATATTTTAAAAGATGCACTTTATAAAAACGCGTTTAGATATTTTTAATCTCTCGATGAAGAGCAACTGAAGTGGAAACTGCAAAAAGTAAGGTTACAGGAGGCCCATAGCCATCAAAGGATTTAGGATTACAGTATATTGAGTGTGGTATCTTTGACCAAAATGTAATTGTAGCCTGAAGTGATAGACAAGCTACTCTAAAGCATATGAAAAATGATGATAGCCAAACACAACTGAAGAACTCAAATTGAAGTCCTGTATAAGCTCTTATATATGACTTACACCCTTATAAGCTTTAATGTAAGTTTGTACTTAATGAACAGTTATTCATAGTTTTATATGTGCAGTGTGTTCCTTAGTACATAGTATCTTAGTTTTAAGGAAGTTTACCTCTCACACTTGTAACATCTCTGCGAATGTTACGCCTTTTGCTTTGTGTTTCAGTTTGGCATTATAAAGATGTGACAGGAACAATATTTGTCTTTCTCCCTTCCACCTCCCACCCGCCGCTGCCATCCCGAAATACTGTCAGGTGACATGGTGAGGGTGGCCAAGACCTTGCCATGTATCTTTCCTAGAAGTCCCTCATACACACAGTGCTTAGTCGTATTGACTGTTAAGAAATTGAAGATGCTGTATTTTGTAAGGCGCTTATTCCATAATTTGAATGTCTCATAGTGTAAGACAGTTGTTGGATATTATTGCATATCAGTTTGTGTTTATATTAGCTATGCCTGATGTGTAAGATTTGCTTTTCCATGCTGATAAGCATTTTTATTTTTATTTTCTTCCCTTAAACTGAATGCAGTCTAAAAGCTGATTGGTATAGGTTTTATTCCCAAGCTTTGTCCATACTCCTTTGCCCCTTGCTTATTCAGTCAACGTCCATCATAGTAACAGGAAGTAGACTCAGATAAATATTATTTGTATGAGCTTTGACTATCTTTCAGTTCTGCTAATCTGATAAAATGGCTATATTTTTAAATATCCAGAGGTTTAATTGCATTCTCCTAATGGGCAATGCTAATAATCATTTTAGTTGTATTATATTACTGATTATTTTAGTCAAAAGGACTCCATGCGATTATCACATTATGTATAGTATTAGTAAGATGAAGAAAAATGGCTGAGTTAAACAAAAGTCTGATTCCACTGAAATTTTGCTCACGGTATTAAAGAATTCTTGTTAGATTTGAAAATATATTTTAAAAAACATTTTTAAATAGAGGTATTGGGAGATCAGATGAAGCAGATAGTCTCAAACAATGAACTTCTGCCTCTTACGTAAAAGGTACTTGTTGGGAATAGTGCTAGATATTATTTTTAATCTGTGATTGATAAAAACAGATGCCATGGACTGCAATTATTTCAATTTCTACACAACTTGTTTGTTGTGGGGTTTTTTCCCAAGTAGATGTATTGCTGAAATTTGCATGCCTGTAATTTTCAGTTTCTGACTGTGCTGCATTAGATTTCCCTCTTTAAAGATGCAATGCAAGTTCCAGCCTCCTTTTTATACTAACCCAATTTTTCAAATAGTGGAAAAAAATATTTTATACAGTTTACCTCTGTTTGATTTTGCCTGTAATTCCTGTATTAAGCTTTTTTTTTGTAGAGTAGATGTGCCCTCTTAAAAGACAGATCAAATCTACTAACAGTAGATTTCAGGTTTTGAATTAGCTCTTTCAGTTCTTCTTCCTTAATGCCAGTAAAACAGGCAAATAATTTACAGTATTCCTAGTACCAAACCACAGCTAGGTGACACCAAGCATTGATCTAGCACAAATTTGATTTTGTTATTCGAATTTTTTAGAACCTTTCTTGATGACCCAACTGGTACTGGCAGTGTGTGTGCTCAATCAGCTGGCACGAATTTCAGAGAGGCATAAAGCTGCCAAAACCTCAAATCATGTGTGCTGGGTGAGAGTGCCTGAATGCAGCCTTGTGTCCTCAGTGACCATGACCTCTGTTGTGTGTGCAACAACCATTGCACACACCAATGATAGGGACCTTTGAACCACAGCCTTTGGTGTCAAGGGCTATAAATAATTTGGGTGTGTTTATCATCCCTGACACTCTGCTCATGTTTGCTGTGACCTGCTTCAAACCCCATTCAACTGCCACCTAACCTGTGCCTATTTGGAGTTCCCCAGGTATCACATTCCAACTCCAGAGCCATGTACTTCAGGGAATGTATGCAATCCGAGAAGGTATGACATGACCCACTCTTGACCCTCATCTGGGCCAACAAGTGAGTGCTCTGCTTGAGTTGCCTCAGGAATTTGATTTTCTATGAGAACCCAAAATACAGAACCATACCATTATATTTTCTTTCCAAAATGCACCACTGTCTTACCCAGAGGTTTTCTATTTGGTTGTAAGGATGTCCATGATCCCACGCCTGCTCCCTTTTAATGCGTTTTTCTGTTCACTTTCGCTGAGAAGGCAGGAAGTGGAAGAGGTTTTTCTTCAGAATGTCATTCAAGTCACATTCCAGATTGGATTAAAGTGAAACTCTTGCTTTTCTTGAAGAATACTCTCTGGCTTGTTTCTATGCTGAGAGTTAATGCCACACATCCACAGTGCTCAAGCCTAACCCCCACCCCAGAAGTGGAAGCACCTCTGCTTGGCACAGTGTGGGGTGTTAGACACACTCTCCTCTTGGAACTTTCCTGCTATCCAGGGTAGCTCTCGTTCAGTGTGCTGGAGCGTGGATGTCATTTTGAAGGCATCTAATTTTTTCCTGGGTGTGTATGCTTAAAATACGCATGTGGTGGGTTTTTCTGGGAAAACCTAAAAACATTCAGTGAGGCTTAACATTGCAATGCCTAAACTGGTTATGGATCTTGGCTAGAAATTGCGAAGCATGACAGGACATTGTTTCTCATTTGTACATGGAGATACTACTCTGCTCTGTTAAAGTGAGGAGGGAAAGAAGGCTGAACATAGCAATGATGTGTCTTTCAGGTCCTTCTCACACTACTGGTCCAAGTTTCAGGAGAGATCTAGAGGCTCTGTACCTTAGAGGAGTATGTTGGGGTCGGAGAGATTCCCTCATGACTGTTCCCCAGCCCTGTCCCTCCCCAGCCCCCATGCCTGAGCTCTTTTTGCTTTGCTCAGTGATGTTTGCCAGTATGTTGTCCAATCTTTGCCGTCCTTCACAGCTGTAATTAGGTCTTGGTGATTCTGATGCTTTCCTTTTTTTTTTTTTAAATTTAAATTTATGCCTAGCTGTAGTGACAACCCAGATGCTCTGGCTGTTTCCCAGATTAGCTTACTGCTAATACTTGAGGTGCAATAATGCAAAAATTCTCTCTAGTTCTCTCTGTCATCGCTCAACAAGACAGTTCATTTTAATCATTAATTCTGCTAAATTGATGGCTATCTATTTAAATCTGTTGCCAAAGTAATTAACCCTGGAATGTAATTCCCCTGCCAAATAAAATAATTTTTTTCCTGGAATTATTTTGAAAAGACAGTAATTCCTGCTGGTATAGATCAAGGTCTTTAAGAGAACTGCAACAGAAAGTTTAGATGTGTGCCAGCTTCCTTCTGTCAGGCTCAGCGGAAGAAGCATTTCAGTAAAGATGTCTCCAGGCAATTTTAACAGCAAAGGTGTAATGTGGGAACGTAGCTCTTGTTTGATAGAAATTTTAGGTGGTCCCACCCCGCAGCTCAGCAGGGCACTCATCCAGTATTTCTTGAAAGGAAAAGTAAATATGAAGTAATAAATATAGATGAGTTGGGGTTTTTTCCCCCAGAAGACTCATAGCACACCACAACAGGAAACAAAGGGAGCAAGATGGAGAGGCAGGAGGTCAGCGGCGCCAGAAGATCTCGAGACAGCTATTGTTGAGTCCTGTTCGGGTTTTTCCCTGGTTATGTACACTAAAATATAATTTGGCAGAATTGTGACACAGTTGGGGATTTCTGAGTTAGGAAACTACCTGCTGTTTGTTTCCACTGTGTTCCCAGGAAATACAGCTTATCTCATTATTTTTGTAAATAAGCTAGATTATACCAAATAATTATTCCAAATAGCATAGCTGATGAATTAGTAGTATCTTAACATAAATATCCTTCAAAGGCGCTAAATACTGGCTCGCTGCTTTAGCTGAAGGACAGTGCTTAGGAAGTCCATGGCACTAATGGGAAGATGTCATGAGACTTCACGATAGTGTTGATGGCCTCATGAGGCACAATTTTTTCTGTGCTCCTGAAGGTATGTAGTTCACACCTGGCCCAGCAATGTTGTAAACGTTTTAACACTGCAACTTTTTTTTTTTTGTACTTAACAAATCTACAAACCCTTCTGTCTCCCTAGAATATAAATGCTGAGTGCTGATGACTAATTGGAAAAAACTTTCTCTGAACTCATTATTTTGTCTTTTCTTAGTTGTTTATAAATCAATGCAGTCTAATAATGAATTTCAGTCCACAATAGTTGTCAGGTCTTTCCGTTTTTATGGAACTTGGAAAAAACAAGTCAGTCTTCTCTTCTCAGAAGATAATGCTTTTACACAGGAGCAGAATGATATTCCAAAGTGACTTTCATGCTTATGTTGCAACATGCAGCAAAACTGCTAAAGGTGTAATGTTTTTAATCATGTGTGCTTTAGAAGGACACCAATGCTGTATCAGTGTCCTCTGAAAGAGGAAAAAAGGGAGATATAGCATACAATTACACAGACACCTTTTTGCTGCTCTTTTAGGTCTTGCTTTCCAAAAGAATTTTTAGTGTCTCTGACAGTTTTTGGCTTGAAACCACTTAAAGAATACAGTGGCTGAAATGTCAGCTCATGCTGATATTTGCACTTACAAGAAGTCTCATGTATCCATCCAATGTTGATCTTATTCATATCAACCAAGGGAAGTTAAATCTTCAGGTTCAGTTCAGATTCTCAAACTAGTCCTGAATTCTCCTTCTGGTTTTAACATTGCAAAGGGTTTGATCCTTGTTAGACTTTAATTATTAATGTTCTTCAATGGCTTAAGTAAAAAATTTGGAAACAGGAGGATTTGTTTCTTTTCTCTGGACATGCTTTGTCCAAGGATGCAGAAGTCACTGGGGTCATCGTTGTAAAAAAAAAAAAAAAAAAGAAAAAAGTGTATTTTTTTAGGTTTCTCTGCACAAAAAAATTAATATAATGTTAAATCTTGTATGTCACAAAGGTAGCACAGGTTGGGACCTTATTAGAAGTAGCACAGGTGTGAGTACTGAGGTCCTCAGTACAAGAAAGACATAAAGCTGTTGTGGCCTCCTCCAGACTTACTCCAAAGATGCTCAGAGGGCTGGAGCACCTTTCCTATGAAGACAGGCTAAGAGAGTTGGGGTTGGCTGGGTTGAAGAAGAGAAGGCTCTGGGAAGACCTTAGAGCAGCCTTCCAGGCCCTAAAGGGGTTCCAGGAAAGCTGAAGAGGGACTGGTACAAGGGTATTGGGTGGCACGACAAGGAGTGATCGCTTTAAGCTGAAAGAGAGGAGGTTTATGTTAGATATTAGGCAGAAATTCTTCCCTGTGAGGGTGATGAGATACCGGTGCAGGTTTCCCAGAGAAGCTGTGGCTGCCCCTGGATCCCTGGCAGTGTTCAAGGCCAAGTTGGATGGGGCTTTGGGCAGCCTGGACTGAGGGGGATGTCCCTGCCCATGGCCAGAAGGTGGGACTAGATGGGCTTTGAGGTCCCTCTCAACCCCAGCCATCAGTTATGGTGATTCCTGTAAGTCCTGCTAACTGCTCAAATAGGTGGACCACAGTCTACAGAGATGTTGATTTCCCTTCGAGTTTTGAACATTTTCACTTTTCTAACCATGAATTGGAAAACTTGGTTATTTTTTGCAGATGTTTTTACTTAGTCGGTTCATTTATGTAACATGGCAGCTGGTTAGATCTGTTATTGTTAAATTAAGCTTTTTAGGTGAATTTCAGAGGGATGGCAATCGTTTTCCATAGTAGCCAACCCATCAGTATGACATTGACTCAAACCTAAACAGAAGATCTCAGCATTTTGTTGTTATTCCATAGAATAATGTACAAAACTAACACATTATTATTTCCTATGTTTCTTGTTCTCCTAATATATCAACCCTGGCTGTAACATCTTTATGATTATGAATTTGCAGTGCATAAGCGTATAAAAATAAAATTTTTAAAGGAATACAAAGGCTACCATTTACTACATACAAATATTAATAACATAATTAAATAGACGGTTAAGGAAATCTCATTTGTAACTTGTTACTATAAATATTACTGTAAGTTGCCATCCATGACCTGAATGAGATTTATTCTTAAAGATCTTGAATTCTTTCAAATGTTTTATAGTGGTCTAAAACCACAACACAGCTTTAGGATTTAACATGACTTTCTCTACCTGCATCCAATACATGACAGAAAGGATAATTTCCCACATTTAGTGTGAATCAAGTTCTTCTACTGGGTATTGACATTGACCTCATGCTAATATAATGAGAAATTGAAAGAAATGGAAATGAAAGGTGTCACCCTTAGAAAATTACAATTGTAAAAGCAGTTTTAACTGTGATTTCTGTAGTTGTTAGCCCCTGATTTTTACATTATTTCAGATTGTCTTTATTTAAGGAATCACAGCCCTTCAGAAAATGCCACATTTAAAACCTGGGTGACAAAAGAGTTTCTGTTCCCAGAAGAAAAGAAAATTGTATGTTATTTAGGTTTCTCTTTACAAAAAAAAAAAGTTATATCTTGTATGTCACATGCTGTGATTTGGGGGTAGCTCATTTATTTTCACTGGCTTGTTTGCCAGGACAAGGGGGAAAGTCTTCTGAATTCTATTTTCAGCATTAGAATCGTATCATAATTCCTGCATTTAATTCAGTACCTAGTGGCAAGAACATTGACTTTTTTCACTGTCATTGTAGTATACCCAGCTTTTAAATACATTCCTTCTGTGCTTTTCTTCCCAAAGATGTTTTAGAAAATGTGGATGGGTAGATAGACAGACTGACTAACTCACCCACCCAAGGTTGACTGACTGATTGATTGATTTGGGTGTCCACTTATATTTATACAAATAACACTCATATGTAAATACATGCATACCTTTATGTCAGACAAAGGAGCAGATTTTATAGACAATGGAAGTTGCAGGGTTTGTATTCTTCTAGCATTGTAGGAAGGCATTCTTTGCTTTTTGATGATGGTATGACAGCATCCCTATCTTCAGTATGTCAAGTTATCAGGAGAGAATGTATGTGGTTTTTGAGACAGCTGGTAGAATCTAATAGTGCTTGAGAACTACAAATCTGAGTCTCTTTAACTGCCTTCTCAGTTATTCCCATTACCATTTACAAGATGTAAATGGCTTTTAAGCATTCTAGTATTGATGATAATTTGTGCTCATGTTACTATTTTACAGTTTAAAAGGTGATTATTATGTTTTTCGGCTCTCTGGTTTTACCTGTGCCTGGGAGTATTCTAAACAGAAATTTCACTGAATGCTTTGTTTTCAGTGCTTTATAGAGACCGTGGTCGTTTATAGTATGGTCTCAATTGCATTTCTACACTAACCATATGTCCATGGAAGAGATTGCACTGTAATATTATTTGTGATGTGTTTTTGTAGGTAAAGTTTAATATTCTGTTGATGCACAGATTATTTTGGATATGGATGTACTAAAATGCTGGTTTTGTCCTTCCTTATGAAAAGACTTATTTTCCAAATGGAATGTGGAAAGACCTTAATTTAGATTAGTAAATGAAAAAGCCTCTGTCTCGAACATGAAAAAAATAACTCAGGCAGCATCTGCTCTTACCTCAACAATTCTACTAGGTGATCATCTTGATACCTGTTCTATATTCTGATTTAAAAGTATCTCAACAGACTACCTAGATTTATATTTCCTATAATATATCCTACGCAGATCTAGGATGTACTGTAGAGGCAATAAATTATTCTGATCTTGGAAAGTTTTGTTTTAGTTTTGGCTAAGAAAGATCTCTTTTAATAGGTGGTAAGACCAGACTTTACTTTTTAAGGAAACAAAAATTTAAGCAAGAATGGTATTGATCAGGAAATACTGCAAAATATTCATGCTATGTATGCCTCTGAGTGTCTAGGTAGTATAAATGTAATGCATACAAAATCTAATTTAGTATAATTTTTGGTGTAAAGGTGATACCCAATTGGCATCTTCAGATTTCACGCATTACCTTACAGAGCAGCAACAGGGGATGTCAAGATATTGGTCTCTAGTTGGTGTTAGTGGTATTGTTCATTTAATTGCTATATTAAAGTTGTGGAGGTTTGTTTCATTACAGCTTTTGAGCCTCATATTTTTCTGTAGTGAAAGTAAAGTTCTGTATTCGAAACTGAATTTGGCAGCCTGTACTTTCAGAATCCAGAGGCAGGCTTGAATTTTACTGTTGGATTTTTTCCTTTGGCTTACATGTTCCCTGGGGCAGGTGTGGTCTGTGTCCAGTGGTCTTTTCTTCTCTAACATTTTTATAAGTCTGTGGAGAAAACAGCACATGTCTGCATCCTGGAGAATTTGATTCTGTAAAAGGAAAAGTATGGAAGGGATTGAGGCATCTGCAACAAGTTTTTCTTTTATCACTATGTGAAAGAAATTGGGTTTTCTCCCTCTTTGGAGGATAGCTGTTGGGCTGTAGGTGGCTTTTGTAGTGGCTGTTGGAGAGGACAGTTACACATGGAACCAACATAGGACAAACCATTTCTAAAGCAGATTCCTAATTTAGGAAAAAGAATCAAACATTCCCTCATGTGTCAAGTACTTCATATTTCCCAAAGCTGAAGTTAACAATAAAACGCTTACTTCTAATATGCATTTCTTGCCTGATTGCTAGCGTGTCAGTAGTTCTGCTCAGCTGCCTAATTTCTCCTGACCTCTCCATGCTATTGTATCCTTGATTTTGAAGAGTTCTGTTTCTCCTTTTACCAAGCAGGCTAACTTAAATCATTTCATAGGAACAGAAACGTTTTTCTCTGGAACTCAATCTATGAGTTCAAATAAATTAGTACCCTGATATAAAAGTGAAAAAAGAATTTAAATAGATTATTTCCAAAATAGCTTTTGTAGGAAGATCCTTTACAGACATTTACTTACATTCTGTGGATGTCATTTAATCGTGAGCTGTACTTTAATCTTTTTTCTTGAGCTTTTCATGAGGAATTTAATATTATTTTACATTTCTTGTGATTATATCATGCTAGATCTGCAATTTTATGAGAAGTGGGAAAAATTGATGGAATTAACTGCATGGATTATGCTGTTTCTGGCAATGGCAAAGGCTGTATTAGATTGCATTTTTTTGCTTTAGTACAGTGCCTACTGTAGTAGTTTATAAAAAAAAGAACTTTAAGATCTTGCTTTTGGGAAAAAGAGAGCAGTCACAAGTGGTTGACATTTGCAGTGATTATGTGGTTATGTTAGAACCCCAGGTTGTGCTTCCATGCATCCGAGACACTGGTAAAATCTTTGCTCTTTCATTAGATTGAGGTCACAGCTGGTTGTGAACGTAGAAGTGCTAATGTGACCACTTGGATGAGTGTGAAGGTTGAATGGAAAACTCCTGATGCTAGTGAGGAAGTTGTCCCTGTGATGGTGTGGAAGGTGTGCAACACACCTTAAACTCAGTTGTTTGCTCTAGTTGTTTGTACTACAGCATTCTCATAATGTGGTCATGAGATAATTCTGCCCCCTTGGTTGACATTGATACAGTGGTAAAATTGGTGGCGTTGCTGCAGCTTTGCTGATGTGAAAGAGCTTTTGTTTGTTTAGCTAGCTAATGCTGTTTGCTTGGAGGGGGGGTTCTCTGATGCCAGCAGCAAAGCTCCTCTTGTCAGCATTTACTGTCTGAGCTCAGAGGACTCTGCTGACACAGCACTGCTGCTGTAAACCCTATAATATAATGCACTCCAATTTAAGCTGAAAATTAGAGAAGAATGAGAGAAATTTTAGGGAAAGGACAACTCAATGGTAAATAAGTTTGTCAATTCAAGTCTGCTTCATGCTGCTGTTCCAGTAGGTTTCTGTCTCTCCAAAAGAAGTAATAGAGCATAAACTAGAGCATAGAGGCAGGTAAACCTTCTCTGAACTAATAATGCTTTTGTTTGGAAAGGAGGAGGGAAGGAAAAAGCTTTAAAGTGTAAGAATCAAATGGGAAATATAAGATGTCATACAAAGCTGTCCGTCTTTTCATACCATCAAGGTTACAAATAAATGCAGGAAGTAACTATCTTGAACTCTTCTCCTGTCTGGACAATGTTCATAGAGCTGTTTAAAATAAGGAAATGGCTTATATCTGAGTGACTGATCTCTAAGAAAATGTAAAGTTTGCCAGTAATTTATTGGTCAGCTGGTACTTCTTGGTATATTTTCAGAAGGAAAAGTGGTGGTAGAGATTACTTACTTCAGGATTTAAGATGAAAGGAAAACAGGGATTTCACTATAAAATCTAAATTGCCTGTCCCAGTGGAGGCCAAAGACCCATGATTTATACTGAACAGAACCCAGCATGTATGCTGGTTCTTTTCTGCTTATGTGACATAATCAGGGATATTTTGAATATACCTCAGATGTGAGCTGACTTACTGGAGTATGTTTCATATCATGCTACATTTTACAAAGCTTATTTGCATTGTATGAAATATTAATGCATCATTCTTCATAAGGATTTGTTAGTAATATATAACGTAAATTGTTGGGTCCTTGGCTATATTAGCGTCTTCCATTTTAGCTAGTGGTAGGCTTGCGAATTTAGATATTTTAATGAATGAGTCATAAACTTTGTATAACAGCACCAAAATTACAATTGCCATTATATCCACTGATGTACTTCCTGTATCAAAACCTGAGGTTAAGGTGAGGAGAAGCCATTTGCACACTTGCATATGAAACAGAAAAAAACCACCCAAACCTTAGTAGTTTTTGTTAAATATTGGTATGGCGTTAAAGAAGAACAATTTTGTGGGATTTGGAGATCAACTGTATAGGTTTCTATATAGCTTGTTGGTCAGAAATTTTCATAACTCTCAGTTATTGGTTTTAGGTATTCCACATAGTTTTAGCTAATGGAATTCACCTTAATAAATGTGTAGGCAAGACGTATTTTCTACAAATATATTTAATGGCCTACTTAGGACTTGGAACTTTGGATGGATTTGCAAATTGCTGATTGGTGAGGTTTAAAATATTTTGTTTCTGGATACCAGACTGAGAATGGCTTTTTATTCAGGGAACATATCTCCCTCTATCACACCAGAGTCAAGGAAAATGTTTTGTTCCTTCCAAACCTAACAATCATCCTTTTCAGTCTCCTGAGTCTTAAAGATGCCACCAGAAATATTACTGTGCTTGTAAATAGGTACGGCAAAGCCTTTACAATGACAAGCATGTATTCAACTGAAAGGTGTTTTTACAATTCCCTTTTACTTAGGACTAATGGTATAAGAAAAAAATATTTGCCAGTTATTATCTTGCAACTGAAAACCAGCAAAACAAATAAGTAGCATGTAGAGGTTAGCGAATATTTTAGAAAGTAACTTGTATTTTGAACAGTCTGTTTCTGCTAGCTTGAATGGCATTATATGCCATGGCATCTCAAACTTTTTTCCAAAGAATTGTTGGTCTAATTTGTGTTGTACAAATATGGAAAAAACCCAGATTGTCTGAAAACATAAGGGTTTTTTTTCTGAATGATTCTTGTTGCTTAATTGGTTCCTTTATATTCTGATTCGTAACTGTTCTCTCATACCCTGATAGGTTTTGATGTGTCACTATAATTTTGAAGTACCGCAGGCACGGTATACTTTATTTATAACAGTAAGTATCCAAAGGCAACCTATAAATACATCTCTACCCTTAGATGTCTGAACAAGATCTAAGTGTCTTGTCATTCTCACACAAAATGTTCTTAGAAGTCCTGGTCTCCACAAAGAAATCAGTCTGGTTTATGATATGATGATTTTGTGAATCAAAAAATACTATGTTGTTGCAAGAAAAACAAAATATAGAATATTGAGAAATGGATATTTTTTTTATTTATTTATTTATTTGAAATGGGCAGGCGGGTATAGCAATTGCTTGGTTTAGATCAATATGTAATCTCCTTTGGAGACCCATGTCCAGTAGGGTCATTGGACATCACGAAAAATGTGGATCATGTAAAGAAAGCCCGGAGGAGACCAAAACCAAAATTAATCTCATGTTATTTATTTTTTTGAAGGTGGAAGTTAACTGTCTGATGATGGCATTAGCTAGCTTTCCCCCTATCACAGCCACACACCACTCTGGCTATAAGCCTGAAACACCTACATTTTTCACTCAGACTGGAGCAGGTGGTCTTTCATGACAGACATTTTGGAGAACGGCTTGGAGGAAGTCAAACAGGCTTGAGAAATGTTTTTAACCTATATTCCAGCCCTCAGACTAGCCTGTTAGTGTAGAAGCTTTTTTTTTCTTTTGAGAAAGGCAAATGCTGAAAGGTCCCACCTTTTCAAAAGTTTTTGCATTTTTTTTATTTTATGAAGCTTACTTGTTGACTGAAAGATACTTAAAGTATTAGAGCATTCTGCTAGCATAAACAGTAGAATCTTCATTACTAGGGATTGCTGAGATAAATCTCTGCCACATATGATTTAGGTAGATTTGATCCTATTACAGCAGGAGGGAGATTGCAAAACCTCTGTAGGTTTCTTCCAGGCATTTTTCTGCTTCTCTTCTCAAAAATTCTCTGCAACTCATCACATCATACACTTCCTTTCGCTCAGAAGTTTGCTAGATGGGGTTTTTTTCCCAATTGGTTTTTGCCATGCAATAGCAGGCTTGATGATTATAGGGCACACATCCTGGAAAACAAGTTTAGTTTCTTAAATGCTCTCCTCTTCATAGCTATTTTATTTCTAATGCTGGGAGAAGAAAGATTCTGTCCTTGTTGCCCACGAAAGAGCATCAGCAGTCCATAGGGCATTGCTTTAACAGCCTGATATGTAACTTAAAACAGGAAAATATTTTTATTAGTGAGTCTTTTCTCTGGAAAAGTTCTTGCTCAAACTCCAGACATCTGTGTCGTGGTTTTGCGAGG
>VZTU01019540.1:251-45420 GCA_013400835.1 Zapornia atra | reverse complement strand
AAAGTATCAGTCATGTATCAATGAATTAATTAGATAAAACCTCTGCTGATGAATTATTGGTATAAGGTAGAGATTTCCAACAGATGTTTAATGTGTTAATAGCATGTCCTGTTCACTCTGAAAAATGAGAAGCCTGTTGAATAACATTTGTTTAGGTTTGCATAACACAGCAGAGCAGAGACACTCATGCCAGCTCAGGCTGGTAGAGCGGAATCTTCAGATGGCACAAGATAATTGCATACAGCTGCATGGTAGCAGCTCCCATAGTACCACTACACCTGCTTTGATATGACATTGCTTCTCCATGTAGGTAATTAAACAAAGCAGCAAAGATTAAATAAAATTCTCCTGTTTTATATCTATAGGCTAATACAAGTTCTTAATATCCTGTTAAGTAAATGAGCTTAAAGTTGAAATATTGGGAGCAATGAAACAAAAAATTGTCTAATAATTATATATTTACTGCTATCCTTCATTGTTTTATGCGGAGATACTCTTCTTGGTGCAGATGGATCATTTTGACATGATTATTTTGGCATGTCTTGTCACAAATAGTCAGCTATGCTTTGCAATACAGAAAGTTTTATTCTCCTCATTAATCAAATATCACAACTTTCCTATTCTCTAATGGTTATAATTTGAGTTAGCAAGCTCCAGTTCCCTATCAAGAAGCTTTAATTTGCAGTCCTAACATGACCAATGCCAGTAAAATGTTCTAGTATATTATCTGGCAG
Organism: Zapornia atra; assembly: GCA_013400835.1. Taxonomy (NCBI): domain Eukaryota; kingdom Metazoa; phylum Chordata; class Aves; order Gruiformes; family Rallidae; genus Zapornia; species Zapornia atra. The sequence goes on along the minus strand of VZTU01019540.1, from coordinate 44,686 downwards.
TAAATAAAACCTGTCAAAAAAATCGATAAAAAGAACAGTGCTTAACAAAAGACATATGCCTCATAAATAATATGTCATGACAACTAGCAGCCATAGTAACATATCTGAAGGAAAAGGCTGAAAAAAGTAACCAACCAGAAGGGGCTAATGGCTTATTTTTGCTAGCGATGTGTCGTAGACTGTTTCTGTCACAATATTATTGCATTTGTGATAAAGCAAAAGGATTTGTGCTGTGATTTGTCTACCACACTGTGGAAATTCAGATAGCAAAGATCAGCTTACGTTAATTTTTATAAAGCGCAAGTGTGTCACGCTATCACTAATCCCTTTATATATTAGTATTACTCCTCTGTCTCAGCTCCAGATCTGACTCATTGTTTTTCAAAAATATATGATGCATTTATGCAAAAAGCATGCCTAGCTACTTATGAATCATTAATTCAAATCATAAAATGCATCATTTTAGAAGGAACACATCCTAAGTTTGGAAATGACAGGTTAATGGATTTGAGAGAAATCTGAATGTTTTGCTTGAATTGGCAAACTAAGTAACTTTCAAATCTCTTTATAGTAATGTTATTTTGAATATATATATATATTTTTAATGAGTATCCTGGAAATATTATGGTGGAGGGGCATATTTGCTTTAATGCAGTATGTGATGGTCAAGTGTAAAACAACAACTATGGCATGGAAGAGTCACACACATCATCCAAAAAAACCCAACCCAACCTCAAAACCCCACAGTCCTTTCTCCCCAAAACAAGATATAAAAGCATTGTGAAACACTAGCATTAACAGTAAGCTTTTAGGGAGATTTCGCAGCAGAAGTTAATTGGAGATGTGGATGAAGCCAAACTTGGAATAAGAAGGCTAAAAAGCTTTTGTACAGAAGATTGTGGAAACATAGGGTATAATGCAGTAGAAAAGAGCCATAAAATAGTAATAATAAATTATAAAGGAAAGCAATTTTGGAATTGTCATTTGGAATTGATTAAAGATTAGAAATTTAGTTAGGCTGGGGAAGAAGCAAGAAAGGATGAAGAGAGGTGGTGTACAGCTTTCACAGTGGCAGGAAAAGGAATGGAGTGTGGAACTAGTAATTTCAAATATTTTTTGTGCGTTGCTTTTCATTTTTATTTCTGTGTCAGCTTTGCACTTAGCAGATAAATAAAAATATAATTCTTGCATGTGTTGGATATGAAGAAGGAGGAAAGAAACTTGTAACAAGTGTGCTTGCCATAGTTCCTTGAGTATTTAATGGGCTGGTTTATTCAAAGTTCAGTACCTGTCCGATTTATCTGCATTTACTCTGTGGGTGGCAGAAGAGCTATTGTGAAGTATTGTCTTCTGGTATTAACATTAAAAAAAAAAAATAATTACATGGCATTTAAGTTAAATGTGAGGCTTCACTAATACATTCATAGTTTTCCTTTGTTTCATTTGTGATTTTGCCGTACAAAGAATCCAGTGCTCCTATTGCAGTTGGTGAATTGAAAGTGTGTTATTATCGCATCAGCCTTATGGAAGCTGGTATGCGAAATGATGGCTGGAGCACAACATCACAGCCCTCCTGATGTGCAAGGTGCAGAAGTCGCACTACTTGCTAATTATGTACCTTTTCTGGAAACAGAGATACCAAATCAGACCAGAAATGATAAAGTGGCGTTGAACTGCCTGTATCATATTCTCAGGAGAACAGTGTGTCACAATTCAAACAGCAAAACAGACCTCTTCTTGAAATTTTTAAATAAGAAATTCTCCCTTTTGGGGTGAGGAGCATTATTTTCGTTAATTCAGATGAGGCAAAATGAGCCAGTAGCTTCCTAGGTTGTTCTGGATGCTTTTCAAATATGTTTGCTTCAAAAACTCTGCGTAATGCTTTTGGTGGATCGGGTGGTACTGAACATGATTGCAGTGTTTCTGTATACTTATAAGGGAAGCAGATGGAGGAGAAATATTATATTGAGACAAAAGTACTGTTTGGAGTGTGTGAATAATATGAAGATGATGTTCTCAGCACCCAAGGAGTCTGGCCCTCTGTCATTTGGGACAAAACTCCAAGGAGACAGGAATTTGGATGGTTTTTAGTGTGTTTCTGTTTTACTTCCCCATTGATGAGAAAATAGATTATATTTGAAAACATATTTCCAGTAAAATATTACCAGGTGTTACTTTGTGGTGTGGCTGGTTCTCTCAGTGCTTAAGATTTTCTGCTTTTAGGGTCAGAGTACAGAAATTTGTCCTGCTCAAAACGCTACTGCCTATAGATCGGATGGAAAAAAGTGTCTCTTCTAGGGTGGGACTGAGATTAATTATCTTCATTTTGACTTATTCTAGGCCTGGATGTGTCTAATGTCACATCTCCTGTGTGTTGATCGGCACCTTCCACAGATGTGAGCGCAAGCAGCCTTGCACGCTCCTCCTTGCCAGTATTAAAAACCTAAATTAAAATATGCTCTCAGTGAGCAGTGCTGCAAAGGTCAATATGAGGAAGAATATTCTCTGCAATTTGGGCAACATGAATGGTAGCCAAAGAAACCAGCTGTGGAAAACAAAAGAAAATATAAGCAGATATTAAAAAATACAGAATTGTATTTAGAAACCTTAAACTGCAGAATGGAACCCTAAAAAGGGATTTATGATGTATCACTTCTAATGCTGATTTGCAGTCTGTTATTATGATATAATCTGTGGTTCTCTTTGGGGAACAGCAAACAGCATCTGGTAGCTCTTTGGATTGCCTCCAAACTGCTTTGAAATAGATGTGGATATAGTAAAGTAGCGTGAAGGATAGGCAGCTGGGGAGCGTATCGGCACAATGAGAAATTCCTGTTTTTCAGGGCATTGTGTTCTTTATATTCTGGTAAAGTTTATTATTACAACATTGAGCTTAAAATAAAACTTAAGTAAGCTTCTTATTTCAAGTGCTGTAAGATTGCTTTGTGGCATGAATGTTTTCACAGCCGTCACTGAAGGTTTCCATAAATCGCGTGACATAGAAATGTGGAACCTAGCTGAGCTCACAGTCAGTCTCAAACACTGCTCTGGAGTGACTGAACTGCTTTGAGGCTGTGCCTGCTTGAGGTTCACTGTCACTTTGAAAGCATCGTGTCATGCCACAGCATCACAGCCAGGGATGTCTGTGGGGGGATGAGGCAGGATGAGACCTGGGAAAGACCACTGCAGCTGGCTGACTTCTGCAGCTCCAGCAGCATTTAAAGCCAATAGCTCGAACTCTGCTGACAGAAAATCTACATAACCGTTTGCAGTTTGATGTGAGCTGAATCTGTCAATACTTTGAGCTGATTGAAATGAGCTTGCTCCTGAGAATAACTGGAAACTACTGTTGTGTTTGCACAGCACAGAATGCAAGCTGACCTATGCCAATGTTTAGTTTCATCTTTGATGGATGGCCATTAGTGGCTAAGTTTACATCAATTGTTGATAGCACAGTAGCTGCAGCTGAGGACTCAATGTCTATTTTACATGCATTCCAGAGGGGTTCACTCAGGATTACCTCGAGTCCCCAGTGCTCGCTAGCTCTTACCTAGGAGAAGATGTGGAAAAGCTCAGTTCTGAGATCCTGGTCAGTTAGACCCTGTCTCTCCACAGAAATCTGTAGAGATGTAGCCTAGAAGCCCAAGGAGAGGAAGACTACTATGTAGTTAGGCACTATGACATTTTCCTTCCTTTCCTCCCTTGTATTTTTATAAAATAGAATCACTTCCTCTAGAAAACTGTATTATGATTTAATTAACCTCCCTGTTATGAAATGCCTTTCAGTGTCTTTTCCAATTTCTTTGAATTGTGTCATACTTCTAATTATTTCTTATAATAATTTCATACAAGTTCTCTGCTTTCCTTAAGATGATTGTGCTTGTTGTGGTTTAACCCCAACTGGCAGCTAAGCCCCATACAGCCACTTGCTCGCTCCCCCCACCACCAGAAGAGATCAGAAGAGTACAAGTGAGAAAATTCATAGGTTGAGATAAAGACAGTTTAATAAGTAAAGCAAAAGCCGTGCACACAAGCAAAGCAAAACAAGGAATTTGTTGGCAGGGAGGCGTTCAGCCATCCCCAGGAAAGCAGGGCTCCATCACACATATAACGATAACTTGGGAATACAAATGCCATCACTACAAACGTTCCTCCCTTTCTCCTTCTTTCCCAGCTTTATAAGCCAAGCATGATGCCACATGGTATGGGATATTCCTTTGGTCAGTTCAGGTCAGCTGTCCTAGCTGCGTCCCCTCCCAACTCCTTGTGCACCCCCAGCTGCTCGCTGCTGGGGTGGGGTGAGCAGCAGAAAAGGCCTTGGCTCTGTGCAAGCACTGCTCTGCAGTAGCTAAAACATCTCTGTGTTATCAACATTATTTTCAGCACAAATCCAAAACGTAGCCTCATACTAGCTGCTGTACTTACCAAAACCGGCACAAAGCTGAAATCTCTATCAAGGTTTATCTTCTGCACTAAATGTGATTGGAAGTTATTTACTTTAAAAATACAAATAATGAATAAGTGATGAACAAGTATATCAGCAAAGTCATCATATAGGATGTCTAGATATATCAGTAAAGGCTGTTTTCTACTCCACACACTTCTCACACAATTTCTCACTTTTTCCACTCCAGGAAACCTCATGTTTATAGGAGTCTTTTCATTTGTTTATTAATAGTGGCCTCACATAGCTATCCTAATTGTCCCACTCAGTGGTCTGATGTACAAAGATATTAATGCCTATTCAGCGACTTGATGTCAGTGAGAGTCCAGTATTGGGAGTACGGTTCTCATAATGAAATCCCTACAACTCGTGATTTGTTTTTACCTTTATATCTTCTAACCTGCATCATTAGATCATACGTACCATATAATGCAAATCAAAGATTCATACACAATCCATGGTGAGAAGGATGCACATAAAAGGCTTTGAGGTGTATCTGTTCTTTACAAATTACAATGATCACGAGCATAAACAGAACAGACAAGCTGTTTATTGCAATGTACATCTGTGAAAATGCTTATAGCATAGAAGACCTTACATAAATTCTCATGGTAAAGAAATGTAATCCTAAACAGGTGGTCATTTAGTTATGTGAAGCATAACGTACAACAGAATTTAAAGAGTGAAGACCACCAAGGAAGCTTTATTCTTAAAGCTTTCATCAGTCAACTACAGCACAAATATATAAAGAACCTTCCCCATTCGCAGAATTGTTTTATTTTTTTTTTTTTTTTGGTAAGGATTTGGAGTTCCAAACATGGCATTCAAGCTGAAGATTTAATGAAGTTGGACTTTACTTGTTATTTAGGTAATGGTAAAATAATTGATGATAAAAGAACACACTTTCTTTTAATTCCCCATCAGCCTCCTGTGATGTTCTCAGACTAGGAAAGGTTTTCTGTGTTTACTGTACAATTTGCTTGCTCAGAAGCAAATTCCTTTTTCTTTCTATCAGGACAATTAATCTATTAATGGTAGGGTCAAATCATTGAGAACAGCAGTCTCTTAGCCTTTGTGATCTGCAGTGTAATGAACAAAAGAGTAGCTTAATTATTTTTAAAAGCAAAGTTGCACACAGTAATTGGGAATGTTTGTCTATGTTTCTTTCTAATATGAAGTCTGCTTTAAACTAATTTGGTGAGAGAACACAGATCCCTATTTGAAGCGAAGGGATTTTTATCAGGCCCTGGACGTGTGAGAATGTGCATGGCGCATTCCCCTCCCAGAGGAAAAGAGAATAAGCCTTTGAAAAGCACAGTCATTAGCATGGTCAAAAGTTTAACCTTCCAAAAATAGATGAGTGCCATTTATTGTCTCTTATTAGGGAAATTGTAGATAAAAATGATTTGAAATCCCAGCTTGTAGATATCACAGTGCTCTTGTAGGAGCAAGAAGTTTTCAGTTTCCTTATTACTCTTAAAACCCACTCACCTGTATAGAACTGAAAAGTAGATTACTTCACTTTAACGCAGTGGGAACATATTTGTTCCTAAAAATCTATGAAAAATATAATGGAGATTGTTGGCAAAGTGATTGTATTAGGAATTTGCATGCAGAGCATCAGCAGTGAGCGTTAGTAAGTGCTGGACTGTCTCCAAACATTGTGACTTTTGTTGTTCTGTACATCTAAAGCATACCTGCTTACGGTGTGCTCTTACGCTATGCATTCTGTAACACCCTGTTGAAATGCAAGCTAGACAAAAAAAACAAGTACTGATACCTTACAAATTTGTATTTATGTTTATTGTACACAAGTGGAATAAGACATGGTAGACCTAGCTAATTATTTTCCTTCTTTCTTTCAAGTATTGTGATTTTGTGAATAATGTTTCAGGAACATTTATGGCTCTTAAAGATGATTACCAATTTTTTTTTGTTTTAGTAAAGGAAAGTAGGCTTATTCTTCCTTCTTTGAAAGCTAATAGCAACGTTTTGATTCAGATTAGCTGAAGGAATTCAGATAATTTAAACAGATTATTTGATGACATTATTATTAAACTCTCCAAATTCATTATTACAAGTATTGTTTGTCTGTAAATCTCAAAGTGTTTAAAAGACAAGTTTACAAGAGGGATGCTGGTGCCTAAATGTCCCTGCAGGCATCTAAATCAAGTATTTAAATGTCAGTGTATTCCTACCTCACCTGTCAAGTACTGAGAAAACTCCTTTGGATATTTAATTTCAAATTCTATAGCTGTATAAACTGATAATTTGCTGCTGCTTCTCAGTGTTTGCCTGGCGTACAAAATATGACCAGTGAGCTGAGCTGCAAGGAACCTGTGTGAATCATTAGCCTTATTTGTGAAAGCAATGTGTATGCAGCACGGATGCTTCTGTCCTCTTTTCTGGGGTGATATGCAGAGGCTGTCCTTAAATGAGCTGATGAGAAAAGAACTGCCAGAAAAGTTGGAGCAAAATGATTTTGCTTCACATGTTTTGCTGAAATACTGGAGAGAACGCCTCCTCCCTTTCCACAGAGATTTACATTGAGGTTTTATGCTAACCAGTCAGCAAGTCCTTTTGGAGACTAATGATGGAGCTGTTCTATTTAGAATTAAGTACTTAAATATCTTTTAAGCCAGAGAGAAGAACTCTGTAACCTAGTGATTAAGGGAGCCCTTTGGGATGTGGAATCAGGCTTTCGGATTCCACGACAATGAACTTTTCAGTATTCTAAATTAAGTGTTCATTAGAGCAGGGACTTGAACTCAGTCCTCCCAAGTGAATACCCTAACTGTGGAGCTATTGCAATTCCTGTGTGTTTGCTGTGATCCAGGAGTACCTGGGGATTCCTTTTGGTGCCAGGGAGGTGTACTACAAGGGTACAAGGATGAACGCCAAGTCTGTTATCAGAAGTGGCTCTGTCACTCCTCAGAAAGAGGGAAAGCAAGTATTTGGATACCCTTCAGTCAAAGGGGGATTGAACCTGTGCAGTCTCTTACTTGGTGTGCTTGTTGAAACCAGAGAGTGATGGGTAAAACAGCAACTCTAACACGTTTTGAAGGAATTGATGCTGCTTAGGTTTTAGAAGGAAGCTCAGAACCCTGTTACAGAAAGTTTCAGAGTACAAATCAGGGAATAAATGCCTTTCTCTGCCAGAAGTGAGCTGTCTGAAGCTCTGGGAGGGAGAGGACTTGGCTTTCTTCTTGGTCGTTCTTACTGAGCATCATAGATGCTCTCTGCTCAGTGTGCTGATGATAGCTAGATACTTTCCTAGATATCTCACTCTTCTTATACATCAGGAAGGTCATGGTCAGATATATATACGTAAATTTGTAGCCTTCTCTAAAAGTAGAGGTGCATTGTGCAATAGGTTTGATTTAAAGAAAAAATGCTCATTATTTCATATAAACTTCAAGTTTTGAAATTCTACATAAAGAAAGGGCTCTATATAATCTTCCCTAACATTAAAACCAGCAAATTAGTTAGGAAAGAAAAGATAATTGCAAGTGATTTGTATGGCATAAGTGTATGCTGCTTTGTAAAAATAATTGCAGTTCTTGTGCCAAAACTTTTAAAGCTCTAATTGATTTTTAATATTTTTGACAGGAGGTTCCTTTTGTGAGCTTTAACAATTAATATTGTAATAGAGCAATCTAGGGACTTCCATGATTTAGCTCAAACAGTTTATACCCTAATTCATTGTAGAATTTGTACTCAATTACTGTAAGTAGAAGTGATGAAATGTCTATTAAGTTTGTTCAATATTTCTCAATATAATTTTCAATCTTAAGTGGTTTATGACACTATTGAGCATAAGCCATAATGGTTGGATTTCCTAATGTGAGATACCTGCATCAGGTTGAATATTTGGAGGGGGATTTTCAGGCAAAATATGTATTTCAGAAACCAATTTAAAAAAATGTTTTGCTTATTCATACATAATATTTTCCTTTAAGGAGTTTTAATTTCATTCTTTGAAGGTGAAATTACATGGAGAAGGGGATTTTATCGAATCTGTGCTTATTGCCTGCTAGATAGGCCCAAATTTGGACACGTTTTAAGGTTTTAATGGGACTATTTTTTGCATTCCTGATGAAAATGTTTCACATCTTTGTAGGTAGCTCCTCAAAGATCTTTTTTTGTGACTTAGCATCGTTAACCCCTGACCATTCCTTGGAGCATCAGAGCAGAGTCCTAAGGACTTGTAGGTGGGAAAGAAGGAGAGAAACATGCCATGATCTCTGCTGAGAGAAGAGTCATTAAGCATTGAAGTTTGTTTGCATTTTTGACGATACCAAAGAATGTTTTTTTAAGTTTCAGAATAAAGTTGCCTCCTAAGCAGGGCCACAGTGGACACAGAAAGTAAAAGGTAGAACATAAATTACTTTAACTTGATGAAATTTATCATCAGCCCTACTGGCCCTGTCCTTGTCTCTGGAGCAGTTAGGAACCATTCAAATATGTGGATGATACTTAACTGGCTGATGGCTTACTTGATTGCAGATGAGGCTGTAAATTTATTTGTATAATAGAGGTATGCCTACAAGGTATAGTTCTTTCAGCATATATTTTAATTTGGTAGAGATATCTATTTTCTTGTTTGATTCAGGAATAGAGATACACACTTGAATTTGATTATTTGGAATGTTAATGCTATGGGAATCTCAGAATAGTTCAAAATGGGAAATAATATCTGTCTGTATTTGATTTCCCAGAAGAAGCAACTGCCTCTTTTCCTTGCCTAGTTTTAGGGCTAAATTCTAGCAAAATTCAGTACCTGTCAGTAATAATTACTCATTATAGAATCATGCTTTGGGTTGGAAGGGACCTCAAGAATCATATAGTTCCAACCCCACTGCCATGGGTAGGGACGCTCCACTGGACCAGGTTGCCCAAAGCTTCATCCAACCTGGCCTTTGAACACTGACAGGGAGGGGGCAGCCACAGCTTCTCTGGGCAACCTGTGCCAGGGCCTCACCACCCTCACAATAAAGAATTTCTTCCTAATGTCTATTCTAAACCTACCCTCTTTCATCTTGAAGCCATTCTCTCTTGTCCTATCAGTACAATCTCTATTATCTTTAATTTATTATCTTTAAAAAACCTGAGTGCTTTGGCAATGACATTAAATCTACAGATTTCAAACTTAACAAACATGTTCCTTCAGATTTCTTTGAAATTAAGGACTCAGAGGGTGAATAAGTTCATACTCTTCATTTGGGAATGCTCATTCTTGTAGGTTTTGCCTTACAATGTGTAGATAATACCTGTCATCCCCTGGAGGGAAAACTACACGTTTCCTTGCTAAGAAGCACTGTGTGGGACTTGGGGCACTTCCTCTCTCCTTTCCTCCTACCCCCAAGCCTAAGTGATGCAGTTGTTAGTCTGTATTTGTTGTTTATCTGAAGTCATACTTGACAAGGAACTTGTGTGTTCAAACATCAGTAAAGGTTTGACAGTCTATCAGTGGGCACTAAGTCCGGTCCTGGAAGACAATTTAATGAAAAACTGCACTAAGAGTGTAAAAAAAAAAAAAAAAAANAAAAAAAAAAAAAAAAGACCCAGGAATTTAAAAGAAAAATACCCCACTCTTTCAAAGCAATGACCTTTGGCAGAGTTTGCTTAGGGAGGTTGTGAAATCACCACCCTTGGACATACCTGGACATGGTCCTGGTCAACTTGTTCTAGGTGGCCCTGCTTGAGCAGGGGGTTTGGATCAGATCATCTCCAGGTCTCAGCAATTCTGTGAGTCTGTAATAATCAAGCATCCTCTAAGCCTGTGTAGCTTAGAGGATGGATTTTGGGCTGGATAAGAGTCTTGGAAGTAAAAAAGATAGGTGCAAAAATATATATTTAAAACCCCAAAACAAACCAAAACCAACCCCACCACATTTCAATTTATTTTCAGTGATCCATTTTGACCATTTTTCATTACTTTTCTTTTGAAAAGAGTTCTAATTCAAGGTACTACTCTGATTAACCTTGGTTTTCTCAGTGGTTTAACTGTGAAGCCAGATATTGGCATAATTTGGAAAAAGATCTAATTTAGTTTATAATTCATGTATTTGGGGAAATTGTGTAGCTCAAGAGAGTAGTAATGTATAATCTATCACCTTGAAACAACCAGGGTAAATAAGGTCACTGTGATTAGTGGTCAGAGTTTTATGGCATTTCGGTGTGTCATTGAATACCCTTGTGAAATGAGATTGGCCTCAGTCCAGTTCACAGATTTCAATTTTTTTTTTTCTTTAATTTGTAATTTTTTTTAAAATACCTTTAGGAAACGTCAACTTTTGCTGACAGTTTGCACAGACAGGTTGAGAACTTCTGTGGTCAGTGTCATTGAGAGAAAAGCTGTAGGTGTATTTAGGTGTGCTTTGATGATATAGCTCTATGAAGTAGGGTATTGAGGGCTAACCATGTTAGCTGATGTATCCAGGGTTGTTTTGGGGAACTTTGCTTTTAGAAATAAATGTTACTATTTTTAAGGAAAGATCTATAATTTTTAATGAAGACTTATCTTTTTCCTATTATAACACATCAATTGACTTTGAAAGAATTTAGTTAAAACGTAATTGCTAACAGTGTTTATTTGCATGCAGAAAGTTGATTTGGATTCTAAGTTTCTCTGCTTTTTCTTCTTTTTTTAAAGACTTTTACAGATTTTTTTTCAATAGATTCTGTCAAAAATCTTGAGTTAGTAAACCCTTTAATTAGAAAAATCAAGTTTATGAATGACAAAATATCTTAATTACAGGGTGTGAAGAAGTGTGATTTTTCTCAGAATTTTCTTGGAGATTTTTAAGGAAAAATGTCCTCTTCCATATGTACTAGGAGGCTGATGAAGTAGTGTATACTACGAGGACAGATGTGAGGCATTACTGTGTCAACCCCTGGAGCAAACCTCTGTGACTTCTCCCACCCCATCTATTGATTCATCAACTGCACAATAATTTTTGAATGCCAGGGTCTGAATAACCAGCTTGTACTGCTTTTCTGCTGCTAGTCATTCCAGATGTTAAAATTATGATATTCTTTAAATGCTTATAGCAATGAAAGAATATAATTGATAAGTTATACATAAACAGTTATTATTTGGATAGGAACATAACAAAGTGAACAGTTGGGGGTTTGCACTAAATACTCATAAAAGATTAAGCTTATTTTGCAGTCACTTCATTCACAGAATCACTAGGTTGGAAAAGACCTTTACGATCATCAAGTTCAGCTGTTCCCATCCTATGCTAAACCATATCCCTAAGTACCTCATCTACCCTTTTTTTGAACACATCCAGGGATGGTGACTCAACCACCTCCCTGGTCAGCCTGTTCCAGGCCCTGACAACTCTTTCAGTAAATTTTTTTTCCTAATATCTAATCAGAACCTGCCCTGGCACAGCTTCTTGCCATTTCCCCATGTCCTATCTCCTGTTATTCAGCTGAAGAGACTATTGCCCACCTCTCTACAACCTCCCTTCAGGTAGCTGTAGGTAGTGATAAGGTCTCCCCTCAGCCTCCTCTTACCTCTGCAGGTAAGAGATTAAAACCTTTGGGTTTGAAAGTACAAAAAATGAGGTTTAAAAGCTCTTTTAAAAATTACTAATGATTTCTCATGCTCCCTACATAGTAAGTATAACCTTCTGTAATCAAATGTGCTCTGTGTTGCCTGTCACTTCACTCCTTAGCGCGTGGGGGGGCCTTGAGATCTTTGTCATGTTCTTCATTAATACTTTCATCCCAGTTTGGACAACTCTGCTGTGTTTGTTGTGGTACACTTCTTACCTAAAAACAATTATGCAAAGACATCACGAACTTTTCCCATGAAGGCATAATAAATGCTTGATTTGATGGAGCGGACTTCATTGCAATGTATTATCTATCAAAGTCATTGGTAATTACAGCTTATCCTGAGACTTTGCAGAATACAGTTGAGTAATAGAAATACAAGCAAGGTCATTCTCCTCCTGTGTATGTAAAGTATGAGATATTTTTAAGCTCCGTGTTGTTGCTGATTTCATAAACAATTTTTAAACTCCATGCTGCTTTTTCCACAAACACATACTGTCCAAACAAGATAACTGTTTGCATCATTTGGCAGGGCACAGAAAGAGGATTTCAAGGGTCAGTGGAAGCTCCTCCATTAAATCGTTCTCTTCATCCACAATGTTAACACTCATACCTCATCCCCTGGTCTGTCCCCTCTCTTTTTTCCATTCTTGGATATCTTCCATACCGAAGATCCACAAACATCTTAGACCTTAATGTTCCCACTAAAAGTTCTAAAATGCCATGTTAAAATGTTTGATAACAGCATTAAAGAAGGTACCTTGAATGTTACTTGTTAATTTATTTTGCTCGGTTTGTGTGAAAGCATATACGGTAGGTGAAGATTTTGCTGTTTCCATCATATGTGTGCTTCAAGAGAAGGAGCAAATAATAGAGATTTTGTAAGTTTTCTGCAGACCTTTGTGCAACATAAACGTGAAATTGAAGCTCCCTGCACTTCTCCTGCCTATGCAATATATACAGTCTGGTACTCACCAATTGCATTTCTTCCTCTCAATCCTGTTTCCATGCTTGTGTTCTATTGACTAGCTCTTTGCTGACGTGTCAGTTGATAAAGCTTCTCTCTTGAGGTGGTTCAGGCCTATGTAGAAGCAGATAGTTAAAAAATTATTGCTTTAGTCACGTCTTTTTAAAACAAAATTGCCATTAAACTGTGTGTGTCCAAGGTGTGCCCCAAAGTCCCATACCATCCAGGACAGTGATTGCCATTCCATTTTGTGCCCATACAAACTGGCCTTCATACCTATAATAAATATGCCAACCATGATGCATGCAATGTTTCTGGGATAGAGGGAAGAAATCATGCACACCTGCCAAAGCATATAAGCCTTTATTCACAGAGTGATAAATTATTGCAGTCCAAGTCTTTAACAACATAGCAGGAAAAATTAATCCCCTTCTCTGCGTAGCACTCTGTCTCCTGACTGCTGTTTTCCAGCTATACAGTGATCCAGATTTTCAATATGGTGTGTAGGAGCAAAATAAGGATTATTGAAACCATTGAGACAGACTACACAGAACTTATTTTTATTTTATATGAGTTAAGTTACAGCTCGTATTTTATGGTATTTGTGACTCAGTCATTGTGGATCTGAACACGTGAATGGTGGTCCTCAGTTTCTTCATGAGATTGTTCATTTTGTTGGAAAGAAAAGGCTTTTCTTTCAACTCCTCAATGTCTGATGGATCTTGCAACTGTTGGTTGAGCTTTGGAAAGAAAGGGGGAGTCAGTGCCATATGGAATGAAGAGCTGAGAGGGCCTTGACAAAGAACTGTTGCAATGTGGCTGCTTTGTCTAAGTAGCATACTGGAGTCTCTGGGACTTGCTGGTTACATGTTGTCTTCCCCACATAAGCGTCCCTAAAGTTGCAGCATAGTGCAAACATGCTTATACATGGTATATTGGAGATAAATCCGTTCCAGGTAGTCTTATTTATTTTATTATTGCTCTGATATTGAATTTCAAGAGAAGGGTAACTGAAGAGTAATACTTCATCCACCTTTGAGTAGTTCTTGATGTGTGTCTACTCACGGTTTCCTATTAAAGTAAAAAAAAGGGAAAAACCTATGAAAGTAATTTTAAGAGCATTTCTTTATTCTTGCTTACATAATTTCAAATTAAATCTCTCCATCAGTGGTAACTTAAGAGCACGTAATTGAGATAAAGTAGTTATCACACTTTTAGACATAAACCCTGCACTTAAGAAGTAAGCACACATATTCAGACAGTCCTTGCATAATCTATGTCAGAAGCAGGAGGGTGGGGGGAAAAGCAAGAGGGGTTTTGTAGTGGTGGAAATAAGGCGAAGATGAATAATAGCAAAGTTACTATTGAGAGATGCAGATTATGCTGTGGGGGTCAGGCTGTGAGAGACAGATGCAGATCTGAGGTAAATGTCTCTTTACATCACTCTTAGGTATACGCTACCATAGTCTGTCTGCTTCACAGATTTATTTTTTTAATGTATAACCTCTAAGATGCAAGTTTGAATATAGTGTAAAGTGAAAAGTAAATCTGTAGGATAAAATTACCTTTTAAATAAGATTTTGTCTAGCATTATGTAGTTTCTTTCATCCATATGGCAATGTAATGATCTGATTTAAATGAACACAAGAATAAAGCAGTGAAACGTATCAATATGATGAAGGACACTTTTAATAGTTACCAGAGCTGATGTGATCACAGTTCACCTAAGTTCCTTGTGTCTTTTTGGTGCTTTCATTGTAACTATTTCTGCTCTGCCTTTCAAGNGCTGACCCCTTTATGGAGTTGTATGTTTGACAGATCTCTTAGGCAGTGGCATTTCACAAGTTACTTTGTAGCTGGAATCAGTGCTACCATTCTCCTAATACCTGTGTTTTTATCCTCTTCCTTCATGGTTTTGAACTACTTACCTTCTCCAAAGTTGACATGTTAATAAAGCAAAGCAGAGCACATGGACTTAGCAATGTGTTCCTCTGTTAATGAGCACTTTGTATTGTTGGGTGTGGTATTTTTTATATTGAAACAGGAATGCTGAATAGAAGCTGCAGTTTCGCTTCTTAGAGGTTCTTGGGACTGTCGCTGTCTACCGATGTTGTCTTTCAAGTGCTTTGAAATTCAGGTTTTGAATGTCAGACTTCACCATTACAGCAGCCTCATCTCTCTCCAACTCAGTCATTTGTGGATGAGTCTTCTGTCTGCCTTGCTCTTGTTTTGCTCCTCACAGTGGAACAGACTCCCTTTTGCAAAGAAACACACTATTTTAAAAAAACAAAACGGGACATGTCCCTGTTACTGCTTTGCTGCTAAACTTTATCCAGTTCCCTATCATCAGCTCCTGAGTAAATGGACTTTCAGAGTTAATAGCCATGCTGGTAGGAAATGTATTATTCCAGCACAGAAAAGCTGTTAAGTGCTGAAAGCTCTTGATTCTTCTGTCACCATTTCCCAAGGTGAGAATGTCTGCTACCTGTCAAGCTTCTGATACAAGATGGGTACTGTAATTTGCAGAGAGGGATTTGGTCATAAATAGCCCTCGTGTATCAAAATCAAATTCATAACCTGAGACAAGGTATCTTTGAAACTTCCATGAAAATAATGCTGCTCTCTTCAGATACAGGAAATTAAGATTCTAGAACTCAGTTAAATTTGCCATCGGCAAAGTAATTCCTGTCATATTTTGTGGTTTTAATTTTTATATTTTAGGATTGCCAGAGTGCCCAAAAGTCCCAGTCTTGAAGGATACTTCTCTGTCGTAGGGAGAACAAGGCTCCAAGGGCAGCCGTTACTTCCTATTGTATCATACTCACTGGAATTGCTAAAACTTTTCTAACATTGATGTTACCATATTTTTTTCATATTGTCTACTGTAATGAAATGTTTATACCAATTCTCAGTTGTTGATCAAGGCATTAATAACTGATTTAAAGTCATCGTGTTGCTGCTGTAGAAAGGGTAAGATAATGTAACATACTTAATTGCTCATAAGACCGTGCAAGTAGTATTCTTAATACTACTTGGAAATTATAATTATCACCACTGAATTAAGCAAGCAGGATTCTAATTACAATCCAAAAGTTATAATTTGTTGTAAAACATTGACATTGTACCACAGAAAACTTTGAGAGTTGAGCCTTACTTTGAAAGATCTAAATAATGCAGCAGAAGTCCCTATGACAGGTTTAGTTTACCATTAAGGAAATGGCCAAAACCTGTGTCCCTGAGAAAACCAACCCAGTACCCATTTTCAGCAGGTTTATGGTATTGCTGTTTTAAGTTTTACTTGGTAGGCAATCCATTAAAATTATTCAGTTCTTTCAGGGTTTTTTTTTCCTCAGTTTGATCTATTGAAGCTCCTGGTATAATAACATTAATACGAATGAAGAGTAAGAGTTTCAACTGGTGACTTATCCACTATCTTGGACAGGGCTGGAAGACCAAGGAAGATACCTAATGAAAGTATTTCTAAGGAACTTCTAACACTAATGCAAGGCATTGTTGATATAGAGGTCTTGAAGCACTGAACATTGCAGTTCTCATTGTTTTCGTTCCAGCAAATGTAGCTTCTGAGACTCGCCTGAAATTTTAATAGGTAGGAATTTTTAGGTAGAAGTGAAAAACATCACGATTTTCATAAAAACCACCTTGAGACCAAGCAACTTCTGCAATTTTAAAATTAAAAGGCTCTGAGATTCAAAATGCAAAGCTTCCACCATACTCGTGGAAAGACATCATTTGTGTTTGTTACATAAAATCTGCAGTAGATAGAAAGCTGTGGATCATTCAGGAATGTGACAACTGAGAGTAGAAGCATTTTCTCATGAGAGTATAGTGATGCTATCAGAGAAGTAAATAAGGCATCTGCCGAATTCTGATAAAAACGTGGTGTATCTTGATGATTTTAAGCTTGTGGAAAAAGCTTGTCTAATCTATCCCAACAGTCACTAAATCAGCTGAAGTCATTATTGAAAGGTTGACCTATCTGCTGTACAGCCTATTCAGTTCTGTCTCTCTCAGGAACAGTTTTGAAAAGATCATGGATGTACTCTGTATCATACACTTCAGTCTCAACTTCACTGAGTTTTTGGTACAATGATTATGACCAAAAGACCTAAATTCAAATGTGATTTATCTCCTCCTGTGAAATTCTGCAGTTATCTGTCAATGACACTAAAAATAAAATAATTTCCTCTATCAACAGTTCTTACTGCAACTGCTGGCATATGTTATTAGTACAAGTACAAGTAATAATATAAATATTATGGTATATGAAGCCGGTTTTGGGATTTTACTAGAGGTTATTTCAATCTGGTAAAATTCTATCAGCCAGACATGAGTATCTTCTGTTGTTACTTACTTATCTTCTTAGATATAAGCCCATGGAAATTTAGTAAACCTCAGATAGAATCACAACATCCAAGTCTCATCTGGGGATCATATGAATTAAATTAAGATATCTTGAATAACTCTTTCAACTCCAGAATCCCCTTGACTAAATGTATTCTGTTTTTCAGATTCCAACATAAATAGTATGGTTGCACAGCATCAGAGAAAAGTTGAACAGAGTTGGTTTTGAAAGGTTAAAACAGTTAATTTTGACACGTCTGACCTCAAATGGTTTCATTTTATGATTATTTTTTGTTGTTATTGTTTTTCTCCATTTCAAATGATTTGGGATTTCTTTTGTTTCGTGCAGTGAACAAGGGGGGCAATGATAAATATTCATGCATCTGGTGTCACCTTCTTTCCAGCATACACGAACTGTCTGTGAGTATTCTTAATTTTACCAAACTTAAAAAATCATTCACTCTGCCCTGTTAGCACTGTAGGAAATTAAACTTAAAAATCTATGTCATGATGAAGGACTATGTTGTTTAGACAAAAACACATCCACAGAAATGAAATATGGTAGTGCAATTAATGTGGACTACAGTCAAATGAGTATATTTATGGTCACTTGCTGTCATAGAAATACACATTATTTTCATCATCAATATTCATGCTTTATTATTTTTAAAAGGTCACATACTTGTCACAATGTGTAAGATTTTTAACAGCAAGAAAACTCTTGTGCTTCAGTTTAAAAATGCAGTGGTGCATCATCTCTTTGAGCAGAACAAGAATGTGTATTTTATAGTTTCATAAACATTGATCATGCAGTGGATTTGTTAGGGTGCAATTTAGTATACATCCCTGTAACAAAATCTACCAAGATTCAATTAATTACTCTGTGATAACAAGTAACTCTGTCATGAATAACGGTCAGGAATAACTTGAATAATAATTGTTATATACTATATATATTAAATATGCATAATATAGATGAGTGTAACATAAACAACAATCTGAAATAATTTGTCACATTAGGGTAATGTAGGTCTGTTACATAATTAATACAATTTTAAAAAATACTGGATATTTTAAGAAAAAACCCAAAACAACTTTTGACCATAACCATCATTCTTCAGTGAGCATCTCCTGAAGTCTGCCGTTTGTCTTTACATATTACCAAAGCCTGTGCAAGTGTGAGCACACGTTTAGTTGTCCTGAAATCTGCACAGGGATCATGCGATTCTGTAAGCTTCAGACACTCAAAGGTGTTCAAAGTAATTCGGAGGCAAAGCAGATGGAGGACAAGATCTGCTCCTTAGGGTTGTCACAACCCAAAGTGGTGCTATAGCAGTGAAGCTATTTACACAGCTCCTGTTTAGAAGCTCCCAACCCACCCTCCGTTTTCCATATTTAATTGACATGTCTGAAAAGTAAATAGAAGTAAACTCTTTTGACTTTGCTTTAAATCAAGCAGGAGCAGTGGGTTTTACAATGTGACTTTTGGTGTCACACAATTCTAAGTAAACCGAAATTTACCCTTACTTGAGGAGGGACAACAGTGACAAAAGTCAAACTGTCTCTGACCAGAGCTCCAGATGTTATGAGAAGGAAGCATCAGCAATAACTAGCAATTTAAAATTCATCATTCAATACATGACCATACATGTCACTACCTGGCCTACAACCACTCCATATGGTCACAGAGTTGTTGGTCTAAAGTGTTTGGAAGTCTGAGGAAGGAAGTATTAGTTGTTTCTGCTCTGGATTTCTGGACAGTCTTGTAGTCTTGGGGTTCACCCTCCCTTTATATGCTGCACTCAGCTTGTTTAAACTCTGAAATCATTGTCTCTGATCTCCCAGATATCTACCGCATGCTTACTCATGTATACAGTCCCCTAGATGATGCTTTGGCATCCAGTTTAACCCATTTGTGGATGCACTGGATAGCAAACACTGGAGGTACAGCAGAGGAATTTTATATTAATAGCTAATTTTAAAAACAGTTGGAGAATGATAGGTTAAAAACCACACTTATAGTTCAAGCTGAGCATTTTAATTGGGCAGAGAGGACACCTTGCCCTTTTTTCTCCCATATATGACATCAATACGACACATGTTGTGAGTAAAAAAACATCCTCTTCCTTTAAAAGTAATTTCTCTCTTTATTTCCACAAATTCAGATGGGAAATTCAACTCTTTTTTTCCTTAGTCCTACTCATCCCATCTGTGCAAAGAAAATGTATTGCTCCAGGGAACAGATGGAGTCAGTGGCTGTACTTTGTTGTGCTCTGGGCTCCCCATCCTGGATTAGTCACGTTCCTTGACTAGGGTACATTTCTGCAGTATAATATATAATACTATATTAAGTGAGTTTACTAGCTACTTGACATGTAACAAAAAGTAGAGTTCAGAGTACTACTCAACAAGGTTCCACTGTGCCCTACCAGAATTTCTGTTTCTGGATGGATTTGAATTTAATAATACCTACCTAAATGCTATATATGCACCTATGTGTGTGCTCATAATTTTCTTTAGTTTTGGTTTTTAGTTGTATATCTGCTCTGGAAAAAAAAAATCAACAACAAAAATAAATCTCCCCCTCGTAATTTGACTGTAAAAATGTTTGCAGCCCCAGAAAGCACAGTACACACCATGCAGAAATTAGTTTCAAGAGCAATTTATGATCAAAAGAATCCTTTTCAGCTTGCTAAACATTAAAATATTAAAAAAGGTTTAGAAACAAATTCATAGGGAAAGCATATATGGATAGTATTGCAGATATAACACTCATCCCTTGGGTGAAGTCAAAGTTTCTGCAAGAGTTTGCTAGGAGATGTAACTGAGATTTGCTATTTAGAACAGTCACAAAGGAAATATGAAAAAAACCTCTAAAAAGTATATAAATCATCAGTAGCTACATTCCAATACTACAGCTGCCTAGAGAAGACTTCAGGTTTCTTATGAAGAGCTACATAGTTGTTTTAAGATAAATTTCAACATCTTCTGATGGCTAAGTATATTAAATTTAAAGCATTAAAAAAACTATCTTCTTTTTTACTTTGTAGAAAAGATGCATTTATTTTACCAGTGGAATCAAATTTCCTCCTTTTTTTGTACAGATTCATTTTGGTTTTGTTTTTAGTATTTATTTTTCTTCTGAAAACAGTGAAAATAATGTATTGCATCTATTATTGAAATGGAAATCAATGGTAATGAGTTTTCAAATAGCAATGTTTCAAAAGTAAACTCAGAATATGTAAAAGATACATAAAATAGGGATTAAATTATTTATGCCAAAGTATAACCACTTTAATTTTTCTGTGATGGGAATTGGCTAATTAATGGATGAAACAAATAGGTAGAACATAGATATAGTTCATGCTTTGCTGTCACAAACACCTAGAATAACCTTGTGTGGAAACGATATGCCTTTACATTAAGCTGTTTGCCGAAAGATATTCAGTCTGGCAGGTGGTAATGCACAAATGACCTCTCATTCCCTTCAGGAAGGGTAGACTTGGGGATCTCTGTAAGTTGACAAGCCTTTTGCTAAGTGATGCATTATTGCTTAGGTCATCTACATTGCTTGCAAGCTGCAAATACTAAAGGTTTGTGGATGAGGCATGCTTTTACATAACTATGACCTTCCCCTCCCCTTTAAACGCAGATGCTCATTATTCTCTGGAATCACTGTTGTCTAATAATCAGAGCACGTTGGGGAGGGTTTGTGATGGTGCTTATCTTCAGTAATAATTGTAGGTGGACACACAAACAGGTTTCTGCAGTGTGCCAGCATTTTTTGAAAATGGGGTGCTCTTACCCAAGAACTGTATCTATGTGAAAAAACATAAAAAGCTGAAAATTCTAGGTGGCAGCTTTGCAGGAAAGCAGACAGGCACAAAAGATAAGGATTTTAAAGGTAACACTGCTTTCACGCCTCTCAAAATACAGGTACTTTCTAAGGTGCTTTACCATCTATATGAGCAGTTCTTCAACACTGCTTGAATTAAGTTCCAGTCCACACTCTAGATCTCTTTCTGAAAGCCACATTTAAGGATGGTGACAAGCAGTCTGAGCTATATTTGCATTTTTCTACATTTTCACCCTATAAAAAATTGCATTGTGCTCATACGGGCGTCTCCCATAGAAAAGTATACTGTACTATACTGGAATTATTTCATTCACATGGGCTAATATATTTCCTGCTGGGAAAATATTTTAGTATGCTAGATGTGTCTGTCCTCCACCTTAGACAAGCTGTTCCTTCAGGCAGGCCCTTTCTTGCATCCAGAAGGGCTTTCTTGCATCTTGGTGGTTAACCAAGAGAAACACTTCATGGAAGTTTCTTTCCGTTCTTATGTCACCCACTACTCAGTGTCACTTCGGACATGCTCTTCAGCAAAACCTTCTTTTAATGGTGAAGTCCTTATGTTGATTTGACAGTTGCTTCTGGTGACACTTGTGTTAGCCATCCAGGACGGTGATGGGCATGCCAAGAACCTGCCAGCAGCTTACCTGTGACAGCTACTCACAGTTGAAATATGTTCTTGAAACACGGGGCACACTTTTCCAAAAGCATGCAGCTATAATGTCAAATGAAGGTCACAGCTTTGATACAGATGTGTACAGACATGCCTCTGTTATACAGAACTGTGAGGATTAAGCAGAAAACTATGAGGCGGTATTTAGAATAACTTAGAGGCGATGAAGTTTTTGCTTCAGTGTTTGTGTTGAAATTACTGTCATAAGACATTTGTGGTGATGAGACAGAATCACAGAATTGCAGGGGTTAGAAGGGACCTCAAGAGGTCATCAGGTCCAACCCTCCTGCCAAAGCAGGTTCCCTAGGATATATCGCACAGATAGGCGTCCAGATGGGTCTTGAATATCTCCAGAGAAGGAGACTTCACACCCCCCCGGGCAGCCTGTCCCAGGGCTCTGTCACCCTCACTGTGTAAGAGTTCTTCCACATGTTGGTGCGGAACTTCCTGTGCTCCAACTTGAGGCTGTTGCCCCTTGTCCTGTCCCCACAGACCACTAAAAAGAGGCTGGGCATTTCCCCCTGTGTCCCACAGTTAAAATATTTATAAACATTAATAAGATGCCCTCTTAGTGGTCTCTTCTCAGAAGAGCTATATACTGTAGTTCTATACACATAGTTCTATATTATACCTGGTATAGGAAGTAACAGGAAGACATAGGAAAATCTTTTGGCACTTTAATAATTCTCTCTACTGTTGGTTAATAAACATCCAAGCTATAGCAGTTATCCAAGCTATAGTAGTTATCAATACATGATAAACAATGTAACTGCAGGTTCTATTTCCATGTCTGCAATGACTGGGGTTTTTTTACAATCTTAAATAATATTGCTGTGTGTCTCGTGCATATTTACCGCATCTGAAATGAAACGTACCAACTGATGATTCAAACCTTGCAAAGTAACTGCAGTACTGAAAATTTGTTTGTGTTTTGCTCAGTGCTCTACTACATGCTATGAGTAATGCCTGTCATCTTTTCAGCAGGCGTTTTGAGGATTCTGCATTACTGAAATCAAAAGCTTGGAGTGTGGCAGCTAACATATCTATAATTTCTTGTCATTAAGTCAGTTAATTGTATTTTGCAGGTATGAAAGAGTTTGCTAATACTTCTCATGTTCATTAAATGTAAATGTTAGAGCAGAGAAATTGGATTATGTGATGTGACAGCTGGTATTTGACTGCATTTGCACTAACACTCTGTCCAAGCCATGCTTTCTCGTGTGTAATACCCCAAATTTTTCCCTCTGCTATGAATGGTAGCCAGTTACCATGGAGTAGCCAGCTCTATGCAGCTCTTGATTTCCAAATCAGGACATCTTGGTGAAGAACACCTGATGAGGAGCTGATGCTCGAATATGATTGCTGCAGAAATGTGTACGGGCTAGCCGGCAAGGGACGGAAGTGTGACAGATCATTCTAATGGTACGCAGTTAAGAAGAGCCATGTTCCCTTGCCCAAAATTACTTCCAGACACTTTTAATGTATTATTATAGATTCAGCCTGTTGCCCTTAATGGGCTGCAATTGACCCTGTCAGTATATCACCTTTTTTTTAAAGCAAAAAATTACATCAGTTGTCAGTGCTTTCCTGTAGAGCCTTGTTCAGTAATATCTCCATTATCTGGATCTGTTTGTTAGGTGATGGGTTTTTGTAATACTGATTTGACTCACACAAGTGCAAATTTTTTTTTATTTGTGATTTTCCCTTCTGTTGTTGGTTTTATTTTACCTTCTGTTTCCCTTTTCATGACTGAGATGTGTTATGGGAAGTATATTCTGTGATATGTGATCTTCCTCTTTTCTTTTTAGTAGATAGTGCTATGTGGCTGTAGCCTTAATTTTATCTACAAAGACAGGCTGCTGCTTGTGGCATTTGTTTTCAGGTACGTTAATTTAATCAAGCACATTATGGCCTTAGCAGTATGGTGTTTTTCTTGTAAATGATTTGTGTAGGGTCCAGAAGTCAACCAGCTGTGTGGTATTACCAGGAGCACTTGGAGGAAGGCTCTAGACCTTCACCACAAGCCACAGAAAACTGGCCTCCATCTGTTGTGTCTCAGATTTAGTTCACCTCAGGCTCACGTGTTAGGTAACATTTAAGAAGCCACTTGAGCAGATGATCTGCTGTGGATGGTGCTGGGTTTGGGGTTTTATATTGCAGATCACCATGTGAATGGATGGTTCTCAGGCCTCAAGAACAACTTGCTGGAGAAAACTCTGAGTGGTGACCTTCTCTTAAGTTTCCAGTTTCCAAGGGTGATCCTGTAGAGGTGGTTGCATGGCCGCAGTTGTTGATGTTTTAGCTGACCTTATGCTGTTCTTACTTCATGTTACACAGTGATTAAATAATTCAGTCATTATGCTAAGTATTAATTCACAGTATATAGCAACTTACTGATTTATAATTCAGCAGATAACATATCTCCAGTTTTCTGTCAGTTTGCGTATTTTTTAAAGATACTTAAAACTGTTATTCAGGCCTTTAGAACATGGGAAAGCAAGGAATATTTTCAGTGTAGGATTGGCCAGGGAGCAGCAGGGGCCCAGAAGGAGCATCAGACCACTCTCAAGGAGCCTGGTGGACTCAATCCCATCCTTTAAAGATATGTGGAAAACGTTGAAGGATGAAAAAGAAGATACCACCATTTGCTATAAGAAGTGAATGAGTCTTGAGCTGAATGAATTGCTTTCGTTGAATAGATTCTTGAATGAATTGCTGAGGTTTCACTTGCTACAGCTATTGATATTATATATAGATAAGAGATTAAATGATGATATTTTTCATCTCAGAAGACACTGTTAATAATAACTGAATGTGGGTTTTTTTTTTCCCCCTGTCAGTATGAGAAGGACTAGGTTATAACTTTTCTTGAAGCTCTTATTTCCTTTTCGGGTCAGCTTAAGGACAGCTATTCTCACTCATAGTGAGAATTGTGTGTCGAATTGAAATTGGGTGGCAGAAATGTTACAAAAAACTATTCTTAAATCACTTATGGATGATGCTAAATGTAGACCATTCAACATAAATGAATACCTGAACATAGAAAAATGACAACTACTGACTTAGACCGGTACTAAATCAGTATTCAAATGGTTGTGAATACCAAGCAGCTGATGAAAATTACACTCAGGGCACATGATCGGTGCATCTTTGCATGCCAGGTTGGAGGACTTCTCCAAGTCAAGACTTGTCATGGGGGAAGATGTTGCGATACTCAAGTGATGCACTTTCTGTAGGGTTTATATGTGTAGTATAGACTTGATACAGGTAATCAGTGAACTATAGACCTGACAAAGGACTCTATGATGCACATATTCTCCAGGAAGAAGAGACATGAGACCTTTGATATCTGATATAATTTGGTGTCATCAGTGCTATGCCTGTGTAAGTGAAATAAAGGGGTACTCGAGGGCAGGAATGCATTGGTCTAGTTGACAAAATTTCCAGACTAATTATCTGAAAAATCAGGGACTTCAAGAGTTACTTCTGATTTTAGGATGGCGTGTGATACCTTGTATGAAGACAAACTGAAAGCTTATGGGATTTTTCTCTGTATCTTCAGGGAGAGGTCACATTCCTATTCATCCATAGAGCTTAATATTTGTTCAGGTATCAGCATCTCAATTCTAGTTGTATCTTTCTGCCTGGACTTGACAAATAACAGGGAAAAAGCTACTGCCTTGACTACGCCACCCTGTTGTCCCTAATGTAATACACGGAATGTTTCTGTTTGATTTTTCAATTTGGTGTACTAGCTAGGTTTGTGGCATATTGAAAGTATAATTTCCCATGCTGAATGATACTGTCTCATTCCTTATATTTCTCTGCTCATCTGTTTAGGCTCAGATTGATAACACATTCAGTCAAAAACTAGGTTTTGCTGCTGAGTAAAGTAGGCTTATGGTTTTTAACTAGAGACACTGTCATTCATTTAAAAAATTACAACTTTTCTTGATGCTGTTGCTGACAATGTGGCATGGGTGGTTTTGAGCAGCAAAATCCGTAACCCTCAGAAAATGACTTGGAGTAAAAGACTGTCCGAAGTTTGCTTTATTTAGGGTTCATGGTGACTCAGTCAGTTTTATGTGAGTGACTGGCTTCGTCAAATGCTTTTATCCAAGGTCTAAAGGTATAGATGTTGGTATCTTTCTTCTGAAGTCCAATGTGTTGGTGGCAATGTGATGATAGATGCTGTTATATAATAAAAGGATTTTACTGTATGTATGTCTACCTACCTACCTACAATGTATTTCTGAGATGTTGTACCAATCACTACTGAGTTGCTAATATTTCATTGAATGGTGTATGTGCCAAGCCACTGTATACCAGAGTGATAATACAATAATTACCAGTG
The DNA here is from genome assembly GCA_013400835.1 of Zapornia atra. Lineage (NCBI taxonomy): Eukaryota > Metazoa > Chordata > Aves > Gruiformes > Rallidae > Zapornia > Zapornia atra. The sequence continues at coordinate 18,464 of VZTU01019540.1, read as the reverse complement.
AAAATTTTCCAGTTAAATGGGCAGAATGCATTGATCATGCGCTGTGCTAGCCATCATATGTTAGTAACCCTGATTTTGCAGAATTACATCTTTAAATACAGCCTGGATACACAATTCTAGTTTCTACATAAATTTAAGGGGATCTGTGACTTTTGGGTTTGTTTTTTTGTCTATGGAACATCTAGTAGGATGTATAAGAATATCTGGTTTTATACCTGTGGGGAAGGGAATTGTGCAAATTAATAAAATGGTGGAGGAAAAAAAAAGTAAATCACAAACATACCAAGAAAGTTCAGCTTCCTCTACAAGTTGCTCTCGAGTCACCCAAGAGATGTCTGTGGGCATTTAGTCTGAAGATTGCTTTGTTAGAAATATATACGTGAACAGGGCTATGTACTTAATAACTTTCTATTTCATTGTGTTTTACATGAAATTTTTGCTTGTGGAAATGCATATGCATTTCTTAATAGCCCTTTAAAAATCACGTTTACTTGAATCTCTCTTTTTCATCTATTGTATGTTCTGTTTTTATGGTAGTTCTATGGCTGTGACCTTTATTATCTTCCCTTGTGAACTTTTTTCTCTATATACGAGCTAACTCATAGCTCTCTGATGTTTCACTTTAATGTCTTTGTACCTGAGACCTCATTAATGTTTAATATTCATAGATGAAAAGTGAAATTTAATGTCTCCGTGGATTCTAATATATATTAAACTGACAATTTAATGTGTTTCCTTTTTGACTCCTCCCCAGACCCAAGACATTTTAAAGTTCAGATTTTTTTGAGTGCTGAAATACCCAGCTAAGAGAAAAAGGGGACTAATAATATTAATCCCTGTAATTGTAACAGTCATCGGTAAAAAGTCAGTTTTTAAAGAACAGCTACTTCATGGTGCTAGCTGAGATAATATCATTTTTTCTGTGTGTCTACATGGTAGTAATGGTCCTGGTTGTAGAGAGAATTGGCCTTTAAGGGAGCCCTGGAGTTTGCCTTAGAGCCACTGAAGTGTGGCTGGATATCAGATCTGCTGGGGAACATAAGGATACAGAGTTCAGCCAAGGTAGTGCCGAGGGAGTAGGAGAGCTTTATGTTTATGCATAGAGACTTAGCAGAGGCAGAACAGAGGCTCTCCTAAGCGCTTGGCCAGGAAGCCTGCAGGAGTACGTGAGCCTGCTGGGATGAAAGGCTCTGCTGGGCCTGGGTTAACCATCACCGCAGCTGTGACCCAGCAGGAGGCTGGCAGGAAGGTCTGGTGTCTTGAGTTTACTGGAGAACCTTCCCTCAGAGGAGGGGGTTATAGAAATGGTCTGCCAGAGCATGCTGCAGCACCTTTTCTCAGGGTTGAGGGTTGTACCATTTCCCCGTCTGCTGTGATTCTGCAGAATTTACGTGGCTTTTCATTAATTCCTTACTGCAACACCACAGGAGGGTCTCAAGTACCCAAGGTTCAGATACAGTAACTAACGCGAACATTTTGAAACCCCCGCACTGAGATCAGTAGTGGGAGCTGTTTGTGAACAGAAATTTAAATACCTAGCTTTGGATGTGGGGTGGGTTCCAGTTCTTAAAAAACTAGTGGTGGTCTTTAATTAACTTGAGTAATGGACCCACATTGGAAAAGAGTTACTATTTTGCATTTTAAAGAAGACCTTCTCAGAATCTATAAAGGTAGTCTGTAGCAAAGGTGGACATAGCTTCTTTTGCCAGAAGAACTAAAATAATTATTTTTAATGTCATTCTTGGTTGTTTGGGTTTTTTCTTAATAAGTATTCGGTGTTTATATACTAGAGGGGAAAAAAATTCTAGGAAAAACTGAAGGTCAAATCTTTGAAGCTATGTTTGAGTTACAGTAGCTTACCCTGTTCAATGATGTGTAACCTTCAGTTCCTATCAAAAGAGTGGGAGACAAGAATTAGAAATTAAAACTCAGTGTATCAATCAAAGCTGTTCTTTTACCTTAGTTTAACATGCTGTTCACACTCTAGCTGTTGATAAAATTAGATTTAATTAATCACAGTACTCTGTTTAGTGAAATACACTGTGATTGGTTCTGTAATTGAAAACTATTGGCATAAAATGGAAAGGTCAGCTTAAATGGCATTAGGCAGAGAAGATAATCTGTTTGTCCAATTTCAAAGTTTTTGGTTCAGAGAAAAAAACGAGGTCATTGTTTGAATTTGAAACAGTTCATTAAAAACTCTCATAAGTCTTCCTTTCTTCCACTCCCATTCCTATTCGCCCACCTGGGGAGAGTTTCTGTGCATGTCTGAGTTCTTCAAATACACTCTCATTGCTAGCGGAAATATCAGCACTTAGTCAGGCACAAGGAGAAGTACGAGGCCTGTTAGATCATCATTGCTCATTGGTAATTTTAAGCATATGAGTGCCATTGAACTTTAGTGTGTTTTCAGTTTGTGACATAATTCTATCTTGACTCCATTAATTATCTATAAATATTCCAGTCATTTGTCCACTTTAATTAAGAGATTTCACTGCTGCTTCATAAAACACTATGAGTTTGGGTTGGAAGCATGAAGTATAGGGAAGTAACTGTCCCCCTTTACTAAGTGCTGGTGATGCCCCACCTCAAGTACTGCCTTCAGATTTGGGTCCCTCACTACAGAAAAGACCTTGAGGTGCTGGAGCGTGTCCAGTGAAGGGTGTCAAGATTGGTAAGGGAACTGGAGAATGAATGGTACAAGAAGCAGCTGTGGGAACTGGAGTGGTTTAGTTCGGAGAAGAGGAACTTGAGGGGATTGCTCTCTACAACTACCTGAAAGGAGGTTGTGGATAGGCAGGGACTGTCCTTTTCTCCCTAGTGACAAGTGACAGGACAAGAGGAAATGGCCTCAAGTTACACCAGGGGAGGTTTGGACTGAATATTAGGAAAACCTTCCCAGAGAGGAAGGAACAGGCATTGGAACAGGCTGCCCAGGGAAGGGGTGCAATCTCCATCCCTGGAGGTATTTAAAAGATAGATAGATGTGGTGATGAGGGACATGGTTTAGTAGTGGATGGCGTTAGGGGGATGGTTGGACTTGATGATCTAAAGGGTCCCTTCCAACCAAGACAATTCTATATGAATGCACAACCACAGGTGCATCAGGCTATTTTATTGTCAGGCAGAGAGGAAAAAAAAAAAAGCATGTTACAATAAATAATTTAATCTTTCTTATTTTCAGGAAACGATCACCTCCAGGGACTTGTCTTAGTTCTTTGTCCAGTTAGTATTAATGTTTCTTGGTTTGTTTGGGGTTTTTAATAAGCAGTTTATACTTGCTATTCTTAGTCTTATCCAATTACTAACAAAGTAATGCTGTTCTCTTCAAAGTTTCATACACTCCCAGGCAACAAGAGCTGAGAAGTGGAAAAAAAAAGCATTTAGTCTAGAGGAGAGAATAATTTTCATGTCCATGAAATGTAGCTGTTGGAAAGGAAATATGTTATTCTTGTCCCTGGTGAAAAGAACAAAGAAATAAAAGGCTGAAATTATGGCAAGTAATGCAGGTTAGATGAAAGGGGAAGTTTTCTAATTGCAAGAATAATGAAGTACTGAAGGAGATTGCCTTGAGAGATTGTGCAGTCTGTACTGCTGGAGGTCTGCAAGGGCAGATTGGTTAGATACTTCAGGGAAGTGATTTAGGCATATCCAGTCCTGATTTGAGGTGGGGCACAATTACATCTCAAAGGATGTTCTGGATATATTTTTATGAATCTGGGACCGATAATTAAATTCCACACAATAAAACATGGCTTAAGCCTTTCTGTAGTAGTAAATTTATTTTTGGTGTTTCAACAAAAATAGGCTTGACAGAGCAGCAACAGGAGCTGCCATAATATCTTAATATTAAGATTCTTCATAACTTCTTCAGTATTAATTGACCTGTTCTTGCAATTAAATCGATTCAATTGAAGGACACCAAAATCTATTCTCTTCTAGTATGTTCAAGTTACTCCTTATATTCTTGAGTTATTGTTCAGTTGGTAGAAAGTAGAGATTGAAAACCTTTTTCTCACAAGGAAGGAATACACCAAACAATATTATTTTGTCAAATCTCCCTCAATGTGCTTTATTTTTTGAGAGTTACCTATAAAATGTATTTGCATTAAAAAACATGTAGAAGAAAGGAAAAGAAGTGATCATGGGAATGAGTATGAGACTGAGAATGGAACGGGCATGGAGTAAATTCAGATTCACAAAGCAGGATAAAAAAACAAAAAAACCAAGCCCCCCAAAAAATACCCCCAAAACTAAAATGAATTTATTAGTAGCAGAAAGAAGGGTTATATTATAGTGCAGGCTGGAACAAAAGTAATCTAAATATAATTTTATTTTACATAGGACAAAACAAAGTATTTAGATCATAGTGTAAGAACTGGGGTTTTTTTAAGTAGATGATTCTCACATCTATCTCATGATCATCTGTGAAACATGGAAAACCACTGAAAATTTTAGTTCCTTCCAAGCTTCATCGTGCTGGAATCACTAGCAAGAGTCTCATTGGCCTCAGTAAACCCATACTGAGTTCACACAAAGCACAGAAATTTTTGAGCTTCTAAAGACCTTGGCAGAGGTCTCTATCATCTTCATATTGTCTTAAGGAGGCTAAACAAGAATGTAAACCTGTCAGTTATGTTTCATCAGCTTGCTTTCTGCAGCAGTCGGTGGAGTTTGTAGGCAAATCTCTTAAACAAGGGCAATTACTGTCCGATGCCCGCATGAGAAAAAGAATTATTTGAGAGGTGTAGTGATACATATCCTGCAGCATCAGAAGCCTGCTGCTAAGAGTTGGCACTTGCATTTGGGGGGATTAGTTTGATTCAAGGACTTCTTAAAGTGCAACATAATTCTTTCCCAACATGGGTTCTTTACTTCGGTTAACTAAACTATGGTTTTTTTCCAGTGTAAACTAAACTGCAAATTCCAAATCCAATATTAATGATGCATTTAGTTGATATGAGTTAATGCAGATTCTTTGTCTGTAGGATGTTTTTGCAGGAAAAACAAGACTTCTAATAGAAGCAGCACTACTTTCTGCAGGGTTTTTTGCATAGAAATTTAATTTTTAGTATACATAATCTGTATTTGTAAACAAGTTAGGACTATGTGACACTCAGCAAGGTAGTAAAGTGTCTTCATCCTTCAAATGGCCGTTGCCAAAAGCATGAGTATTCTACAAATCAGTGCCCATGGAACGTGAATTTTGTGGTGGCATGGATCAGCAAGCTACTTCAAAAGTACTATTTAAACACATCAGTACTGTCCTGACGCTGTTTGCAAAAATGTTCAGACAATCACAGAAAAGAAGTTGCTGCATTTCACCCATACACAGGGGCTGTTTCTTAGTATGGTAATTTATCTATAGAGATTAGAATTTAAAGCTCATTAAAACCCTCATTAAAAAAACTATTACTTTTCTACTGTAAAAATTAAAAAATGTACTCCTAGAGGGCTATTAGTTTTCATAAATACTCTGAGAGAGCAAATTAAGTTTTGACTTATACTGCAGCCAAAAATATGGAATATGCTATCTTCTTGTTACAGCAACTGATTCTTTGTGTAGTGGGTTTGGTTTTTTTAGCGCAAAAACATGCCGGGTAGCCAGTTTGGCTAAAGTTAGTTTCTGTGTCTGACCTTTCTCTTGCAGTGTTTCTATTACAACAGAATATGCCCAAAAATCCATTTCTTTTGAAAAATATTGGTCAACCTGAGTTATTTTAAAAAAACAATAAGAAATGGTAGCTATTTTTTTCTAATATTGCTGGGCCTGATGGGTCAGTGCTATCAGATTTGCTGCAAAGCTGTTATCACAAAGATTTGAGGAATGTTACCCTTGTGAAGAAAAAAAAATTTTTTAATAAGTAAAAGGTGCACAAAAGGAGAAAAAGAAATAGGAAATGCTTCTGAAATTGCTGTTGTCTCATGCAACAAGTAAGTTGAATTTTTCTCATTAGCGGTAACCTGTCATGATCATTCTGTACTGTTTATGAAATGTGTTCAATACTCTGAATGTTACTTGAGAGGATGTGCTTTTATAGAAGAAAAAAACTAAAGGCATATTACTTTAGAAGTAATATAAGAAAGTATGAACGGATATCTCAGAGTGAGAAATTATTTCCTGCTTAGAACACTTAACACTTGAGTTCCCGAAAAGCAGTTTTTCTCTTGAATTACTGCAGTGCCCAAAAGAAAACAGCATGATTCTTTCCATAGTGAAAATCTAAAACCATTATTCTAAACTTGAGGAAAAATACCTATCTGACAAGTCTGTTAATGATAAGCACTATTGTATCTTTATTTTTCATCCTTGCAGTGTTGCATACTACAAGTAGTCAAAAAATTAATCAGTCTCCAAGCAATAAATAGATTTCTCTCTCCTTTTCTGGTCAAATTTTTAAAAGTTGCAAAATTACTAACAATCTGATTCTTTGCCATGAACTTACCTTTTTTTTGAGGGTTTGTTGCTTATTTTATTTTAATGGTTAGAAAAAGGCTGTTTATATAAAGTAACATAAGTTATTATGATCATGTGGCACATGTTTAAAAAAACCCAAAAGCCTATCATATAACAAACCTTTCAGGAGTTTCTCAGAGTCACTGTCATCAGAATGGTCTTATAGAGACCTTTGTTGGTTTAAAACCCAAGTAATAGCCATGTTGGCAAAAAATCCCACTGAGTTTCTTCAAACCCTTTTCATGTTTTCTGATGAAACCATGATTTTTGAAAGAGGCAGTCATGAAAAGTATGCGGCAGTAACACCACACCAGGTATGATTATTAAACTTGCTGAAAATGAATAGTCAAGTATGGATGCAGGCTCTTTTGCATGCTTAGACTTTTGTGCAGGTCAAGCCTTCTGGTGTTGAAGGAAAAGACCTGGAGAAACAGCACACCATAAACGTGTGGTTTAGTTTAAATCTGTCATAGACGCTTATGTGACTTAAGTTCAGTTTCTTATCACCAAGTTAGAATTGAGACAAGTGAAAATAAGACATTAAGATTGGTTTGTGTGCCATTGTCCCGCTTCTGGCCAGGCCAGGGTTAACCTCCCCAGTCAGCTAACACAGGTGAGCTGAGTTAATCCAGGTGAGCTGAGTTAGCCCGGGCTTTTTCCACACCTCCTGACACCACTTCCCCATAAAAACAGCTGGTTGGGGACAGTAGGGGCTGGTTGCCTCCAGGACAGCCTGAGTACGGCCGGAATGTTAGGCTGGTCTGTTGGTCCATCTGTCCGTCCATCCATCCTTCCCGTCAGGCAGCCTACTGTAATAGTCGGGTCAGTAGGGTACTCTGTGTTAGCACAGGGTGTGAGTGTAACTAGCCATTATTGTTCTACATTCATGGCGATTTTTGGCAGTAAACTGTCCTTATCCCAATCCATGGAGGCTCTGCCTGTTTCTCCTCCAGCAGCGGGCAAGCGTCTTTGGTGGTTGTCTGGCCTCTGGCCAGGGTCACACACACGTACTTCCCCTGCAGCACTGTGGGGTCCCACCCACAGGAGACATGCGTATCCACAAACTTCAGTGTGAGTCCTCTCTACCAGGGAATCACCTCACCATAGGCCTTTCAGCAGGACTCCCTTCCACGGGTGCTGACGTTTCAGCCCAGACTCCCCTGGCCTGGTCCCCCGCAAAGTCACAAGTTCCCCGGCAAACCTGCCGAGGCGTGGATCAATCTCTTCACTGGCCGTAGATGTCTCTGCTTCCTGTCCTTATCCATGGGCTGAGAGGGGACACCCACTCCACCGTGGTCTTCTCCACGAGCTGCAGGGGAATATCTCTTTCCAGCATCGGAGAGGCCTCATTCTTCCCCCCTACCTGTCTCCTTCTAGCCTGGCCTTGATGTCCATGCAGCTTGTTACATCTTCTCACTTCCTTCTCTGGTGGCAAAATGCATCTGCCTGCAGTTTTTTTTCTCCTATATGTGATTCACAGCGGCGCTGTGACTATCTCCGATTGGCTCGGCCCTGGCAAGCAGCAACTTTGGCCTTGAATTGGCTGATGTTTACTGCCTGGGGCTTGCAGAAACTCTAGCTGCTGCTTGCAGAAGCTATCTCGGCAGCACAGCTATGCATAACTGCGACAGCCATTGAGCAAATCTGTCAGCAGCTTTGATCAGCGGGCAGAGAGAGGTAGAAATTACTTGCTCTGAGGAGTTTTTTTGTTTTTTTTTTTCAATTATCCCTACAGTGTCCTACAGTCAGTTGAAGTTGTGCCTTGGTGTGGCAAGGTTCACCACCTTGGTTCATAGACAGGCTCTGCAGGTCACCTTTGATAATTCACGATGCTTCAGGTTCAAGAGATGTGAAGTCCAAACTCCTTCAGAATTTTGTCCTGGTAATGCTCTTGCCCCACTCTGAAGGGTCTGGACCATCTGTCACAGGGTGAGAAGCTGAGGGGCTTGTTGAGGTCTCTTTGGCTTCCAAGAAGACAAAAATGGGGAGCACCTTATCAGTGTGTAGAAATACCTTACTGCAGGGAGTGAAGAGAGAGACAGACCTTTCATGGTAGAGGTGATGGAAAAAGCAAGAGGCAGTAGACACTAGGTGAAACATAGAGATACCCGCTTAGGCAGAGTTGTTCCCAGAATAGCTACTTGGCACTATTCTGCTCACTGCTGTATCCTTTGGGGATTTGGAATATTCTTGCCCGCATTACCCAAGTCATTCTTAGCAGTCAGAAAATACAAATGTCAACTTTCTGGTTGCTTCTCTTTTATATTAATAAGAAATGCCAGCATGTAACTCATTGTTCATATGACAAATTAACTGAAATTGTCCTGATCCATTCACCAAGGTTATAATGGATGTTTTGGAAATGTTGGATGGTAAAAGAAATTCTAAATAATTTTTGAGGGTAGTTTCAACATATATCAGTGGTGAAGCTCAGAACTGTCCTTGGAGTATCACCTGATATAGTCAACATAGTCAGCAGTCTATGAACCCTTTTCCTGATAACTTGTAAAATATAGGTGTTCAAAATTCAACGTCCTGAATGGCAGTGTATACTGCAAGCTCTTAATCCATGAATGATGGATGCAAGACAGTATCTGTGCTAAGGAAGCTGATAGTCTTTTCATACCAATATATATTATTAAACACCTGTAATCTTCCATACTTTGACACAATAAATCACAACTTTCCAGCATGCAAATGCATCCTTACAGACTTCTCATTCACCCACTGCTTAAGCACTCATATCCTGGGTCAGTAGGAAATTGTGATATTTGTAAAACTCATGTTTTAACTCTTTTTTATTTTTTCTGCAGTTTTGCGACAATATAACCATAGTGCAGCAATAACAGTGTTTATACCTGTCTATAAAAATCTTAGTAATGAAATGCTTGGGGAGCTTGGCATTTTCTAAATAACATTATTAACAGCTTTAATTTGGAATTGATGGCATGATGCTACTGGGTTGTCCATGGTATTCTAGAAACTGAAAGCACAGAAAATCTGATATAAGTGTTTCAAAAATGAAATAACCTTGAGTCATTCAGATGTCGCAGACTAAATCAAGTGCTGCCCTTTTTTTGATGTGCTGGGCTAATTATTTCTACTAATGTAAATGTCAGTGCAATGAGCACTTATTTGCTGTGGCATAACAAATAAATGGCACAGGAAATCTGAGCGCGTGAAGAAATTCATCATGTCCTCAACTCTACTATATTGCTTGAAGTCAAGGGTTTAGAAAACAATTCAGGTTCGTATTTTTAAAAATGTTTTAAGAGTACTTGAAAATAAGGTAAAAATAAAACTAAAAGACGGTAATTATAACTGAATATATTCTGATATTTCTCTTCTCTTTAAAAGATTCTGAGCTTTTAGCACCTTCTCTTGATAGGAAATACTAGCTCTCCACATCTTACTGAGCAACATTTGCTTCATCTTCAGAGCCTTTCAGCCTAATGAGAATATCCAGTTCTGCAGCAGTCTTTTGTTTGAAGTATGTGGGAGGACAGTGCTGTAGGATGAGGTCCCTCAGATGGTCCTCCAGCTCTCCCCTGGCATCTCTTGTATATCCCTGAAGCACACTCTGATGGGCAGCAGTTTTGGCAGATAGTGGCTGGCCAGCAGTGGCGCAGGACATAACTGGAATGGTCTGTGACTGGCATCAAGGTGTGGGTGTCCGCAGCCTGCTTACGGCATCCTCTGCAGCCACTGTTTCCCTCCCAGAGGGGCTGCATCCCAGAGAAGGACCCTGAGAAGCATGTAGCCAAAACTATCAGCTGCTGTTTTCAGGCTGTGCAATGCCTGGTCTTGGTACTATTAGAAAAGACCACAGTAGATCCAAATTACTAGGTGAGCTACTTGCATTTTGTGGTGATGGGAACTTCAGAGGCGCTTAAGGCCTATGTTGTACCTATTTGTTCTCCATTATACACAGCTCTCAGTTGTATTTGGCAGTTCAGATGTAAACCCTTTTTTGTTTCTTAATCTTAACACTGAAGAGATAGAGGAAAGGAGAGTCATCCAGGCAATGTTCAGAATTTAAGCATAGAAACGTTTGGATTTTGTACCTTTTCTATATATCAGGCTACCTTACATAAAGCACATCTTTAGGGGAAATAATATTGGGGTTTTATCCCTAATTCCCTCAGCCAGTGACTGAACCAGAATGGATGTTCTTGTGTGTGGAAGTGGGAGAGTACTTCACTTCAGATTTTGGTGCTTATGCATCAGCATCAAATGAAAAAGGGGAAAAAATCTATCAAACTGGGTAGTTTTGATGATTGTTCCGTCTCTTGGGGAGTAAGCTTCATAAGAACATTTGTCTTCCCATGTTTGTAACCAAATCAGAAGATGTTTTGGAAACACTTTGTGATATTGCAGTGGATTTGTAATAAGCACACAGCAATATATCTAGTGCTGCCACCTCTTTAAAAGGTGTTCCTTAATTTTGATAAATGAATTTAAATGAATTTAATTTCTCAGTGGTTTCTGATTTTTATTTTTCTTATTGTCTTGTTTGGTCAGAGTAGTTGGTCAGGGCATAGAGTACTGAGAGTTATCTATGCTAGGATCCCAGGTTTTTTTATACAATTGCAATACTGCTTACAAACTATACAGAATCTTTTATTTCAAGAACAAAGGGAAATCAAACAGTGGTTGTTTTTATGCTTCTCTTGAAACATCCCTGGAGGTCTCTGATCTCAGTACTTCTCTACTGCCTGCCTTTCCCTTGTACATCTTTTCCTGAGCAGGAACAAATACCAATGTTCTAGATAAAATTACTTCCTAAAATTCATTAAACAGTTGGAAATGGTTGTACTGATCAGCATATGATGTTTTTTAATGCAGTATTTGATTATATATTGGTGTTCAGTAAAATGACCCTGGAGCTACTGAGCAAATCCTCAAGCTGAATCTGTAATTATGTCTTTTCTTTTTTTTTTTTTAGAAAGGTACATTTCCATTGATATATCATCTTCCTCTGCCTGAGTCCCCTCTAATTGTCTGCCTCCACGGAGTGAAATTAAAAATAAATGAGTTATTCAATGAAGGCACTTGTTTCTGAGTTCAAGCTTTCAAATGTCACAGCAGAGAAGCTTTTCTCCCCCCTCCAAGGTATCTAATAGTCTGCAAGTGAGGTTTTTGATAATTGTGCTGGTTTTTGGGCTTATCATATTCTCTGTAATTGAACCAGATGTTGAGTCTTCTCTAGAGGAGAAGGATCTTCTGAGTTTGTGTAGTATTGTATCAGTCTTGCATCCCAAAAGGTTTGAGGTTAATGTGAAAATGAAATAGTAAGGCAGATGCTGTATGTAATGTTGCTGTAGGTGGGTAATCCCTTTTGGACCGAAACACAAAAAACGTGCAACTCACAGCTGCAAACTGCGTGTAACAAATGGTTGGAAGAGAAATTGTTGTAGGATTTTTTTGACAGCCAGTCAAAATCCAGCTCTTCATATGTGGAGTGATACTTGCTGTTACAATAGTGCTTCAATGATAAAAATAGTTAGTGAGTTTCAGAGGCTAAGGGGCTGTAGAGGCAGAGTGCACTGTTAGTGGGTGACTTACAGAAATGTTTTGGAGGGGAAAATCCTGAGTATGCTTCAGCTAATAAGCTGTGCTGGTTTCTATCACTAAATAATACATATAAGCATTGTTTCTATGTTAGCGTGAGGTACTGGTGGGCAGGGGTGCCTGGGCCTTCTCCTTTCTCATACCTTGGTCTCCTCTGGAAAGAAGCCCTAGTGCATATGTTGGAAGGAACCATAACGTTCTCCAGTCATGCTTCCCATTTCTTAGCCACTCTTGTATACCAAAGGGTATTCTTGCACTCATGGTCACAGACACACATAGAATGAAGACTTGACACCAGTCTTGCAGTGTTGCTGCTACTTATATGTATGAGAACCCAGAATGTGCAAATAACAAACATGTATTGTCCAGAATACTTTGTCTCCCATGATCTATGGCTTGGTAATTTGCTTAGCCACAGATTAATGAGCTTTGATTAAGTTTTCTTCTATGGTCTTGAACCCATGTATTTGATTATTTGTTTAAATATCTAACCCCAATATTGTGCTGAAGTCATAAGGTATTTTGTAGTCTGAATTTAATAATTTTTAGATTGGCTGCTCATATATTACCCCTAAAATGAAGAATTCCTTTTGTTGCCTTCTTTAGCATTTCTACTTACATGATATGGTTAATTTTATTTTAGTTTAGCCCATCAGCTTATAGTTAATTATGCTTTCAGAAAAAATTCAAAATTCATTGGCACATTTCATCTTGTGAAGTGACTTAATATTCACCCATTCAGAACTTGCCTTTCTGAGATTGACCATAGATGTTGAGATGTGGTTTCTGGGTGTTCTGGTTTCAGCTGAAAGAGAGTTAATGTTCTTCACATGAGCTCGTATGGAGTTTTGTTTTGGATTTGTGCTGAAGCCAGTGTTGATTTTTGTGTTTTATAGAGGTGTTTTTTGTTATTGTTGAGCAGTGCTTACACAGAGCCAATGCCTTTCCTGCTACTCACCCCACCAGCCAGTTGACTGGGGGTGCATAAGGAGTTGGGAAGGACAGAGCTGGGAGAGCTGATCTCAGTTGACCAAAGGGATATTTCATATCACAGGACATCATGTTAGTGGCTTGGGGAAGAAGAAGGACAGAGAGGGGTGATGATGTTTGTGTTCCCAAGTAACTGTTACATGTGACGGAGCCCTGCTCTCCTGGGGATGGCTGAACATCTGCCTGCTCATGAACAGTGGGGAATGAATTCCTGGTTTTGCTTTGCTTGCCTGTCTGTGGCTTTTGCTTTACCTGTTAAACAGTCTTTGTCTCAGCCCTCAAGTTTTCTCAGTTTCACTCCTCCGATTCTCTCCATCATCTCATGGGGAGGAATTAAGCGAGTGAGGGGCTGCGTGGGGCATAGCTGCTTGCTGGGCCTAAATCACCCACTGGGCAATCTTGTGTGTACTTACAAGTAGCTACACTCTCTTCATTATTATTACCTAGACATTACACCAGATAGTAACAGCCTGTGTATAACTGTCGTGGTTTCACCTCAGCCAAGAGCCAAGCACCACACAGCTCTAAGAGGGTGTGGGGCTGGGGAAATTGGGGGCTGAGGGGACAGGAAGAGAAGAGAAAACAAAAAAAATTGAACTTTGTGGGTTGGGATAAGTATAGTTTACTGGGATAGCAGAGAGATATAACAATAATAGGACTTTATAGCAAAATATACAAAACTGATGCGGTTTCTCACCAAACTGCACAAACTCGGGTCATACAGCTCAGAGCTGTCCCGAAACCAGACAGTCCCCAAAACCGTGCATCCTGGAGCTGTATGCTTCTCCCCTCACCAGCCCCTCTTTATGGCTGAGCGTGACATCATTGTTTTAAATACCATCTTTGGCCAGTTTGGGTCACCTGTCCTGGCTGTGTCCCCCTCTCAGCTTCCTGGGCACACCCCCTGTCCCCTCCCCCAGCAATATGAACCTCCTTTAGTCTTTGACTAAAACCATTAGTGTGTTATCAGCATTGCTCTCATCTGAACTCATTCCACAAGCTGTTAGAAAGAAAATTAACTCTATCCTAGCCAAAACCAGGACAATAACAAAATGAGAGTTTGTTCTAATCTGATACAAAATAGTGTAAATTATCAATGTATCAAAAAGATGGAAAACTGAGAAAAAAAAGTAGAGAGCGTGTAAGGAGAAGACAAGGCTAGAATGACTGTTAAATTACTTTTCCCTTTTTTTTTTCTTTCCCTCTTTTCTTTCACTTAACTGCCAGATGGAGACTCTTTAGAAATGGGGACTCTTCCAGTCACTGTCATCTGGAAGAAGGAGGCGTATGAGCATACTTACACACAATTTTACAATGAAGCCTTTTAACAGTTTTAACAACAGTCTAGGAACTGTTTTAAGGTCTTTCAAAATGCAATTTGTTTTCCCTTAGGCAGAAGTGAAATGGAGGAACCAGTTTTTCTCAAGTGCATTTGTATCTTGCTAAGCAATACAGCAACATCAAAAAAGATAAAAAAAATTTTTTGGTTGCTGACAAGGGAGATACTTAGTTGAGGGACCGAAGGCAGTTCTGATTTTTTCAGAGCTGTAGAATTTTCTCTGCAAAAAACTTGCTCTTTTCAGAGAGTTTGCCTGTGAAAGTCTACATCCCTTCCTAAGCCCTATTTCATGATCTCCACAGAAGTAAAACACTTACATAGAAAGGATGATAAAGCTGAAAAATCACCTTGATATTGATTTGTCTTAAAGTTATGTATTTTGATGGAAGAGAGTAAAAACACAAATCCGAAGAATCCAAACAAAAGTCATTAAACAGGGACTTATGATGACACCAAGACTATGGTTTTGGATTTGTTTGTTTCCTGCTTCTTCTTAGGGCAATGTAACCCTTCCCAAATATAAATCACAGCAAGACTTTGGTTAGCTTTTTGTATATTGAACAAGATTTGGATTTATATTTATTCTTTTGCTAGATCAATTTTAGTAAATGTATTTATTTAACTATATTATGCTTGCAAGAGGGCCCCCTGGTACATTAGACTTGTAAATGTTATCAGGTAAAGTAACTACCACTAATTAATATTTTTAAGAGTATTGGCATCAGAATGCAAATAGACAACAGGAAACAGCTGTAATCGCTACTGCTCAGGTTTTTTTCGGTATGTTGCTACCTTGACATTTAAATCACTATTTTTAGGGAAAGAAGCCAGTGGAGGAATAAAGGGTCACCAAAGTAAAGTTTGTTCTGGTTTTGATAGTCTTGAATTTTTGGGACCAAGTGGTTCCCACCAGCTGTACGCATATTGACAAGGAGTAGTTTAATTGAAGGATATGAAAGTTTAAATATTTTGACAGCATGAAGTATTTTTAGCATGGTATTTTCAGTTCTTCAGATTTTCCAGGTGTGAACCTCTGACATTAGAACAACAGAGTGTTTTCTTGGAATAACTCTGTGAAAGTTATAATAGAGGAATAGACACTGAGCTGCATTTTGGTGATCTGTAACATCAGTTATCTTTAATATCAAAACTTAAAAAAAAGAAGGTCATGCTAGCAGAATGTGATGGATTTTTCTCAGAAACTCAGAGATTTATTTGAGCAAAGATAAATTTGTTTAGAAGTGAAAATTAGTTCTTAGCCTTACACAAGAATTTGGAGTCTGGAAAGAGGAAGTCAACTTAGCAACTGCGTGTGGCATGAGCTTTTCTTGTTGGGTATTTTTGCGTGGGTGGGGGAGCGTCAGCTTGGGTTATTTTCTCCCTTATCTCTAATCATGAAGAAAGATCTACAGGATTTAAAAGTGCTTTGAGGGGCTCTTTGTTCTGTGCTTTTGATGCAGTGAGCCTGGCCTTATATGAATAGCAAAACCTCATCATCAGCTATTAAAACAAACAAACAGAAAGCACCACAGAATTAAAGGGGAATGTTGGAAGGTGCTGAGTAACTGTAACTCCAGTTTTGCACGTGATTGATAGTTTAAGCAAGGTACTTTGTGAGTTGAAGGATGAGTCATTCTTGAAACATGTTCAGTTTTAGTGGTTCACTGAATTTCTACAAGCTTCTTGAGCCAAGCTGTCATAGGAGGACAGTGCTGGAAAGAAATGTCAAGCATGAGTTTGAAATATTTGAATTAATTTTTTGTCAGGAACTACATTCATGGTTTTCTCACACTGTTTAAAAAAAAATGAGCTTCATATACCATGGTAAAGTTTCAATATTTGCATTGGATAAACACCAGTTTATTTACTTGTTCCATATTATATGTGTTCTTCTGCAATAACACAAACCAGAGATGTAAGTATAGATTTATTCGTTTCTGTGTTTACTGTTTTCACAGACACTTCCACTGGGTCTGGGAGATGGACAGCTCTTTACCTGGACTGATGGCTTGAAAAGGAAGGACTGGCATGACTATGAAAGTATTCAAAAAGATGCTATGCGTTCAGGTATATATAAGTTCAGACAAATTTTAAGTGGTTCATTCATTCCTTCTCCATATGGATATTTTTTCTTTAAAGACAGTTAAAAAGCATTCCTAACAGCATTTTTTTGATTGCAACATGTCACAAGGACATAATGTTCTGAACTGAGGGATCAGACCAAGCACAAAAACCTTATCTCTGAAATTAGCCAAGTGAAAATAAAAATAGTATTTCATGCTAATAGCTATATAATGATTGTGGAAGGAAATGGGAAAAAATACTATCAACAAAATGTTTTTCAGGTTGAAATCAATTGTTATACTGCAATCAAATATAAGCAAAAGTGTTGGCTTCCAAAGGGACTTACTGCTGAAGCTGAGTTTCCCTTAAATCAGTGGATAAAACCTGTGCCCAGTACCTATAACTGTCAAAAACAACCAAGGTCATGTTAGGAGCAAACTTGGATACTTTTACCACTGTCGAACCCAAATCCTTTAGTGTTGCTAAAGCTACTTCACTTGATTCTGATAGTTTAAAATTATTTGAAAATGGGAGCAAATTGTATTTGCAGAGACAATGAAGGGCACTTTGTTACAGTGAGTAATGTAATTTTAATGTTCCTTCACGTGCTGTATGTCATATGTGCAAAGAAAGGTTGTGTTCCTCTTTCTGTCATCAGAGCATGTTCAGACTTGAATCTTTCTTTTGTAATACCATTTACAACTATTCAACATGAGATGAATTAAATTAAAAGGAAGGAAGGGAAACAGCAGTTGAACTGCACCTTAATCAGTGTCTGAAAGTCATTTTACAAAGGCCAATGTACCATTATAAAATAAATTATGCTGTCTTGATCCTACTGTCAGAAGACAGCCAGCACCTCCCCCAAAATACTGCTATAAGTGAATCCAGTTGACAGATTCATAAGACTCGGTAAGTACTTAATTTTGCAGGGGCCTGAACCAGCATTTCAAGTGTAGGTTAATTTTATAAACTGTTTTTCCCTTTCTCTTTTGGATCTTCTTGATCACTAACCCCAAAAAATTATCCTTCCTCCTTAGGAGGAAAAAAGGTGCTGGGGGTGGGTGAAGTTATTCTAAGCATCTTAGTTAATTGTGTCAAAATTGTGAATTGTAAAATCACAAGTATCTAAGAGAGAATGTATGAAATGGAAGCAGCATCTATGCAGAAACATGAACATATGTAGGCAATATCACGTTATCTAGTTAGAATGGATGGTCATTTGGTTTGGCAATGTACTTCTGATTCCTGGGTATGGAATGCGGACCCCATATGCTTTGGAAAATAAACAGTAATACTTAGGACTATTTCATGGATAGCTGCAGCATTACCAATGTGATGCAAACTGTTGTGTGGAGCCAGCTAAGAAATTAGCAAAACATGGTATGTAGCTCTGTAATTCCCAGTCCTACTCCTAACATTGTAACCATAGTAGAATACCTTAATACATGAATATGTTTTCCAGTAAGCTTCTATTCTTGGTAACAGCAACGCATTAACTTAAAACATTCTGACTTCTTTATGGTTTTATTAGCTTCCTTGTGATAGTGTTTGCTGAGTTCTGACCATTTAAGAAAACAGTTTAACAATTTCCATCTGTCATTATTATTCATGAGATTAACTTTTAATGATTTTCTTCTTTGAAAATCTCAACTTTGCAATACAAATGCAAAGCCAGAGTATGTCAGTGAAGTCTTTTAGGACAACGTATATAATTTCTGTCCCTAATAACAAAACAAAATATAGCTGAAATCAAGTTGTAGTTAAAAATCAGTCTGAAGGCATGAAAAGA
>VZTU01019534.1:264-10461 GCA_013400835.1 Zapornia atra | reverse complement strand
GGCAGCCGGCAGCCGCGGCGTATCGTCGGACGGGCGGCGGAGAGGAAGGCTGGCGGGCCGAGCGGCGGAGGCAGCCCCGGCTGCGCGGCTGGCAGGCAGGCAGGGAGGGAAGAAGGGAGGGAGGAGGACGGGCTGCCGAGCGCCGTGCTCGGCCGGAGTGGGACGACGGAAACGGGTGCGGACGCTCCCCGCGAAAACTGTGGAAGAACCTGTTGACAGAGCCTGGAAAATGCCTGATTTCTTAAAGCGTGACCCAGCCCGATCTTAAGGTATACCTTGATAGGTGACGCTCACTCTCCCGGTATCGAAAACGGTCGTTGAGTTTTACACGAGGTTTTCTTCAGAAATGTCAGATTCTGAAGAGCGAGCGGTAGCTGAGCCTCGAAACCTGCATCCACAGGTCAGGCGCGGGATGCAGCTTAACTCCACGTTTTATCCTCCCCAGTTTGTGGTCTCTACAAAATTTTCAGATTCATTAACTTTTTCTTTTTTTCTCCCCTGCCAGGATTGTCTGCCAGCTGGAAACATTGCCCGGGGGTGGGGGCGGTTGGGTTTTATGGGTTTTTTTTGCCATAATTGCCAGATTTTCTGTTGCTTTTCAGTGTGCTTGGGGAGAAAGGAGCTGAATAGTGTGTTTCACTTAGAAAGAAAATACACTCCTTGAAGACTAAGTAGATATTTTCACATGCTATCCGATACAGTGGCATCACCATCAAGGTTCATGGATATCTGCCTGGCTGAATACCAACAAGCTGAAGCTCAGAGTTGTTCTCATGCTTTACTGAGGTCGGAAACCTGGAGCTGTCATGCTAAATGGCAATATTAGATTTTCGCTGTATTTTTCTTTCCCCCAGAAAATACAATGCTGATATGAATTGATTAAAAATCACATGCATAAGGAGCCTTTCACAGTTACATATTTACATACTCATATACTCACTAGGCATTGAAGCAGCCTGGAGTGATTATTTTATACATTACCCAAGAAGCAAATGACTTCTGCACATTACAGGGAAAACATGCAAATTTTACTGTGTCTAGGCTGAAATTACACAAAGTAAGGTTTTTTAAAGGATTCAGTTGCAAGTCTAAATTATACATCTTTCTTTCCCAAGGAGATAGTGCTAAGCTGATTGCATTCACTCTCATGGAACATGTCTCTGTGATTAAAAAATATATTTTAAAGAGTGAAAATGCAGGAGATCCTGCTTATATGAGTTATGTCAAAACACTTGATCCCATCCTGTGAATGACAATATTTAACTGGGAAAAAAAGCAATTTTCACTTCTGAAATATATATATATGAGAGTGTTCAGTGAAGTATATACAACTCCGTTCCACCTGACAGCTCTATCCAGCAGCCAGGGTTCAGAGTTTATTTTAACTCTTGTTGATGTTTACTGTTTTGCTGATTTAATTTATGAATATACCTGGTCACTAATGCTGTTAAAGTACAGGCATGCCATTTTACAGCCCAGTCATTAGATGACTTGAATCAGTTCCAATTTTCCAACAGAAAAGGTAATAAATTAAATACTCAGCAAATTCTACCTATTTTCTCTGACTTAAATGGTTTTCACATCTTAATTTGTACTATATTTTAGTGCAGTTCTAAAATGCAATATATTATTAAAATATGAGTAGTGGTTTGTTTCATTATAGCAAGACAGGGCTATCTATTAAAAAATGCTGTAGCAAGTTGTTACCTTTCTACAATTAATAGATTTGAATCCATATTGCTCAGTTATGTAGAATACTTAATTGGTATTTTGGTAATTTGGCCAGAGTGAAGCTTGTTGAAAGAACAGATAACTTTTTGCTAACAGGGCAATGACAATGAAGCAGTACCCAGATTAATCCAAAATACAGGCAAGGAGGGGTTCCTGTACCACAGCTGACCATTGCCCTATTCTATCTCTGGTCAAGGAACAAGCAGGATATGGACGCAGACGAGCACAACGGGTGCTGCCCTTCCTTTCCTCCCTGACTCTTTCCCTGCCCAAGGTCTTGCAAACAGAGGAGCACAACTACCAGATCCTGGTGGACATACCAAGGTAAAAGCAGAAAGGTGCTTGCTTTGCCACACAACCCACCTGTCCTTACTGAGGGCTACCTAACCTTGGCCTTTATCTATAGTCTTTTAGCTCCACTTGTATCATACTATATACCACCATGTGTCTTCTTGCATTTCTAATTCTTGGGCTTCTTCCAGCAACTCCACAGTTGGTCTTTTCATATGTAGTTTAATTTTTCTTCTGAAAGCACTTAAGTCTTTCTGAGTAGCTCCCTGTGCTTCCATGGTACTGTCACATAAAGGAGGACACTTAGGACAAAAGCAGATCCCAGACTAGGAATTTTTCCACCCTCCACTCTGGTCATCTTCAGCTTTCAAAGTATTACAGACCCGAGAAGGGACACTTCTCAAGCATCACCAGCTGGATGTAAGTTAGATTCACTGATCTTTTATTTGTCTTAATTGTACAGCTCCTGTGGCAGTGGCAGATGAGGCTGTTTTTAAGTTGGAGAGGTATGGCGCCATCAAAAACATGAGGCTCTAGCCTACCTAGAGAATTCAGCATAGTGTGTTTGCTTCACAGGAGGAAAAGAGGCTCCAGTGCAGTACACAGGAATATGTCAGATGGTCCACATTACTTTGGCCTAAAGGAAAGATGTACTTGTTCGATGTACTCTTTCAACAGCAGAAGTGTCTAAGTGCATTTGTAACACATCTCTCTGGATTCACATTGCAAGTAATGTGTGATCAGTTGTACACAACAGAGAAAAACGCAGCTTCTAGAAAGTCAGTGTTATAGGTCTCCAGCAATATTTTTCAAGATGCTGCCAATCTCATGCTTACAAGCTCAGCATATGCCCAAGTCATAAAAAGGATATAATGACAGTGGATATACCTCTGGGTAGGTACATAAACCAGCACACTGTAAAGAAATTTATTAAACTACTGAAGCAACAAAGATTTTAAGTAAAGGCCAAATTTCCTTAGCCTAGTTCTTAAAGATTTCTGTCTGTATCAAGTCTTCCTACTAACAAGTCCATTGGCATTCTGTTCAGACACAAGCTGCACTGCCTGCCACATGGGACGTTCCTTTCCTGTCGCGGAACTAAGCATGGTCAGTCTGATCTGTAGCCCCTGGAAGGCAGGTTTTTGTTTGTCTGTTTTCAGCAGTAAATGAGCACCTCTATCAAAAGATAGGAAGGATAGGGTAAGAGAGGCAGAAGCTTATGCAGTGTCCACTTTAAAAATAGAGGTATGTGTTAGGTTTCAGATAGAAGGTCAGAATTCAGGGCATTAACATGTAAATTTCTTAGTATGTAATGGGAAAAGAATTTACTTGTTCGCAAGATAAAACCAGTTTGGTATTCTACCTTTTGATTGACTTTCTCAATTTCAATTTTCAGAAGTAAATTTTCTGCCTGATTAATTTTTCTTTTTATTTGAGTCTGCCTGAAAGCATCTTCTGTAGAATGAAACACAATGCTGAACTGAATCACACTACCCAAAGTACCGTGTTGAAAATTACATTAAAATTGTGTATAAAGTAAACCCCAGAGAAATATTTACTGCTCTGTTGATGCCCTCTCTATCCGTGAGAAATACATGAATGGCAGGCATGTACTGTAGTTAACGGTTCTGTGCTTTGAATGTTCAAACTGAGCAGATAGTTTTAAAATTGGAGAGAGCTGACAGATTTCTTACAGTTCAAAATCCTGTTTGGCATAGCAACTGCCTGAAATTTATACGGCATCTGCAACAGGAAGTAAGTCAAAGGAAAGGAAACAGTCACACTATGCTTCATAAACTGGCATGCTTAAATGCACTGCTATTCTGTGCAGTTTAATTGATGCTCTATTATTTCAGTGTTACTTGGGTATTTCAGAATTACTTTCACATCCAGATTATTGGTTTTATTCCCTATGAGGTCATGTTACAGATTATGTTGTTAAAGCATTGCCACAAAAAACTGTTAGATCTTGTGTCTTGTCCTGCAAGCTTGTATTAAGCTACCTTGTTCAGCAATATAACTACATTATCATGGTGCTGAGCACAGATAGCTTCATTTTGGAGTCCTGGCTTTGCAGTCCCAACTGAACTCTGTTGGCTTTATTTTATCTGGCTGGATCTGTGTTGTATTTTAAAACTACCATTGACATTGGGCTTACAGCCAGATTTACTTGCTGTCTATGCAACATACCTGACATAGTGTCCCTTCCTCTGCATATGTAGTAATTCTGCTGATACTGCTGGGGAGTAGAACATTGCAGGTGTGTACTTAGCCCTTCAGATTTGTGCCAGCTGCCGTACGGACTTGCCTCTGCACCCCATACCTGGCACAGCCACTTTCATTTCTCTCATATGCAGGAATATCGTATTAACATCACACCAGATTTCTAAGAGGTGGCTATATTTCTGCTGCAGTTACCTATAATGATAATCTCTGTATGGAACGGTGAAGTCTTTGGGCATTCTGGATGTCTGTCCTCTGTCTGATTTTGCAGCTTGATAGGTGTTTTAAAGCTCTGCTGTTAATAATTCAGTATCATGCCACCTAGGCTGTATTTTGTTATCCTAAATTCCTGTAATGTATAACAGCAGTTGGAACAGTATGGTAAAAAGTTATAATAGTAACTATATGGATAAAATAAATATAAATAAAACATATAAAAAATAAAGAGCTTATTCACTGAATAATTACGTGATTGTTTTCATTATGATTTGGGAAAGTCAGATGTCTTAGGTATTTTTTCAAATGTAGTAGCCGTCACATTTCTACCAGATGAACAGTTACATCCTTCTTAATTACTGGCATTAAATGTCGTATGGTAATTCTATTAAAACATATTCTAAATTATCTGATTATCTTTCACCTTCATCTGAATCATTAAGTACAACAAAGTTGTCATCATTTAGCAATTATGTCTTCAAGATCAAGTATTGCTACATATCTTTTCAGAGCAAAGAATTACTTAGAATTACACTGGCTGTTGGTCCAAAATACCAGTTAAGT
This sequence comes from Zapornia atra, assembly GCA_013400835.1. Classification (NCBI taxonomy): domain Eukaryota; kingdom Metazoa; phylum Chordata; class Aves; order Gruiformes; family Rallidae; genus Zapornia; species Zapornia atra. Next base: position 5,436 of record VZTU01019534.1, on the reverse strand, counting down.
ATCATTTTGAGACAGCCTTATTACCTTTTTTTTTTTTTAATGCTAACTGTACAAACATATGCTTTGCTAGTCAGACAGAGTCTCACAAAGTTAGAGAGGACTTTTTTCATCCCCTGGCTTCAAGCTGCCCAGTGGTGATGGTAGAGTTGTTAAGTCACACCTGGTAGAATCCATTTTGCTGAGTGAAGGATGATAGAGCCGAAAAATGTATAGCATTTCCTTTATGATATAATTGATCTGTATCTTTTGCAGTCAGTCATTCATCATCTTTCCATGTATGAGGTTTTGTGGGTTATTTAAAGTTTTTACGTAATTTTCCCTTTGAATCAACAATGTTTGGTCACAAGGGACATCAGTTGCCATAGTGAAGGTAGTTTTGAGTGTTGTCTGTACGGTACCCTTGGCTTGATCCACAGTTTATTTTTACGTCTTTGATAGCTTGGACGTTTTTCAATCAAATAAGCATTAGTCACAAGGTACTCTTGAAAGAATTTTCTATTCAGTAATATTAACTATTCTCATTCCTGTAATCCTGTCATATGTTCAGATTCCACTTAATTTGGGTTTTATTTCATTTATAAGGCAGAAGTGTTTTATAAATAGTTGCATTTGGGGTATTTGTAGAGTTTCTATAACCTCATCAAACCTTTTGAATTCATACTTCGAAAAGTTATTACACTATCCAGCAAGAAATAAGTTTTCATGTCTAAAGTGGCACCCTTTTCTCTTCATGCTGCTAGCAGTTATGGAACTGGCTAGCCAGTTCAGCTTGCCTCACACTTTTGTTACCATCTCTGCCATTACACTCTGCTTTGTTGACTTCATGTTTGGCATCCTGTCTCCGTCTTCAGATAGGATGGCTTCTGCTTTTTTGCACAATAGCTGTAATAAATATATACATGTGTGTTCATATTACTAATGTCTAATACTACACACTTGTAATCTCATATATGTAGCTGCTCACTGTAGCTGTGGTAGGATGGTGAAGATTTTCTGAGCAGTCACTTGTGTGGAAGGCACAAGCCATGAGCATATACAAGTTCACCTGTGACTGGGAGGGGTGCTGAAGCATCACCCCCAAAGAAGGATTGAAGAGTAAGGAGGTCACATTCAGGAGTGGAGGAGAATAGCTGTAGTGAGATGTCTGATTCCTTGCAGAAGGATTTGCCTTTCCTCATCAGTAACTGTGGTAGCCTGGGGGATGCACAATGTGCTCACAGACTCCTGGGATGGTGTGACATTTCCACAAATGGGAGTGGTTCAGTTTTTAGAACTCTGCTGTCTTGTTCTTTGTAATTGACGTGCATGGAATCACAAATGTTGTCCATTCTTAGTTCTTCTTAGTCAGGTCCTTCAAGACAGTAAATTAATCTAATAGTAACAGTTTAATTAAAAGAAGACTAAATTAATAGTATCTAACATTGTTTTTCTTAATGTACGCATCTTTATGGGCTGCAAAACCTTCTGAGTTGTCTGTTTCTGAATATTAGAAATAATTGAACATGCATGAAGGGTTTGCTTTGTACAAGTGGGCCATGCCACCAGGGAGCTGGGCATGGTGGCAACACAGCCTGACGCAGTGGTTTCACCATCAGGAACACGGTCCTATGGTGGGCAGGCCAGAAAAGCAAAGTTTGGGAACAGCAATGAGGCAGATCCACGGTCAAGCCAAGGAAAGTTCAAAAGTGAGCAGGTGAGGCTGAGGACTGGCATGGTATCTGCCTGCACTCAGTGATACTTGTAACACAGCTCAGAGGCCTGAGGTTAGAAGCAGCTCCCTGGCAATGGTGGGAAGGGCCCTGGCAGGGCACCTGACAGCAATTTGCCCTCAGCCTGGTGCAGGCACCAGTGGCTGCAGAGTGCCAGGGCTGGCCACCACAGCACAGGCAGCTGGGTGGTGGGGGGCAGCTTGCAGAACTTAGTTGTGCAAACAGGGCTTTGATGTGAGGTCTGTGAATTCTGTAGCACAAAGTATGAAGTCTAGCTTTGGCAGATACATCAGGTTTTAACTTTTCAAAACACAAATAGATTAGTTAGAGCTAAACTCTGCAGTGTAGAGTCTATCTCGGTGCTCCTTTTTCTTTGTGTGTATCTACCCATTTCTTTTGACAGGCTTTGCTATTTGCCATGCTTTCTGACCTACATTGGAAAGTATAGTTCCACTCTTAAAAGGTATGTCAGCAAACTGTAACATGGAGGAAATAGAAATTTTTAAGGAGAAAAGAAGTTCTATCTGCTTTTTCACTGTCAGTATTCATCTCCTTCTGTTTTGAAATCAGTCACCCCAGTCCTCAGCTTCCCAGTTCTAAATATTTTATTTTGAGGATGCAATTTACTAACTCAAGAGCTCTTTCAAAAGCTTTCTAACTTGATTACTGTAATTTAGAACATCTGTCTGACAAACTTTGGTATTAGCAGCTACTGAATGAAATGCAGTTTTCATTTCTCAGGAGATTCGTAGGTTTAATTCTAGGAATGCTTAATCCATGAGTGATTTTGCATTAACTAAACAATTATCCCTTGCCTTCTGTTTCCTTAAATTTAACTCTTTTTTTTTTCTTTTTTTTTCCAACAGAAACATAAGAAAAAGAAGATGTCCAGACCACAGATACTTTTAGCTAGAATCTATTGTCAGTATCTTTCAGAGGCTAAACTGAATAGCCTTATCATCACTCCAGGTCTGGCAACACCTGCACAATTAATAGATTCTATTCATAACAGTGAAGCTGAGTGGCAATTGACCCATTCTGCAAACAAATACATGTATCTGAGACATTGCAAAACTGTTTATTGAATTGCGCTTTAGTGCTGTAGCATCCAGAGAAGAGCAAAGGTTGAAAAAACGCTAAAGCAAAAAAAAGAAAGTGCTTCCTTTCTTTAAAGTTGTTTGTCTTTTCCAGGATTTCTCCTACTACAACAGGGTTTGCGTGACTGTTTTTTCAGTGACAGGCTGTAAAATGAATAGTTATTGAAAGCTAGGGATAAAATACCAGTAATTTGAACAGGGTTTTATTAATAAAGAATGATGCAATGGAATATAGAGAACCAAAGTTATTCCCTGTATGTTTTCACTGGGTTCAACTGAATGGCATTGCCTGAGTTACTAAGAGTTTCAATAGCTGGCATCCTTTTACTTTTTCCTAATAATCCTTGAGGTTTACTTCAAAGTGGAATGACCATATGCAGCATTTGGGGTATAGAAAAAGAAAGAAGAACCCCAGTGCTGACTGCGGGATTATGGCTTCGGGCTGTACCTGTTGCTAGGCACAATGCACTATCCTCTGTAGGAATTTAAATTGAGAGAAGCTCAGTGATGACCAGTAGCTCCAGATGTGTGAATTAGCAGTTTGAATTAAAATTCTAATTGTTCAGAAAAAACTGTATTAATATTTTTAAAAACTGAATTTTGGAAACTGTGCATACATTTTTCGAATACCTGCTTCTGGATGGCTCCATCCTTAATGTCACAGGAAATATATAATTCTCTTACAGCTTAAGAAACATCTACATTGAACTGGGTTTTTTTAACAGAACGACATCAAAATAAGTCATCCATTCATAGTTTTACATTTCAATAAATGCAGAAGGCCATATGTGCTATAGTGTATTGCTTCAGTTGCTTTCACTGTAAAGCTTCAAGGTCCTGATGTCTCCTGTACTGAGAATATATAACAGTTTTACTTGTTAAACAGAGATAGGATGGTAACAACACAAGACAAGATACTGTGATATATGGGATGTGGAAAGAATTATTCCTATTTAAACTCTGCACATCCCTGACTATACAGGTTCTGAAAATAATTGTGGGTATTGCCAACAGAAACATATACAGGGCACCTAACTCAAGGTTAGTTGACATCCACTGCCTGACTGTATAAATAAAGACTTAAAAATCTTAAAAAGCTACCCTTAAATCACCGATAAGCCTCATTCAGGTTTTGAAACTGTTTTTCTGTAGAAATCTTTTAGAAACTCCTTTTCTGACACTGGTTTTGGTTTATCAAAGCAAGGCAAAGATTGTCTTAGCTAGGACACATGATGTCCAAGAAGACCAGTACTTGTACTGACCTACATATATAGAGACTAGGATCAACATTTTAGGGAGGGCTTCTTTCATGTAATGTTATGAGCTAGCTGGACAAAGTGATTTCAAAAATAGTTGACAATATTTTGCTTTCTTTCTTGTATGCCACATTTCTCTAAAGAAATTTAATACCACACAAGGAGAAGCCTAAAGGTCTTTAAAAAAGATCTGTAGAAAACTTAGTACCTCAAGATGGTTCAGAATATACCTGACAAATGGCATAGGAATCTTCATTGCAACAGAGAGATGCTAGCATAAATACAGACAATGATGCTGTCGTACATAATGTTGTTTTGAACTATGAATCTCCCAACAAAACCAGTTTGTTAATTGCAGGTTACACATACTGGGGCAGATGCAAGCTTCTCATCACAAAAATGGGATTTTTGTGGCCAGCAAAATGGAAATGGAGTCATACTGCTTATACTCCAAAAGAGGTTTTCCTCATCTTACACCACGATATGGCCTTGTTACCGCAGTAATACATGACTGATTATGGTGCTTTCACATGCCATCAATAAATTATTTCCTCTCCTATTTTTAATTTATAATTATAATGAAGTGCTTGGATAGAAGCTGATCTGAATGCATATGGCTATCTTTTTGCTGACAATCTGTAGCATTAGAAGCATTTCCAAAAAATTGGATTTTTTTGTTTTCTCTATAGGAGAGAGGTTAAATATCTTTGTGTTCCCAGCAAATGAGAATTAGATTCCTGTGTACTGGTAGGAGATGGATTTAAGATATAATCCTTACTGTTCCCCACTAGTTGATTGAGACACTTCCTGGTCTTTGAGGTGCCTATGGATCTTATGGATCCTATTCTCAGGTATATAACTCTTCTCTTACTTTTTTTTAAGGTACTGTCATCCAACATGTCAATGAATTTCACTAAGCATTTGAGCTCTGGAGCAAGGAAAGTGTTTAATGATCTCATAGCTATCCTATACTTAATTATGCTGGCATTCATACATTCATACAGTTTTTTTAAAAATTGTGTGTTTATGTCTTGTGTTTGGAGAAAAACATTAAGTCATTCACTAGATATTCAAAGGCAACTACCTGGTAAAGTCTGCATGTTTAATTTC
>VZTU01019532.1:18279-53039 GCA_013400835.1 Zapornia atra | reverse complement strand
CGGCCACCGGAACCAGCGGGAGAGGCGAGCAGCGACCCCGCCGCCGGGCGCGGGGCGGCCCCGAGAGAGGGGAAGCTGCCGTCGAGCCGGAGCCGACACCGGGCTCCGCTCAGCCCGCGGACTTGGGGCTTTCCGTGTGGCGCCCGGCTCCACAAAATTAAATTAAATTAAAGCCCTCCGTGCCCGGACCAGCCTTTATTCTTACGCGAGATGTAACATCGGTTGCAGTGAAATAACAAAGAGCGATGGGGCCATTTAGCCAAAGCCGCGCCGCAGCAGCGGCAGGGGAGGAAGGGATTTTCGCCTCACCGAGCTGAGCCGACGTTTAGCATCTTACTTTTTAGGTACAGCTAATTCACCCTCGGAAAACTGCGGAACGGGGGCTAATACATTTTATTGGATCGCGGGGAAAAATACTCCGTGACAATCGTACGAATACACAAAACAGAAGGAATGCTTTGAAGACACGCCAGTTAAGCGAAGATTTAACAAGAGTTAATTAAAAAAAATATGACGCGAGCGAGGAATACCAAGCGCGGTCGTAAAAAACAGATATTTCACTTAATTTGTATTCAAGGACTTAAAAAAAAAAAAAAAAGACGTTTGCATGAAGAGATGAAAGACATTTGTCATTGAGAAGACACAGGAATGAGAGTACTTCAGCTCAGCAGGCTGACACCTTCCTTCAATCACATCTGAGTCGCTCTTTCTAGACTCTTTGCAGCGTCTTTTAGTTTTCCAACTAAATCCTAAGAGATGAAATACTGCCTTAGAATAAACATTTTTTTAAAAAGGTGGGCTAGAGGAACGTAGTATTTTTTTTATGCAGAGAGGCAAGGGAAACCAGCACCTTATGCCACAAAGAAATGTTGCAACTGCTGAACAATGCCAGCAAGTAATTAAATAGCTTCCCATTTTACAACAGAGCATGAAAAGTGGGAACAGAAGGAAAACACCTTTTAACATATATTATCTATTAAAATAGATCACTGCTCTTAACACACAGATTTTATCGGCACCGTTAAGATGCCTGACGCTGACGTTTGCTCCAGGCTTTGAAGTACTTATATACATTTCTAAAATACTGAAAATATTTAGAGTGCAATTTTGTCCTAGGTCCATTCTCCAGCCAGAGCGTGTCAGATTTAAACAAGTCAGCAAACAGATTAAACCCACTCATTAGTGAGGGAAGGGTGACTTTTGAGGCACACATTGAAACAGCAGAGGTGCTAACCTGATGTTTTCATATCTTGCTCTTCCTCTCCCACCCCAAACCCTCTTCCCAATCCTCCCGAGTTCGGTCACTTCCAAGCATTACAATACCTCTATTGTTCAGTTACACATTTAAATCGCTAAACAAAGATGAACATTTGTTTCGGAACATTTCTTACATGTCATTAAGAGCACTGAAGTGCCTTCAGTTCGTTCCCTATTTTTAGTCATTGCACATTTAAATCATTGAACCAGCTTCTTTAATCATTTCTCAAAACCATGGGAAATCAGACTTTCAGAAAAAAAATACGTCTTTCCTCTCACACACACATATATATTACAATTATGAAAACAAAGACACAACATTTATGCATGTATGTAAAACACTCCCCATGCAAATAAAATCAGTTACTTCGCAACTTTATTTGAAAAGACCAGAAAATTACACTTAGATCATTTTTATAGATGATTCTCCCCTACCCTCCCAGTCCCGGATCTTTAAAATTATTATTTTTTTAAAAAATCTTAATAAAGCTATATATGATTTCATTTTGATTGGCAAGTTGTTAAAAAGATTTACACCCACAGCTGGAGCCAAGCATAGAAACAATGATGAAAGAAAGAAGTACCTGTAATTGCTCCATTGTGCAACTAAACCTAACATCTGGGTGTGATCCTGAATCACTGTTCTGAAGAAAAAAAAAAAGAGCCTGTTTTAATTTTTAAAAATATTAAAATTATGAAATTGCTTTTTTTCCCCACTGAAGTTGCTAGTACAGTACCTCTACGTTTAAGGTCACCAAGTAGGAAGGCTGGTAAGTTTTATGAAGTTGATTGCTCTAAATTAAAAGGAAAAAGCACAGAAAAAAGTCAGGTATCAGCACTGAAACAGACTAAAGAAACACTTTGATGAGAGAAAATTACCTTGATCTGATAGTCCAAGCGCCAAGACACATCAGTTATATGGAGAGGAGATCTGCCTATGCTGAAAGACACAACAGTTAGAAGTTCCCTACTCTAAAAGAAAACATTTTCTCAAGATGTTCATCAATGAAGAACTTTTTTTTAATGACCCTTGTGATGCTTCTTGAGAAGTTCAAATAGTACAAGTAGAAAGGAGGAAGAAAAGTTTGAACAGCTGTTTTCCAAAGTTTCTTACAGATGTACCTTTTTTTTTTTAAATGGAACAATATTTCTTAATTTAATCAGCTAGCGTATGCATAGGTGTTTTCCAGGACAGTTTCAATTAGTTGCAATAAAAACTATGTAGCTGTGCTGACTGAATCACCTACCTTCCCAATAGGATTTCCAAAGCATCCTTGTTTTTCTGTAGGAGAAAAAAAAAAAAAAGAAAAAAAAAAAAGTTTGCTAGGTTCAATACATTCCTATGAGAGAAAGAAAACATAATTATGGTAAAATTGTTTTAAAAACCTGATATTCGGTGCAAAATTGTTCTATTCTCTCTTTATCCAGTTTACAGTCTTCTAGACACGTGCTACAGGGAAAAAGAATTGATTAGTTTTCCGCTAACATTAACTCAGCGGTGCAGTTTAAAGTAACAACTGCTAAAGAAATGGGGTAGCTCCAAAGTATTAGTACCTTATAGCAGATATGTCAGCTTTCTGCTTCCCTGCCTCCAGAATACAGGTTGCAGCTGCAGCATGGCAATGTTTTAATACCGCAGGGTCAATATCTTTCAGGTCTGGATCGTCTAAAACAAATGAATTGCTGATGACACTTCCTTGCCAAATCCCAGCACGCAGTACCAGGAGCTGCTGCTCGCCCTTCGAATGCTATCATTGCCCCCAAGAAAAACCCTTCAAAATTCAACACATTGGCGTTTTAGAGCGAAAGGACGGAGCAAGTAGGCAGGGGGTGAGGAGGGGGAGAGGGGCTGAAGCCCTGGCTGGTGCCCAGGCGGGGCTGCCCGGCGATGCACGCCCCGCCGCCTCCACATCTGCCCGGTAAAAAAAAAAAAGGAAAAGGGGAAAAAAAAAAGAGAAACCCTCAATTTCCGCCCCAAGCCCCGTCCGCGCTTCTCAGCAGCCCGTCCCCAAAAGCAAGGAGCGGAGCCCGAGCCACCGGCCAGGAGGCGGGGGACCGGTGCTGCCCGCTGCCCCCCCGGGCCGGCACCGCCGGCTCCGTCCGTGCGCGGAGACGGCGGCCGTGTCATTACTGCCACAAAACTAATTTCACGGGCGTACACCGTCACGTCGGGCTCGCCGTAGGACACGTCCACACGGGAACCCCCCCTCCGCCCCAACAACCCAACGCCGGTCGCAGCGGAGCAGCAGGGGAAACCCACCTCCTCGCCCCTCCACGCGGACACGAACGCGCGGGGGACCCCGTCCCGGGCCACCCGCCCTCCTCCCCATTTTCGACGAGTTTAAGCTTTAACGAAGCAGGCGCGCATTAGCGATGACACCCCGCGCAGCGGCACCCTGGAGCCGTCCACGGGCGACGCTGTGTGGGAGCCGCCGCGTGTGTGTGTAGCCGGCGGCTAACGCAGCCCGGCCACGCGTGTACATACGCGGACACACGCGCGGCGTCGCTAGCGGGGGGCGGTCGGCGCCCGCTTGCGCGCTCCGCGGAGCAGCACGGCCCGCACCGCTTCCCCCCTCCCCCCGCCGCCGCCGCCACCGCCTCTCCCGGCGCCACGCCGGCTCTCCCCACGCCTTACCCAGCCCGGCATGGGGGTGATCGAGGAGGCTGCGGAAAGCGGCGCGGAGGAGAGAGGCGTAACAACGGCGGGGGAAACAACGGGGGTCACCCAACAAGCGCCACCCGCCCTGCGCGTACGCCGACAGCTCCATTGTGGGCGCCGTGACCTTCGACACGCGCCCACGTGACGCGCGCGCAGCTGATCGCCGCGACGAGGCGGAGCCGCCCGGCGTGGGGCGGGGGGGGAAGTGGGAGGAGGTGCCGTCCGCCTAGGGTTCCGCGAAGCTCTCGGCAAGCTACACCTCCTCCCGCTGCCAGCCGCCCCACTCGTGTTTTTTGCGGGGGTGGGGGCCGGAGTGCACGCCCCGCTCCTCGGCCCTGGCGTTTGCAGCGGGAGGCGATGCTGTTGCTGACCAGATGCGGGGAAGGATGCGGCGCCTGGCACAGCAAAGCGTCTCTTACCGCGTATCTGCCTCGTCAGTGCTTTTATTTCTCTTATTGAGGAAAAAAAAAAGCGCTTCTGTCTCCTTAAATCCCTAAAGCGCTGCTGGCTCCAGACGTGGCTGAAGTGCAGATGCCGGCGTGAGGATTTTAAAGCCCGCAAACTCAAGGTATACATAGCTGCAGCCCTGCCTCCTGCTCGCCTCAAACATCAGGAACGGACCCTCGCCCTGCCCCGGAGGCTATTTTGCTTCTGAAATGCCTACTATTAGATACGTGTAACGCGAGGTAATTTTTCCCCCTGCAGTTACAGATACGTGTATCAAGGAACATCTTTTTTCCTAAACCTATAGTGGCCAGCTGCAACGCAAGCTGAGACTCAAAATAAGGTTGTAGCAGAGGTTGCTCTAGCACTTTGCTAAAGGCTTCGTGCATCTTGACATACATAAACCAGCAACAGACTGCACAGCCTTCAGAGGTGATTTAGTAAAGAGGTAGAAATACCACGTAAAATCACGTCCACCTTAAGCTAATAAACATTTTATTTCTCGCCTGTAGAAACATTGAAGTAGTTACAAAAAAAAAAAAAAATCCTAATTTTTCCAATGAAATGTTGTGTGTGCCTATCTCAGCTAAGGACCAAACTAGGACTGAGCTAATAAAACATAGGTAAAGGCCTTACTATGTCATGTGAACGGTGATGCACACTGTATGCAGCCTTTAGAGTTGAAGTCTGAAAAACGCTTTTAGTATCCCCTTTTTCTTTGCACATAGTCATTCTGAATGGACAAGAACATTACTGCATAACCTGGCTTGCTTTACGGAACAAATGTTGCTGCTGCGCATTTCTTAAAGGGAAATTCAGTGTTGAAAACTGTGCAGCCTGAAAAAAAAAAGAGTGAAAGCTAAAGGCCTCTGCCAGATGTGTGATTTTAAAATAATATCTATATAGTGTCAAAAAGATAGTTATTTTTTTCCCCATTATGGATACATATCAGACAACTGAAAGTGCAAAACCAACAGACTTACTGCCCAATATGTAAAATAATACAAAAATAGAACTCCTCATTTTACTGTTACAATAAGAGCAGGTCAGGTAGCAGCATGTATGAAGTATGATATTCCAGAGTAACTTCCTTTGAAACAGTGAGCATAGTCTGCTCTTTCACTCATCTGCCAACCCGTGCTGCAATCCGTTTGCGCGTTGTCAATGCCGTCAGAGGACCAGGGTTCTTCCTGGGAAAGAGCTTTGAACAAACAAGTTTAATTTCATCTGAACTGTTCACGGTAATTGACTGGTAGCTGATTTAATTGAAAAGTTGTTAGGAATTTTGTGTCTGTGTGTATAGCTCTCGCTAATTGCAATCAGTCATCATCATTGGCCAATTGGAGGCCAATTCAAGTTTTATTGCAGTAAGAAGGGTAAGATCAGACTTTATTGCCTCTCACCACATCCCATTTTATGTTTATTTGAACTGCACTACATTTGAGATCACCACTGGATTAATTTTTATTTTTAACTTTTTGTGATATTCATCTGCTTCTTTCATGCAAAGCCAGCTGCCCACTCGGCAGTGTGCCTTGTCTCCTCCGGATGCAGAGCACGGGCGCTCAGGAGATTCTGCCTTCTCTGTTCCCTGGCACCATGGGTTCTCTAGTCGCAGTGCTGTAGAAACCTGCGTTTGTATACTCAGGTCTCAATTATACCCAAGTCGGGGTCAAAAGAAAAATCATACTGGCTGCAGGATCAGGCCCTGAATTCTAACAGACTGTGTAGGCACAATATCAGGCCTCATTATATTGTGAAGAACAAATGCCGAGTTGTGTGTGACGTGATCCGAAGTAGTAACACTGCCCTGATAGTGGTGTAAAAATTAATACCACTGAGTTGACGATCTCTGAGCTTCAGAGTTCCAGCTGACAAAGGTCCTGGTGATTTTTATTTTGCGAGAGCCAAGTAAGGCATGGCCTCAGACAGGTGGGCTTTTGGAACAGTTGGCAAATATAGACAGGATATCTGAGAAAAGACAGCATAAAATGGAGGAGAAGAAAACCCATAAAATGGAGGAGAGGACAAAGCTCTGAGCTGTAGAATGACAAAGTTAAAGAGACCAAGGCTGTAAAAAAAGGATAATCACTACAAGAAGGTTAGAAACGTGCACATATGGCATGATCGCACATTACAGAGATTTATTATTTATTATGTGGTACTTGTAAGTTTAACCAGTTTTCATCACAAAATTTATACATCCAATTCCCTTACCCAACCTCTCAGCCTGACTTTTTTTTCTTTCTCTCTTTTTCCCTGTAAAAAGGACATGAGATAGATTCAAGCTGTCAGAGTGCTATCAGATTTTACTGCTCGTGCGTAGTCTATACACATTTAAAACCCCTGTTCATTATAATTTCCAAGAGGAAGCTAAACTGTCTGTTGACTAAAGAAATTATGAAGGAGATTAATTTATACCTGAATATCATTTCATTGAGAAAACCAACATCTTCAGTCCATGCATGCTAGTATTTCTTACAGCTCCTGCTTAGTTAGTCACAGCAAAATAATGCGTCTGTCCAAAATGAAGTGAAATCACCTCGCTTGTCCAGAGGGCTAAATCATAAAATTTCAGAGTTGGCACAAGGATTTCTGAAAAGTCTCAGTTTAGCATATTTTCTGCTGTGTATTGCTCTTCACAGCATTAAAAGATAGTAATTTAAGATGATAGTCTTATGTCAATTTTCTGCAAAATTATTACCGATTTCCAGAGTTTTGTCCACACAGTAATGGAAAGCGTCTAGAACCTTTCTTTTAAGTCAGTATCAAGCCTTTTTTATTGTAAAATACGTTCCACTGGGTAAAATGTTTGAAGCAGATATAAACAATAAAGAGTAAGAAACTATTTTCTACAAAATTTATTTTTTGCTGGAGACATAGCTGAAGAAAAAATGTGATACTTGCGTATCCTTCACTGACATGATCATAGCATCAACGAAAAGCTTGACTCTGCATACTCTGGAACGCCCAGGAAAATCTCTCTTGTGTCACAAGCACAAAAGTGCAATACAGTAAATAAAATACCACCTTGGACCAAGACATTTTGTGGATGATGTGTTTGGTATGATTGCTGTAGACAGAATTTTTTGGTATGTATCAGTTTCAATACATGCATCACTTGGCTCTGGACAAGGACTATTCAGTAAGACACACTTTGTGTGCTCACAAATAGTTCTGATCAACAGTTCAGGCTGATCAACAACCAGCTTTTTAATTAAATACACAAAAGAACTTGAGTTATTTCAGTAAGGTAAAACCTATAGTAGCTGAATTTGGTTTTGAACAGGCATTTAATATTTCTTATTCTACATTTCATCTGAAAAAGATTTTTGCTAGGAGGTAGTATTTTTGGAATTAAGCAGCATTAATTTAGAAAGACAAAAGAAGAAGAAGAAAGACTTATCTATTTATCTGTTGATTAGATTTATTCTGACTTATTTTGTCTTTGATTTGTCAAAACTTAAAAGCTTCTGATTTTCCCCTCATACATGAAGAATGACATATTCTTAAACTGTAAAAAAATTTTAAAACCTCAGAGCTGTCACATTTAAATTATACACTTTTAAGCTATTAATATTTCAGTCGTTACTTAAATACCTGGGAATAGAGGCAACCAGGGAAGTCCTGTTTGTTTAAAACGTTTTCAGTCCTCTGATTTCTAACAATTTGGGAAAACCTTACATGTTGTAAAAGTTCTCTTTCTCCTTCTTTTACTAAACCAATTATCAGATCAAAACAAACAAAAATGTAATTTATATTTTATTATGTCTTATCAAATAAAAAAATAACAGGGAGAATTTGTACACTTTATGTCTAAGAGCTCACACACATGCAAAAGAGAGAAGGATGTAAAGATTTAGACATGTGATAAAGCATCGCTGTGACATACCAGATAGCACATCCTCCAGGACGGCAGCTTTGTCTTTTTGTGTGTTTTACCATATTTTAAAGCATTTCTAACTAACTGAAAGGCCTGTATTTACTGAAAATTCAGTCATTCTCATTCTCTCACAGAGAAACAAATGAATGCAGTTCATAGTGTGTTTGCTCTTTCCTAAGAGAAAACTCTAGTCTTTGACCAAATTTGTGGGGATTTCTGAATGAGGCCTACGTAAAAGATGCTGCCTTTAATGTTGGACGGAGAAATACAAAGATTCCTCATGCTTTAGTGAACTTCTACTGTCATTCCATATCCAGTCCTGTGTCACAGATGAACATAGTTTATTGTACTTCCAAAAATCCTAGGAATTGCTTTTTTCAGTGATTACATCGGTATTCTCTCTTTGTAAACAACATTTATTGATAAGTTTTAAATGGAAAAAAAAAAATCGCTGCTTTTCAAAAGTCCTGACATCATTTGCAGATATTTCAAAGTTGTACCTACTGTTTGTGCTGCTCAGGCAGGGCTCAGATGCAGACGTCACACACAGCACCCGAGTTCCTTTACATTTAGCTGTATTTCTTAGATTTACAGAGAAATGTCTGATCTGCACGTGCTCTTAAACTGTAAACCAAATACATCTGAAATTTGTCAATGCTTTAAGTAAGCCTTTTTCACATGTTTATACGCTTGATGGTAAGATTGTAGCCTTGCTGGTGGAAGCCTGTAAGGAGGATATTATGCTCTATTGTCAAGAAGCATTCACAGTCTGTCACATTAGTGCTAGAGATGTGTATAGAAGAGTAATTATTATAAGCTGACATCCAGGAAATGTAAGTAAAAATGGATAAACCTCAAAGGAAAATTAGGCTATATGTTTTAGGTACTATTTGCCTCCAGATGTTTAATGTCAGGACACTAAAATGTTATTTAGCATAGCACCTAATTGGTAAAATCTTTTTGAGTTTATATAACAAACAGAAATGTGGTTTGCTCAGCTCTGTGCTTAGTTAGCTTCTTAGCATGGAGGATAAATACAAAAATACAAATAATAAGTTATTGGTATTCCAGTATTTAAAGCATAATGTTTTTAATTCTATTCATACAGCAGCAAGGGTATTTAAATTGCTAACATAGCATGCAGTTTTCATTAAAAAAAAAAAAAGAAAAAAGAGATGGAACAGAAATTACAGCAAGAAGTAGCACGATGTGGCATTTTTTTGCTAGAATGAATCCTGCTGTTTCATGAAAACGTTTGATTCTGGTCGTAAAGCAAGGCTTGCATGCCAAAATGATAGATGCCTTAAAAGAAGCTTTGATAAATAAAATCCTGCAGACCTTGGCATTCACGGTTCCCTTTTGGCAACAGTGAGGAACGGCTGAGTAATAGTTAGCAAACGAACTTATTTAAGATGGTTTATTGCATCTATAGATATTAGGGCTAGGTCTGCAGCTAGTGTAAATCAGCATATCTGCCTTCAAATTACTCCTATTGCTTTGTGTCAGCAGAGAATCTGGCCCATATCCATTATCTAGAGGGAGTATCAACTACTACAAAGCATACTTATCTAACCAAAAGCAAACGTAGTGTGCGTAGCTCATTGATGTTTCTTGTAACACTTATGTTAACCTTTATAACGTGATAAAAATCTGGCACGGTTACGTATGGTTGCAAATGATCTTGCTTTGATAATATCAACAATTATAAATTAGCATTTATCGCTTTTAATACTGCTTCAAATTACATTGATAAAAGCTTAACTTGATATTGATGAGAGGAATAGTAATTTAGGGCCTTGCTGTTGCTCTAATTAACTTCACTGGGAGCAGAATTAGGCCTTTTCTGTGAAACAGATCTGTCTATCAAAGCAGCATGCAGGTTTGTGTGTGGGTTTCTGTTTTGGTTTGGTTTTTTTTTAATTATAGTGTATTTTTTGTATAAAGTTTTGGCGAACATACTTCATCTCTAGTGATGTCAACTTTTTACAGATCAAGTAAGTTTAGACCCCTGGCTTTTACATAAAGCCAAGCGTGTTATTCAACCCAGTAAAATCTCTGGGAGTGAAGTTCAGATGCAGGCATCTGCAGAGTCCCAGTTAAAAGCTGTAGCTGAGAAGACTTCCCTGCGAGACGCAGAACACCAGAACAAACCCTAGCTTATTCTTCATTTGTTTGCTGCAAATAATGAAAGAGGAAATTTACTAATTATCAGAATTTTCAGCAGTAAACACTGGGTCTAAGTGGTATCTCAATTAGTGGTTACAATGCTGCAACCATGAGACCTGTTCAGCAGCTGTTCCAGCAGTAACTTAACAGGCAAATCAGAGCATCGAAATACACAGAGTTTTATGCGTGCAGAATTGTCTGCATCTTTTCTATAACATCAAGTTTATTTCAGATTGTAGGAATAGTTTTGATCTTACAAATACAGCTATGGTTTCTGCCTCTTTTTAAATGGCAAATACATCGTGGTCAATCTGAGAAAATACAGAGGAATGCCTTGTTGCCTCTGAATTTATTTTGTTGGTAACACCACTGAAAACCACGAGTGTCCATGTACTGTCTGTTTCATGCAAGATTTATTTGTTGAGAGAGAAAACCCTGATGGTTGGTTAGTGAATTAGGTCAATAAGCAGTAGGATAGTGATAGGGGAGATTCTATTGCTCTTGGGGATTTAGGCTTCCTAGCACGACATTTAAATCAATAGGAAACATCAGCTACCCTAATCTGCCTGTACCAAATAGCACTGGGCCTGAGGTGGTGGAGAAAAATTGGAAGAGACCCTGGAAATTGATTTTTTTTTCTTCCCTGAGATACATGTTATGTATATGCTTACAAAAATATTTTATCTACTTTTGCAGTATGTACAATTTTATTAAAAACACAGTGTATTGCTAAGGGTAACACTAATTATGATGATCATCACTCCATAGCAGTTCACTCACAGAACTATTTTTGCAAATGCGTCAGTAATCTGTCAGCATGTACACAGGAGAGAGGCACAAGGCAAGAAATTCCCACTACATTTGTATAAACAAAATGTTAAGATCCTGGCTTGCAACCGCTGATATTAGGTAACATAATACAATATTGATATAGTCAAAATGATAACAGAAAGGCAGAGGTAAAATTACAAAGCTATGCACGACCAGTATGGAGAAGTGTAAGAAGCCTGTATTTCATAGGTAAAGCAAACACATTTTCTTCAGTAATAATTCAAATTGCTGATGATGCAAACTAAATAAGTGCATCAATAACATGCAAGGATAAATCTACATTCTTTTCACATCCCATATTTTCACTGAGTCCACAGGAATTTGAAGTGAATGTATACAGCTATAGCAGTGCTTAAAAAGTTGGGAAATAATCTTTTTCTAAAAGAAAGTTTATTTTCCTGATCTATTAATAGCAGCCAAATATAATTTAATTTTGGTCATTTTGCTCTGTCAGATCAGGAATAATAATTGTTATATTGTTATCATGTTATATACCTAACTTGATAACAATGTTAGACAATATATTATAAACAGTGCATTGCTGGAAAAAAAACTTTTACCTCTTGTTGCTGTATGTGTATTATAAGACCAAAATGAACCCATCCTTTGTTTAAATGGTTATATTTATTAAAAGGATCTTTTTGGACAAAGGACTTAGACCACCGTTCGAAATAAGCTTAAATACTCCCCTTCAACTCCACTATATGCTCACACAGGAACGTGTTAGACAGCTACGTCAGCCTGTAGCAGACCTTCGCTGACGGCGTCATTCTGATTTCATCAGCCCGGAAGCCCGCTTGCGGCACCTAGAAGGGAGGTGTATTTGTTCACTCAAATGTTGTTGCCATTATACCGTTTTTACAGCAATAAAGTTCCACTGAGGCCAATTAGGAACTACTGGAGTGGAGAGTGAGCAACAAATTTCAAAATCTGATCCATCATTTCTTGGCTGCCGAACCCCATGCCCATCTGTTCACATGGCAAACAGCCCACTTGCAAGTTAGCTGGACCTTTCCCCTAAGAAATGAGTGACAGGCAAGAACAGTTCAGTTACTCTGTGCAACAATGCGAAGAATTTTTTTCTTCTGCAGGAAGTGCGGTCCGATATCTGAGAGAGCTGGACAGCATTCGCCTCCCTTCACTTCATTATATTTTTTGACATGTACATTGTTAGAAATGGTTGAGGGAAAGAAAATCGGGGGCTGGTTGCTGCCAAAAAGACAGGTTGTATTGGAACAGGTGCTTTGAAAATCTGTGAAAGCCAGCTGAAAGGTGTCAAAATGTGCATAACACGAACCAACAGTTCACAGACATTTTGTGTGAATTTGGTCTTGTAACAGGAAAGTTCAGAAGGAACCCTCGGCAGAAACTATCTGCCTTAGGAACACCCAGCCAGTTTAACAGGCATACCCTTGTCTGCTCAGTCACAGCATGCGCGACGTTCTCATGCAGGAGGGAAGACAAAAGAAAGGGGGGAAAAAAAGGAAAAAGGGTTTCCTCTTGTTACATTTATATCCTTAATTATCTTGGAAATGTCAAATCAGGAAAAACTATACAATAGTCTGTTCCTAAAATATGTTAAACTGAACATCTAAATAAAAGCAGATCAATTGGAACTCCGTAAGCTGTATTCGGGTGAGTGATTAACTGCAGAGTGGGTGCAGGTAGAAGAAAGAAGAATGCATGATCCTTTTTATAGTACCGGTCAAACTAATGCCTGTGAGCCACACTTGTCCCTTGACCTTGTTAAATGTGGCCCACGTGTTGGAGGGAGTACAAGCAACTTTTCCGACACATTCCCTTCCCACATGTTTTTCCTGCAGCGTGCTACTGTAGATAGTTCTAAAACACATGGGAATACAAGTGGCTTCCCCATGTGTATTTAAAATGGAACAGAGCTACAGCAGTCAGAACCACATGGGGATAGAAAAGGAGCATCTAGGAAAAAAAAAAAAAAGCTTTTCTACTATTTGTGCTCATGTTCTTCACGTGCTCAGGGAACACATGGGAGAGCAAGAGCAAGACAAAAAAGACAAGGGAGACCAAGAGAAGAAAGGAAGAAAGAAGCAGACAGAAGCAAAGAAAAAGGAACAAAGCAAGATGGCATTGAAAGGAAAAAGCAGAAAAGACAAGCGAGAAAGGAGCAGGCATTGCAAGGAAAGGCCAGGAATTGACAGGGAAAAAAATCAGAGAAAATAATTTCACTGCGCAAAAGGACAAAAGCAAATAAGCCTGCCTGTGCTTTTCATTTCACCTTTATAAGTTGTATGTGTGTTTTCTTTTAACAAATGTAGGAAGAGGCTTCTTTTGCACATTCCTCGATGTCATCCCTCCTTTCGTTTTGTCTCCAGATACTGCATCTTTGTTTCTGCTTCTGCTTTCTGTCTCACTCCATCTCCTGCTTCCCCCTCCCCTTTTTCTCTCTCCTGCCTCTCACAGGCAATGAATGAGATGTAGCATATCACTGTATTAGCAGAGCCAGTTTTTTTCTCAAACTTGCCTTAAAAATGGAATGCCAGTGAATGTGTAGTTATTCTTTCAGCTTTTTTTTTATTCCAAGAAGACTTCGTTGAGACAGCCTGAAGTCATCAGCATAAACCTTAGGGAGCATATGGGTGAAATGTGACTTTTGCTCCATGCTAGTCATGGGATATGGTCATAGTCTTAATTTCAAGGAGCTTTACAAGATGTCAGTGCTGAGAAAGTTTTCACTGTAGTTTGTGAAGTCCTCCAGTAGGATCAAATAAGCAATCTTCCATCTTCCTCTCTCATACTTGTGGACACACATCTGCATCCACAGCCTCTCCACTGGACCTCCCTAGGTACAGTGCTCACCCCTAAGCTGTCACTGGGAATGATGGTTCTGTATGTTGCATAGCAAATCTGAGCACCTTGATGGGAATTTACAAATGTTACATTTTCTAAAATTACACATTTAGTGTAATTTGGATTGGAATAAAAATCAAATAGCTTTGAACACAATTTTTATTGCATTATGATTTGATAGGCTGTTGTTGGTCTCAGAATTTTTCACTTGATTTGGGGATGAAGATAATATTGAGCTTTGGTATTGTGTTTAGTTCTGTGATTTTTTATCTTTTAAAGCAGAGGAAGACTCTTAAAACATGTATGCACTCTGGTTTTGGCCCTGCTTTCTTTTGGTTCTAAGTCTTGGGCTCTATTTTTCTTTTTCTTGCCGTTGCCCCTTTTTAGCTCTATGCCAGGATCTCAAGGTATCCAAACTAAAGCCAGGAGCTCAGGAGGATGAACAGCTTTCAGGAAACCGTCAACAGCTCTCACAGTGCAATTCCAAAGGTCATTTGTTATCACATCTGTTCCTGTCAAGACCTCCCCTCTGAGGCAAAGCCCATCTAAGAGGCTGAAAACCCTGGGAGGTTCTGTGGTAGGATTTTCTCTCTCGTGCTGTATGATGAGACTGGAAAGAGTGCATTTATCGGGAGAGTTCTCCCAGTGTCAGGGAAAACTTTCAGAAGCCTTTTCCCTCTGCCCTGTTTCACTGTGACCTTCATTTCCCAGTCACTGGCCTGACTCTAAGTGGAAAAACCCCCTCAAGTTAATCGTAGTATTGGTCTGATTTCCCCTGCGTGTCTTGGGGCGGGGTAAGACTGGACACCATCATTTGGAAGAAGGTCCAACATTTCTTGAATGTGGTTATGAAGAACAGGAGTCAGAGGAGAAAGGAACAATGCTGGGGCTGAGCATCCCGTTAAGATTTGCCAGTGTTGGAACTTCCCAATGCTGAAAGCTGTTCACGCCATGGTAGTTATGGAGCTGATTGGGATGGGTGAGTCACGCTGCTCAGGCTTGGCGGTAGCATCCTGCTTTGTGCTTCCCACCATCCACTCATCACTAGGATCACCCTGCCAGATTCTACTGGAAAAATGCCTTAAGAGTTTTGCATGTAGAAATTGAGTCACACAGGTATTTTATGGCTGTAATTAATTAGATTATTTAAGTTGAAATATTATCATTGCATTACAGCCCTCTGTGGGGAGTAGGGGAATGGGAGAGGGAAGAAGGCAGAATTTACAATATCCTGTATTGGACCCAAAAGAGTGTTATCTCGTACAGTTTTTAAATAGGCTGTGAGTATAGTACAATACCCAATTAACTTAAAAAGAGTTGTGTCAAGTAGATAATATGTGCTTTAAAATGTAAGCATGTAACAGAGTACTTGTTCACTTAATCTGTTATTTACAGGACAATGTGTTAGACTCATACTAGGGGCCAAAGAATCTCCCAGCACGAGCTGGTAAAGGCCTGCTGGGATCTATGTAGCTGTGCCAATTACACCAGTTTGGTATTTTTTCTATATTTAATGGATAGACAACTATGGTATGCCTCTGTTCACATTTTGGATAAGAAATTTTGTATGTATTTTGAAGAAAGTGAAGATATAGTAGCTTAAAGCATATAGCATTTTTAAGCATAAATAAATTCAGATAAATTCTTTACACATTCAGTTAATTTTTAACATCTGTATTGCTCCAAGAAGGCAAAAAAGTTAAGTAAAAGTGATATTTTCTGGAAGAGATTTTTGTCCTTGTCTACAAAGAAAAGGTGTTCCAGAATTGTTCCACATTGAGTTTTCCATCGCAGACAGAGGATAAAAATGGTGAATTCTGCATCTGTCACTATTCTGCATCTGTCACTCAAAGAAAATTCCCCTTTTCCTTTTTGGGAAAGTTGCCTAAGGATGACGGGGTATAGCTGATAACAATAATCCATATTTAGGCAACCAGAAGATTGTGACAGCATTAGCCAGAGTATGGGAATGCAGACTTAAAATCAAAACATCTGTTATGGTAACTTTAACTTACCCTTTTATTCCTAGATGTTGCAGTGTCATAACTTACATTCCTGCATTGTCTTGCCATAAAAATATACATCTAGCCTTGGCATTCGGCACTAACTTTAAATTAATTTGCTTTAAACTTCACATCATCAAATTAGTATTACTGAGGCATTGCCGTTCATCTTTAGACACTAATAGTACAAGTAAGTGATCTTTTACTTGATAGATTGCAAAATGTGTTGTATTTTATCCTTGATTATGAGAATAATTTGATTTGCCTCAGCATAGCTATTAAATAGTTACAGGGAGATTGATTGTAGTGGTATGAAGGATTTCATCATTAATAGTTTTATGAGAGATATTCAGAATATAAACAGATTTCATGGCTGTTCTTAACCAGAATATCTGAATATATACCCTTCCTTTCCTACAGCCTGCACACATCAGCTTGCCATGGAGATTTCTGTCAAAACGGAGATTGCTTTGGTTTTCCTCTGCTTCATACCACAACATGTTGCTGTATTGCCAGAGCTGTAGCAATGAGAACACGGTTACATGTAACACAGGCGACAAATGCCCTGGAAAATAATACTGTAATGAGCGAACAGAGGTGTAGTATGTGATAAGCCTGATCCTGTCACGTGAGAGAGTTCAGTCAGAAGATTTTTGTTCTGTTAATTTCAGAGAGGGTCGGTCCCATCACGTGTACTAGGAAATGCTGATTTGAATTCTGATTCTGGCCTCTTTCTGCCATCTACTCTTCTAATGACGAGCAAGACCCAGTGCTGGTAACTTAATAGCTGCTGCGTAGCTTGAATTTAGGAGTGTATGCTGTTGCCAGTGCTTGGGCTGCCAAATTGCATTGCATGTCCTCTCTTCATTTACTATGGCTGCTAGAATAACTTATTATGATACTGGACTTCCAAAGAATATATTAACTTCCTGACTCTCTATAGTAATACCATACAGCTGGTTCAAATAAACATTCCAAGCCAGCGCATTTTTCATCTTGAAAAAAAAAAAAAAGCAATCCCAAAGAAGTTTTGTATTTATTCAGTGCTTACTGTCATTGCCTTTGACACCAAGCACAAAATTAATAGTATAAAAAATTGGAGTTACTCTCTAGGCCTTTGCCTTGATTCTCTATTGTTGTTCTTCATTTATTTTGTTGACCACTGCAGTCAAAAAGAGAGGAAAAACTGCTCATGGCATTAATTTTCTTGAGTTATTGCACTGTTCTGTCTCACTAAAACTTTATTGTTGTTTTTTATACTTTGAATAAAATGTGACTGTTTTTGTCTGAAGCAGAATCCACATACAGAATTCAAGCCACTCTTGCCTTTGCCTTACTATTCTGAAATGTCATTGACATGGTACAAAACCATGACTAGGTAAGTAAGTTATCTGCATTAAACTTCGGCATTCTATTAAAATTATGTTACCCTGTTCCTTTAATGACTTCATTGTCAGTTTATTTATTAATATTACTTCTGTCAAAAAGCTACCAAACCATTAGGAGTGAGAACCTTAGGCAAAGTCATAATGTAAATAACAGGTATTTTGGCTATATAAGGGCTGAAGGTTTGGTCATATTTGATCACATGGTTTCTGTGGTTATATTATTATAGGTGCACTGAGTTTTGGCTTCAGAAAGGGTACACATGCTTAAATAAAGAAAGATTTTTCTCCAAATATCACTCATCAGTAATGTATTAATTCCCACCAGAGAACATGAGATACGTCACAGTGTACAGGTCTTCCACTTCTAATTCATCTGTCATTTATTAAGTCATTTCCTAATGAAAATTGTTACACAAGTCAGGTTTCTGGGTTGGATTCAGGTACTCTAAACTGTAGTTATGGAAAAGCTTATGGATGGTATTATGGGGGTTATGGAAAATACTGTGCATGTCCATGCTTTTCTGAGTTCTGTTTTAATTCTTTTGGCTAATTATGAAGAAGAAATTGATATTTCCAATAAGTTGTGGAACAATCAGAGCTAGTCAAATACATACGATACCTGTTTTTAAGATGTTTGCAAAAGCTGGACACTGGTTTTCATCTCTCATCTAATTGCGAATGATGTAAATGGGAACGTGTCCCTGGTGTCAGTGGGAGCAGGAATAGGTGACAGTTTTTCATTGTTGCATCACACATGAAGAAGGCAATTGTGTATGCAAGGCTCACAATGATGTCAGATCTGCAGTTTTATATGTTTTGTTACAGTCTGTGAATAAGTGGACCGTATGGATATAAATCTGTCTTTGATTAAGATAGATTATTCTGGTGTCTTGTTATAAGATTATTTTACATAAACAGAGTTATCATTGACAAGTACAGAATCATTCTGATTTATAGTACTTTCTGAAAAATACACACATCTGTGAAAAATGCTAACTTACTGTTGGCATGATGGGTTAGATGCAGGTTCTTTTTATTCTGCTTTTGCATTAAGGAAAACTATTTTGCCTGTTACTGGTTCCAACAGTCATGGAAATTTGCTTTTATCAGAGATCTATTCTTCATAATTTACAGATAAGGTAAATCAATCTGTAGTTTTACGACTGGAAGTGAGGGAGTATTGTAAAACTGCAGAATTAGGCAAAGTACATAAGAACATTCTGAATCCCCAAATGCTATATTAAGGTCACACACGTTTTAAATTAGGAGCCTCTGTTCTCACTCATAAATGTCTCAAACTTTAAACTTCTGATCTGAAACTTTTGGTGGTTGAATATTGTAACAGTAGCCACTGGAATTAGTAGATACTGACCCTTGTGCCATAAGACGGGGTACATATAAATGCTTGTAACCCTGACCAGGTTCATGTAACTGGAGTGAAGAAATTAAGCTTAGTCTCTCACTAGAGATCTTGCATGCTAGAACTTTATTATAAAGGTAAAGGTGATTTTTTTTCATTAGTATATCAATACAAAATACACTCTAAAATATATATTTAAATAGTTTTCTCCCCATTTACGTGACATATATCATATTCATAAGCATGAGGAAGGCAGAACATAGCTTAGTCCCACTACTTTCAAATTTGTGGTTGTTACCAGTGAATGTTACTAGTGAATGCCTGAACATTTATCTTTTATGTTTTCAGCTTAGATTTTAAAAAAAAAAAAGGTATTGTTTCTTTGTTGTTTTTCTTTTGTTCTTACTATCTGCGAGACATGTAACATGACAAGCACTGAGTATCTATTTATGTGGAGCATTCAAGGAAATGCAGAGTTATAAATATGTATGTCTGATGGTAATATGCAACTCTGGCAAAGATATTCCTGCCTAGGTTTTTTGGAAGTGACCACACAAAGCTATGGCTTATCAAAGCAACAATAAAAATAACGTTCTAAAAAAATGTACCAGTTACATAAATATTCAAAAATACACAGATGTGTCTTAGTCCCAGGTAGAAAAGCTCTGGTTAGCAATATTTGGAGACAGATGTGCCTGTCTCCCTATCCCCCAAGATCCATTTTCTGCAAAGCTCTTTTAAATGTGAGAGAGGATAGAGTTTCGCAACAGTTTATTGCTAGATTTACAATGCCGGCGACAAAGTCCTTCTTACAAAACGGGATAGACTTCTCCCAGGGATTGATCTCTGGTTGGGTTAATGGATTATATGGGCCAGACTGTGACTGTGACTAGCCTTTACCACAGCAACGCTGCCGCGAATGCACGTGAGATCCGGTCTCGTAGGGAACTGCTTCTGGGAGCCCAGCACCCCTACCCTCAGGGTAACCTCTCCAACGGAGCAAGAATAAGACAGGGTCATGCTAATGCCTCCACATTTATACAAAAGCAGGAAGAACAGTCAATGCTTCCCTGACGGTGCCGTAAGCCAACAATGTCCCCACATCAGTTTGACTGTGGAAAGGTTGTTCCTTTTGTAATTACTCCTAACTTGTGCTGTTTGAAATGACCATCGACAACACTGCTTGTCAGCACATCGAAGGTTAATTATTTGGCTGTGTGTTTTGATATTATTGATTAGATTTTTATTATGTTCTTTTTTTGTTCTTTACATAGAATGTTATCTGAAATTAGCAGGATGTGAAATTGACATTTTGTATTTCATATTTACATATATTATTTTAAACAATTTCCAGAAGACCTGTGTGACAGCAAAAGGCAAAAATAGTGGCTGAAATGGTTTGGTACATTAGATTGCATGGGTTTTTTTGTCCCTGCTAAACACAATAAGATCACTGTGTCCCAGAGTCTTTATCATAACACCTAACTGGTTTGCGAAGCCTTGCTACTGCAGCTTGATCTTGCTGCCAGTGACACTGGTGGTAAAACCCTTTTTTTTTTCCTTGGCCTCAGCAGGAGCAGATTGGGGCTGCCCAGTGCCCACAATATGGAAATTTGTCCGCTCCTTGGTGTCGTTCTGGGTGTACAGTGATTTTTCACTCTTCTTTGTTTCAAAGCGCTGCATCAAGGGCGGCTCCACAGCAGTAAAACTACAGCAGTGCAGCATGTGAGAAAAGCATACAAAACCTTCACAAATTCACTTTTAAAATTGAAATCCTTTATAAAAGATTGGGAGATTACCGCTATTAATTTTGCTGTGTCTTTTTCATTAATTGCTTTTGAAGTGCCTCTGGCCTTAGATCAGGGTAACTTTGTTTTGCATTACTTGTTGATGGCCATGTTTTCCTTACACACATTGATTAATTTTTGTACAAACAATGTAAATATATGGTACTGCACAGATGTTGCATGTATATATGCACATATGTGTACACATTGTAATTTCATGTCACAGCCAGTGGTTTTGGGGCTGTGGCACCAGGACTCGCCATGGGGGACTCTTGGGGTCTCCAGGTAGCCGACACCATTCCCCTACCATGGCAGCCCGCGGTCTGCCATGGGGACTGTGATGGTGGGAGGGGGCTGCTGCAAGAAGCTGCTACTCACCTCCAGGGGCAGGTGAAGGAGAGGTAGGTGAGGAAGGAGCTGCCCACTGCTCCCTCTCCTGCAGGGCTTTGAGGAGGAGGAGCTGCTGGTGCTGCGTGGCTGTGGAGGCACCATGGAGGAGGCTGAGGTGTTTGTTCTCAGGTGGAGGAGGTAATTTGAGGAAAGAAGTGGGTGAAAACAGCCAGTGGGACTGGAGAGCAGCTGGCCCTGAGGCAGGAGGTGGGTATGAGGCAGGGAAGGGCAGCTGTGGAATGGGGAGCACCACAAGGTGCCTGTGGAGAAGAGCTGGAAGGAGCATTGCTGCTGTGGCAGCCATCGTGGTGGCTGAGGTCTGTGTGCTGGGCTCGGGGACTGGCTGAGGGCAGGGTTCTCCAGAAAGTGATCAGGACTTGGGGGGGGGTGGGCGGTGCTGGTGGGCACTGCAGGCTAGTTGGGGTGCAGATCCCCCTGGGAGAGGCCCATGATGGTGGCCATCTGGGTATACTCCCAGATGGGGTGTGGCACTGCAGCCTTGTCGCCACATCGGTATCGGCAGTTCCCCTGTGTGCGGGACTCAGGCGTGCGTGGGGTTCATCTGTACCTTTTTATTAGCACAGCAAAAAAGTCTGTGAAATTCAAACCTTTTACCACCCCTCCAGTTTAAGCGGTTCTACGGGTAATTATTTTCAAAACAATTACACAAGATTTTACCTCAGGCAAATCATATAAAATTAAAAGAAAGGGTACGGTGCCGTATCGTCAGATTTCACATCGCTAGGAAGCTTTAAAATGCACAGCCTTCTGGAATTCCTGTGGCTCAGTGTTTGTTCACGATACACGCCAGGGGAAAACGTACAGTCAACCCATGCAGAAATAAATGTGACTGAATCCTGTTTGCTTTCAAATAATTGCATTTATTTACATCAGTTTAACCTCCATTTAAAATGTCATGTATATCTCAGCTAGATTAATGCATGTAAAAAACCAAGCCTCTGTGGGAAGTGTTTCGAGTAAGCAATTTGTTTTGCTTGTAATTAATGGATTCTTACCTAAAGTACAAGTTATAAATAAAAATAAACTAACGGTGAGTGGTAGTTTGCTGCTGTCGTTCAAATAGCGGACAGTTGGGTAATTACAGACCATCAAAGAACTGCTGCACTGCTGATTATTATCTTTTAAGAATTTACCATCCTTTCATCGTTCAAAAGAAACTTGCATGGAATACTTTAAATGTATGCTATTAATAAAATAAACCTCTTAAGTGGTGCGATGGCTGGTATTTACAGTTCACACAGGAGAGAAGTCACTCTTCCTCTGTTGCTTTGTCCGATATAGAATGCCACACTGGGAAATCGGTAGCCAAATCTCTTTTAGCCACATATATCTGCCCACTATACCAAGGGCTTCATTCTGCAAACGTGTAAGCAGCTTGACTAAGATGCAAAGCTTTGGAGCAAGGTTGGACTATACCTCTGGAGAAAGTTACTTGAGCATTAGTAAGGCCAGATCCTGGAAATGTCAGCAAATCCATATGCAAAAACCTTGCACGCAACGCTTTGAACTGAAAAGAAAAAAGTACCAGCAAGGAAGATGTTTGCAATAGTTGCATCTGCTCCAAACTAGAAATGTGTATCATTTCTAACATGTTTTTATATGTATACTTATTCCATGTGTTGTTAGGATTTGTTGTTCAAAAATCCTTATGAATTACATTTTAATAAAAATTTACAGCATTTGATTTTCAAAACTGAAAAATGTCACTTTGCCACAGATGCATTTTTCACAGTTCATTTCCAAGGTAATTTTAGTTAAAAACTGGACTTAGGATGGAAATTATGTTGTACATATCCTTTTTCCTTGTAGAGGTAAATCCATATTTAATGCATCCTAGGCTGTGTTCTTTGTATTTGCTAGGATTAACAAGAAAAAAAAATAATTTTGTGGACACAGTGGTGCTGGAGGCACAAAGTGATGCTTTAAGACAAAAGTGGGCTTCTTGTCTTAAGGGAGGAGTGGGGTGCATGCAGTGTACAGTTGATTGTAAAATGTTTCATCAGAAGTACTGCAGAGCTCTTGGACCTTGTCAGGGCTTTGGATTCAACACTGCTGCATTCATCTGCCTATAAACCCTGCACAGATAGCAGACACCTTGTCTCCAGGAAGGAGTCGTCCACTGCCTGAGTTGATCTATACAGTTTGTCTACTCAATTATCTTGTGTTTATATCAGAATGAGTCAGTCCTGCACCTCTCATTCAGAATACACGAGATTGGATGATTCATCTGCGTAAGATTTCCAGGATGGGGAGCATAAACCTCTGTGAATAAAACACTGAACTTGCAAATAATATAACACAAATTCAAAGTAGTGTACTCTTCAGTTGTTTTCACTGAGCCAAACTCTAATAATAATTAAGGTATGTTAAAAATAGAGATGCATGGTTTATACCAAAGGTCAGTTACAGTCCGTGGTTATTTTTAATTCATTCAATTGTTTTCAGGAGTCATATCTGTATGTAGCATAATCTCTTGCTCATTTTCAGCAAAACATCCCTAAATTCATCATACATGAAAACAGAGCTGGAGGAAGAGGAAATGAACAATTTTCCAATTTATGCAATTTAAGAGAAATATGGGGGGGGTGTCTTTAATGATCATTGGCTGTATGGAATACAAATTATCTGTACATACTAAGCTGCAAAAGCCTGTTGAAGATGGCAGAACCACTGTTTTAAAAGGGTTCCATAGTCTTGTGAGACTAGTTTTGTTATAAATCTGTTTGTGTGTCATTGAACTGTGATTTGTAAAAGACCATAAATACATTTTTTTTCTTAAAACCATCATTCATTTTGACATGTTTTAGCTTGATGGTTTTAGCATAATATTTTAACAAGCTTTAAAAATTCCCAAGTTAAAAACCAATGAAAAGATCTCAGAAAAGGAGCTATTTTAAGTTTGCTTGACAATTAAATAGAGAATTCACTTATTTTAACAATACAATTGTGTTGGTTACCTTATTTTTTTTTTTTTAAGATTGAATCTTTCCGGGTGCATTGACAGACTCACACACACCTATTTTGGGCTTTGGGTTTTTTTTTATAAACTGCAAAGAAGAAAAAGGCTAAACCTCTGAGAATCTGGAAATGCCAATTGGATGAATACGTAAGGTAAACAATTGTTAAAGTGCTGTGAGTATTAGCAGAAATTTTTAAAGCTGGTTAGTGTTGTAATGACAAGACTAGGAAGGGCTACAGGACTTAAACATACGCTGTATGTGATCATATGTTTCTCATATATTGTATTTACACTTAGGTAGTTACTTGTGGAAACTGAGCAGATGTGCAGTGTATTAACATAGGGTGTGAAAACACTGATAAAGCAAATGATGCTGCAACCACTGCTTGGCTGTATGAAAACCTGAAAATGCTGGATTGTGTTTTCAGAGAAATACATGGTTGTAATGTGTTATAATGCAGGATGATCAGGGGTCTCTTCAGTAGCAACTGGGACATGTTGCAGCATGTATTTATTAATATAACATTTTTTTCTTAAAGTAGAATTTCACATATCTGTAATAATTATTTGGAAGCAAATAACTGCAACACAGACTTGAGGAAATCTAGTAAGGCTTTCATGTAATGAGAGAAAAGTGAGAAAAGAGAAGGGAAAAATAATAGTTTTAGTCCTTTTGGGCCTAGAGGGTTCCTGAGCAGATGAAATTATGAGATTCTACATGTTGTCTCACTGCTCTTGGTCTTACCATTAGGGCCCTACTTCACACCTCAAGGAGAAGGAGGAGGACTTCGGTATTCTCAGAACACGTTGCTGCACACCGCCGGTATTTCCTTTTCCTGGGAGGATTATACTGTGTGTGAGTGGCAGTGCTCTGCCTACCAGTAGACTTACCTGAATGGATGATCCCTTCCCCCAGGGGAGGAACATCTCAGTGAATGACCAGAATGTATCAAACTTTAGAGACAAACTCTTCTCTTCCTATTTATTAAGGACTGTATGCAGTTCTTTACTTAGGAGTGAGTTGTTTGCATTTTACTCCCAATTAGGGAACTGTGTGCATGTGGAAAGTGAGAAAGATTTAGTCTGTGTATGTCTCCAAAATAATTTATAGTATCGTCTAGAAATAACAGCTAATAATAAAGTCTGTCTGAAGTCCCTCACAGCAACGACAATGGCAAAACAGGGTAGTGGCTCCTCATAACACCCTTGCCCTGTCTTACGTTTTATGGACCAGCTTAGCTGCATTAAATGCCCAAACAACAGTCTTCGTGCACTGTAGTCATACATTTAGACAGGTACCATGCTTTTATTTTACCTTTGATTTTCCTGGCACATGATGCTATAGGGTATTAAGATGAAGTAGTCATCTGTCCTTTCTATAGCCATATTGTATATTAAACTCTCAGGTACCACAGTGTTCTGCAAGAGATTATCCAAGAAAATGATAAATCCTTGGTAGAAGCCATCAAAGGATCATTGCCAGTTTGTAGCCACTAAAAAGACCCTCACATCTCTTTCACTGTCACTGCATTATTGATTAGCTTGCGAAATACTGAAGCTGTATTGATTGCAAATATTTAGGGATGAAAAAGGAAACGCTGCCCTCGAAGGTATTTGCAGTCCTCTCTTCTCTGTTAAAGAGATCTTTCTTCTCTTGTATTTCTCTGGCTGTCTTCTGCCTGTTACCTGCTACAGGCTGATGTGTTCATCTGAGGCTGCTGGCAAGATGGGCAAAGGGCTGGCTCACTACGCTGGGGCTGGTAGTCACCAAAGTGCTGAAAGAGGCAAATCAAGATAAAGATTGCTTGATTGGTTTTGCACACACATGCGTTTTGACAGAAACTATAGGAAGCAAAACCCATTTCCTATTTGTCTATGTTTTAATCAATTTGTATTTTAAAATTATCCTAATGATCCAGCCATTCTAGGCCATGAGGTCTGAAACGGTCCTGCCCAAGATAGCATGTAAGTGGCTGATACTCTAGTCCTAACACAGCTGCTGAAATCCCAGTGCGTTCTGTCTCGATATTCATGGGTTCTCCTAATCCGGTTACAGGAATGCTCTGTGCAGACAGGCTGGAATACAAGGCCTGAGAAAAACCTCAGCTTGTTCATCCACTCCGGTGAAGTCTGAAAAGGGTCTCTGGAAATGAAGAGCAGTAAAGTACACGACAAATTCAGCAAGTTACTTCTCACTGTCTGTTCCCCAAGAAGTCCCTGCTTAGCCACACTGGCACAGGCAGGTGGTTTCTGCCTGGTTAATGTACAGTTAGTTCTCTGCCTGGTACTTAAGCCGAAATCATCAACATGTGTCTTGTGTGTTACCTGAATGAAAGGCGAGTTCACGGGTTATTATTGCCCATTTTTTCTCTTTGCCCCTGCACTTCCCTGTTTCGATTACAAATCCCCCTCCAGGCACAAAGCAAGCTGGACACCTACAGTGCAGCTAAAGAGTTATTTGTTCCCTAGGTGGACACTAATGAATGACTGCAGTGCTGCCCTGAGTGAGGGGGTCCCCACTATTAAAAGTTTAATAGAAAGATCTGAGAAGCTGGGGGCCAAGAGGAGGAGGAGGGGACAGGGAGCTGTGAGTAACTCACTAAGTGCCTTCTCCATTCCTTTGCTGTAGTAGAGATTATACCATCCATTAGGACAGGAGCAACTGGAGAGAGGTCAGTTCCCTCTGTGTTCCCCTTTTGCCTTCATTCTCATTGCAAGCTGTTGAAACCGCAAAAATATGTTGGTTTCTTTCCACTGTAAGATCTCTGAAAGCAGCAGGAATATGGCCTGTCTGAAAAATAACTAACCCAGATTTCTTTTCACTTTTCTGATTTTTTATCCTTTTGTTTCCCTCTCACTCCACTTTGTTCTCTTTTTTCTCCCTAATTTCGCTTTCTTTTCTTTAGTCTCTGCTCTCTTACCTTCCTCTACTTCATACTTTTCAAGACTTGGGATTAGAATAGGCATATTTAACTCGGGGATTTAAAGGTTCCTTTAAAATGTTTTGGTTTGGTTTGTTTTGTTAATATTCCAGCACCCACATGAGTTCCTGTCTGTGCTAAGTGATCATACGGCTTCATAGAACAGTGAAAATACATTGTCCCTTATTTCAACCAAGGCAAGTATGAACCTGTCACTGTAGCATCTGTCCATGTCAGAGACTGCATGAAGAAAAGGGGGAGAGAGAGATGTATCCTTCCGTTTCTCTCTGCTGTGTATTCCCAAGAATATTCCGATCTTTCTTGCATAATCCTTGTAAGGCAGAAGACGAATCTCTTGTGTACCATTTCTACTATAACTCCAAGAAAGAGGTTTTTATTGCAGGCTCAGGCCATCAAAACATTTGATACCCTGGGGTCCTGCAGGATACTACTCTCATTGCAAGGGACAGCCGCGGAACAGCAATAGAAGAAAGAAGCTTCCTTGCACCAGGCTTGTTTTGAGAGAGTCAGAATTCTGCTGGACCTAACCACAACCGTACAAATTCAAGTTTGTTTTCAGGGTGGGATATCATAACATCCCTCCGGCTTGGCAATAGAGCTCTAGGATTAGAAACCTCTGCTGATCTTTTGACAGCTGGTAATAAATATAGCTGGAAGAACTAAAATGAATTGCTTGGATCTTTGAACCCCCTGTGTTTGTTTCATACAAAGCTCTTCTAGAAGGCAATGCAAGAACGTTTTGACCCTGTAAATGCATCCTGAGAAGAGCACCGATTAAGAAAAGGCCTCCAGAAGTGGAGTTGCCCATACGACCTGTCAGCACACGTTTCTTAAGACTGGTGCCTGGCAAACATGTCGGATTCCGGGTTGGAAATATCTGGAGTAGATTCACAAAGCTTACCTGCGTTTTCTTTTTTTCACTGCCCTTGCTTCAAACATTACTGTTCTGGCTGAATTATAGCACTTGGACAGTTGCAAAGCTGACTGGTGTGATCACCTGCACAATAACCTTCAGAACTGAGGTAGGTGTTTCCTGATGACAACATTTCACACATTGCAAGGATATAAAATTTGTGCTTGTTAATAAATAGGTTTTGCATCCGCTCTAAAATTTGTCTATCGCTTTTTTTCTTTTCTTAAATTTAACCTATTTAAAAATACTTTTATACCATGCTCATAATCTGATTGAACACACACTTTTGCATTACTCTGAATACAGTTGCTTTCATAAACTGAGGCCTATGTTCAGAACTTAAATCTGAATCCTGGATTTCAGAAAATGCTAAAATAGGTTGCTGCTCCTGAAAAAACAGGCTGGCAATTCCTCTGCTTTCCTGCATGCTCTGTAGGGACAATATTAAAGTTCAGTTGCTAAGACTCACTCTTATTTTCATGATATTCACTATTATTTTAAGAACTCTTAAGGATTCTTAATAGGCAGAATTCAAAAAACCTGCAAGGACAGGAAATTTCTCCCTTTCTTAATAAGAAGTACTTGAGAGAAATAAGTGCTTGGGAGAAGCCATCATTATTACTCTCCTCGATGTTATATTCACTTCTTATACCAGTAAAATTTTGTACTTTTCACTTTTTTGAAGCAGTATTTTAAGATTGGGTTATATTTTTTTGTGGAAACTGTTAAACTGACTGCCATAATGATTGTAATCTTTTCAATAGTCACTCAGTCGCAGCCAGATTGCAGGGAATTGCAATGCAAAATTCCCCTTATAGAACATCAGGTGAGATCTGAAGATCAATTCTCTCTTTGGCTTGTGTTTTCTTTTTGCCACAGCTGCAGACTGTATTGCAAATTACTGATAATAGCAACGGCTGTTCTATAATTTTATCAGGCAAGTCACACTGAAACCACTCTCGGTGTCTCCTGAACATGAGATAAGCGCAGCTCTGTGTTTCGTGATCCAGAACCAGGCAGCCTGCACCATTTCCTTTTGGCAAACGTGGTTATGGAGGTCGGGACAAGTGGTTGACTTTTAGGTTACCCCACAGTCTGCAATTAGCAACACCCCTAGATTTCTGGGTTTTCTCATCTAGCCTTCTTCGATGTGACTTGCAATTAAATTAAATTAGGTCAGTCAAATACTATTGTTCAGTCCTGTTCTTTGCTTTTACGCTAAGTTGATCCTATTTGCAGGGGTGTCCTTCCAGGGATAACACTTTCCTGACTTTACTGACAGATCCAAGAAAAGCACTGTTTAGTTAATGAAGTCTTAAAAAATAACGGTAAGCCACCTTGGTATCTGCAAAACAGTAAATCTGTATGCAAATAACTGAATAAAAAACCCTCCAAATGCATTTTGTTTGAAGGACAAAGAGAACAAAGCCTTGCATCTGGTCAGGAAAAACTGTCCATACCTCCTTCTTCCAACCTTTTGAGTCCTTCTTCAGGAATAATGCTTTCCATGGTTTGATGCTCACAGCTCCATAAAGAAAAAGCTTTTGTAATGAAACCTTATTATCTACTTAATGATTTTAATAGCATTGTTGAATTATATTAGTTATTCATTTATTCTAATGTCCTGCTTCTGGTAAGGACTAGAATCATATGTTTCAGAGGAAAACACCAGAAATCTTTGGGTGGTAAGCTGGGCACTCGGAGATTTCTGTTACAAAGGAAGCAATTGGAAATATATTTGTGCAGAAACTGAGTTCTGCAGTTTTTTGTGGCTATGAATTTTTGTAGCTTGGGCTGAGTTGTAACTTGAGAGCTGACATTTGACCAAAACACGACACATAAAGTAATAAATAATGTAGGTGCGTGTGCATGTTAGGGGGTAAACGGTCCTGTCCCATGAGAAATGGTAGAAATGGTGTAGTTAATTCTGTGAGTAATTCTGTGATGTAGGTGGGAAGATTTCTGTTATATCCTACTGAATTGATTTTAGGAAAAGTTCTGAGTGAAAAAAATAGATTTATTTTTCTGAACAGAAGATGAATATATGGTATGTTTATAAAACAATACCCAGTCCCAGCCTCTTTCCTACAGTAACTTTCTCTGACATCAGGAAACAAAGGCTGCATTGGAAGGTCACAGATGTCATAGCAATGAACATCTAAGATAACGGATCTCAAAATAAGAATAAAATCATGTTATAAAATATTTACATCTTAAAAATTAGAAAATCAGCTCTATATGACACAATATTTTTTCAAATATGAATATGTAATATAATTGCATACAATTATGTTTTAATACAAATATAAGTAAAAAGATAATCCATAATTAGTGAAAATCAAGAATGCTGTATAAATTATATACACTAGATACTAGGAAAAAATTAAGCAGCTCCAAATATGATCAAGAAGAAACAGCCTATCAAGGGAGAGAGCTGTCCAGAAATAAAGAACAAAACACTGATAGGAGGACGATCAATCTGAAGTAGCAGCCCTTTCTGGTTTCCAAACGCATTAAACAGCACTTGGCCACTTCCTTTCTACTGAAGATACAGACAGAAACCTTCTCCTGAGGGTAGACAGCTAATCTTTTCCATTTATGGAGTAGTGATAGATAATATTGCTCTCTGGTACGATGGCTCACTCGTTAGTGCTTCAGCAGTCAGTGAGAGTCATCCATGCTCAGATCTTTTGCTGATCTGTGGTTTTCAAGCTGAAGAGGTAACATTTGCTGCTGTGTGTGTTCTGTATTTTCTTTTTTTCCTTGTAAGACTTTAAATGAAAGACTTCAAGATTCAGTGAGGAAGAATGCTGGGAAGAAAGGTGCCAAGTGACTCTGTGGCCTCACCTGCCGCACTCTCACTGTCCTGGTGCTTCAAATGGGCAGCCCAGTTTGTCTTGGTCCTGTGTTGCTCTCAGACACCTTGAAGTTAGAGCTTGCACTCGGTATCAGCATAGCAAAGGCACTTCTTGTATCAGGTCTCCAGACACAGATTTTGAAAACAGTTAAATTTACATTAATTACAGTTAATAGGAATATTCATATGTATAAATTAGATTGTTTCAGAGCCCCAAATCCATGTCCAAATGTACATTCGCACTGGTCTGGTCTCTGTTCAGACTGGAATCTTGCTAAATAAATCACAGGACTGTTTGCTCGTCCCCCTGCGTGGAGAAAGGAGGAGTAGCCCAGCCTGTGAACCGATTGCTCTGACGCTGAGAACAGTAGAGGTCTGGGCAGGAATGCATGCTGCAGTGGGCACGATGCCCCAAAAGGCGAGCTTTGGAATAATTGTTTTAATTACACCGAGGGCTTGCACATCTTGCCTTTCTCCGCCACATTTTAAAAATGTTAGTAATAAAAATTTTAAAAATGTCAATCCCTGTTGTGATTGCAATCGTGCTGTCATTTATGTAGCTCTTTTCAAAGTGCTGGAACAACTGGAGAGGCTGAGCTGTGGGCAATAAATGGCCGGGTCAAGGGTACTCACTGGGCTGAGGAGCAAATTTGAAGAGCAAGGCACTGTACAAAGTATGAGAGCTGGAGTAACACGCTCTTCTCTTACTCTTGCTGCTGAAGATGCTCTGGTTCCAGGAGTGAGCTGGGGCTTCTTGGTCTTGGGCGTGCAGACACTAGGAGATAACCAGCATCTGCCTGGAAAGGAGCTAACAACTGTCCTTGAGCAGTGGCTGCCACGTGCCTGCTCGACTCCAAAGGCTTTTCAGGCAGAAGAGCCACCAGGAAGAACCAGGTGGAGCCACAGGGACAACGTGAAGCAACAGATACTGTAAGGCTTCAAAGAGATTCAAACAGTAACGCTCCGTGAAAGAGAAGGGGAGGACGTTTGCTCATGTTTGGGTGCAGAAGCTCTGTACTTGGCGGAGCCATGGGTAGGGATTCCCTGTAAGGCAACGTGGGAAGCAGATTGCGATGAAATGCTAATAGGAACCCTAGCTTTTCTTCACTGCTGCTTTCAGTCACTGAGATACGTGTAACTTACCTACGAACACGCAGAGGGATGCTCCCCGTTCCCAACAGTCTAACTGTTCCCGGCAGACACTTAAAATTACCTTTTCAATATACTGACAGGGCACTTTTGCAGTGATGTTTGGGAATTACGTTTTGCCTTGCACGTGTAATGGGTGAATTAGCAGCAGCTGTGTGAGCTCCCGACTTGTGACTGTACTCCCCAGAAAAAGAACGCTCCTGAGCGAACAACGATCTTTCGTTGAGGCTTTAAGAAAAGCCGCCGTTTTCACTGTTTCCTCAGCCCTCTTCCAGCGTTTCGCAAGACTCGCCATGTCGGACCGGGCTCTGACCGCACGCCAGGGCCGTGCCAGCCCGCTGGTCGCCGGGACGGCTGCGCGCCGCAGAGGCTGAGTTGCGTGGCGGAAAAGGCGCATAGCAGGAGTCTCTGTGGCGCAATCGGTTAGCGCGTTCGGCTGTTAACCGAAAGGTTGGTGGTTCAAGCCCACCCAGGGACGGGTTTCCTTTTTGGCCGGGCCCGTTTCCCCTGCAGCCGGCCGTCGTTTTGTGCCTGTGCGCCGGAGGAGGATGTGAGATTAGCGCTGGCGGCCGTGCAGGCGCCGCGTGTTTCTGGGCAGGGGGGCCCCCGGCGGGGAGCGGAGCGCGGCGCGGCGGCAGCCCCAGCTGCGGCGGCGGCTCCCGTCCGCCCTGGCAGCGAAGGGTTTTGCTGCTGGCGGCCCCCCTACCCCCGCGCCGATGGGACGAGAAGGCTCCCGGCCTCCGCCGGCCTCCGCCGCCCTCCCCCAGAGCGCCGTGGGGTCGTGTCCCTCCCTTCCTGCCCGAGCGAGGGGGGGCCGCCTGCGGGGGAGGGGTGCGGAAACCCCCGCGGCTCCCGCAGCCCCTTGTCCTCATCCCATCGGGCTCACGCGGGGTCTCTGAGCCGCTCTCCCCGCGTCCCCCGGGCGTTGCTGCCGGCAGGCGACAAGGGGCGCCTCCAGCGCCGGGGCAGGCAGGCGGGCTGCGTGCGGCTGCCGGGGCCGGCTCCGTCCCGCGGCTGCCAGGAACACGAGTCCCGGGGAGTTTCTTCACCCCCTGCGCCCGCGGTGGAAGGTGGAAAGGAAAACGTCGTCTTTGAGCTGCATAATGATAATTAACGATGATACCGACCGATTAGGAGGCGCTGCGTTTGCGGCGTTCCGGTGTTCGAGCTCTCTCCATCGGATAACCTGGGTTGGGGGGGAGAGAATGCCATTCGCGAGAAGGATTATTATAATTACTGTTGTGTACGACTGTCGCCGCTACCGCCGGCGCTCATTCGCGCGGAGGTTACCGCGCACACGCGGCAATCCCGCCTCTCCCGATGGACGAAGGCACCGCGCCTTCCCAGCCTTCGCTGAACCCGCCGGGGAGAAAGGACGCCGGGGCGAAGCCTGGCAGCAGAGAGCCGGCCGCGGGACTCCCCGCCGCGGGACTCCCCGCCGCGGCTGCCGGGGCCCGGCGGGCAGGACCGTGCCCCTCCCGGTGCCTCCGGTGCCGCCCCGGGTCCCTCTCCCGCCCGGCGCAGGCGGTGTTTCCAGGCCCGTTTCCTGCTGGCAGGCAGCGCTGCCTCCCCGGGCTCGCCCTTGCCCGCACGAAGCCGCTTTGCATAAATGAATGTTAAAAGCAATTACGTTGGGAGCTTCGCCTAAACGTATCAATTAGAAGTTGGCACCTTCGCCGTATCTGAGCCCGTGAGCTGATTCCAATGAGCGTTTCGGTCGTGTGGAACACGGCTGCCTTCCAGACCAACTTCTGCCAACTCTGCGAGGGTCTGTTTACACTTCACAGAGAGCAGAGTTCGTATTAAAAATGCCCCCCTCCCCCGGCGAAGTTGTGTTTCACCGATTTCTTTTCCACTCGCCTCTTTCGAATAAAGGATATAGCCCTCTTAAAGGTCAGGCTGTGCCATTGATTTACCATTGATGACAAGATACGGCCCTCGCTAGCTAAGGTACCGGAGAAAAGACGTGTGTTTAGAAGCACCGAAGAATCTTTTGAAAGTAATAAAGCTCAAATCGTTGACGAGCTGTATGTGCAGCAGCTCGCTGGGGTTCTTTTAATTTTTCTTTTTTTTTCCCCCTATCAACCGGATCTTTTACTTTTCGGTAAAACCCTGAAAAACTGGCAGCAGTGTGCTGAGCATCAGGGTAGGTGTAGCTCGCTGCAGGACCCACCCATTATCGTTAGCAACACTTAACCCATAAATGTTTCCCTACTCATCACTCGAATTTTATTTTAACTAGAGCCATTCAGGTAAATCCCCCTTCCTTGGCATTTCCAGGTTGTTTGCAGCGAAAGGATGAATTCAGCCCGGTATTCAGCGCTGCATCCGCCGCTGCCAGCAGAGCCTCACAGGGGACAGAAAATTTAAAATCTGCATTTTCTGTACTTGGATCGCTTCGCTCCCAGGCGGGCAGCACGAGCTTACAGGAATCCACAAGAAGAAGAAGAAAAATTGATCATGTCAACGTACAGCAGCAGAGGCTGGAAAGGCAGTAACAATTTAGGAGCTAAAATGTACCAGAGTGGTACTTGAGGAGGAAGGACAAGCAGTTCGGCTTCCACTGAGCAAGTCTTGCTCTCCTTGGCAAGCCGCGGACGCGTTTTAGAGAGGTGATTATTGCTGACCACGAGGTCTGTTCACGCTCCTTCCAGTTGTTGCACGTTAGTGTGCAGAGGTACATCACCAGACCTGTTAAGGTAGATGCAGTATACGAGCATCCGCGCTGTGCCGCGGAGAGACGTGGACAAGAGGAGGCTCTTTCAAGGGCACACCGTGGGCTCAGTAACATAAAGCGACGTTTTTAGGCAGTGCTTGATAAACTCATTCTGCAGAAGTGGGAAGCGCCTCATCCCATCTGCTCACCAACTAATTACGATTAAGGTTGTGGAAAACGGGAAGCCTAATACTTTTTTTTTTTTTTGG
>VZTU01019532.1:0-13025 GCA_013400835.1 Zapornia atra | reverse complement strand
GGGGGGGGGAAGGGAAGGAGGGTCTTTCTAATGCAGAGGACAGTTTGGGAGCTTGAATTGTGCATAAAACAATTCTTGTTTTCCTACAAAGGCACTGCAGAATTTTCTACGTGCTGTTTTTATGCTATAGTCTACAGCTTCATGAAAAGAGTACATTCCTCTGAACCAAAAGTGTTTTCAATTTCATTTGTATTGCTTTGCAGTATTATTTGTGTTTGCTTTCTAAACTAAAATCACAATGTATTCAACTTAAAATGGTGACAGTGCTGTGTATATATATATATGTGTGTGTGTGTGTGTGTGTGTATATAAAAGCTGCTTTACAGCATTTCTATAGGCATTTACATACTTCAGTAACTTTACTGTTAGTCAGAGGCAATGCCACTGATCTTAGGAGTAACTCAGCTTTGGTGGTAAAACACAAGGGAGAAATCAAATTTATGGTCGTTTTGAAAAGTGGGGTGATACAATAATAATATTGACTTGTTTAAAAAAACCAAACCAACCAACCAAAACCTCTTTCATAGCCAGTTCTAGTCTGATCTATATAATATACTGAGTACGTGATACTGCAGTTGGGCCAGTGGGTGCTATTGGCAATTGGGGATTCTGTTGTCCTCCAAAATCCATGTTGATTTATTTAAAACTGTTTCTTTGTGGGAAAATGTAGATGTGGTCTTGGTCTCATGGGGCTGAATGGGCTGACCCTGAAGGTGAGGGGTACTGCGATGCTCCTGCTAGGAAACTCAGCAGATTGTCGTTCTCCCTAGGAAAAACTCTTGTTCCTCACTGTGAGGCTGTGTGGGTCCACAGCCTGCCACTCTGCTACCCTTGGAGCGTTGCTCTGCCAGCATCCTGAAATTCTCAGATTGATGCTGAGAGGCTACAGAGCTCAAAGCAGGACATTTTCTGCTCCCCTTAACTTTTGGGCGGTACGTGTTGATGAGATGAGACCAAATAAGACTTTTTTTCTTTAGCTGTCATTGGTTATGCGTTGAATCTTGTTACCTCTCTCTGACTTTGCTAGGATTTCTCTTGACAGACAAGCAGGTTTTTTCCATGCCATTGCTAACCTGCAGAGGAACGACGCATTTCTACAACAATACGTCTGTCACTTAGACATCTATAAGGGATTGTTTCTGGGGTTTGAAGTGTTCTCCTCAGCCTTTCTTCAGCATGGACCTAGGTGACATCTTAGTTTGGAAAGGTCTGCCAGTGTCCTTCAAGGCATATACAGCAATCCAACATAGGTGAGCATGCAGCAGCTGGGGCCATGGATGCTGCCTTGGCTTTCCTGGAGACCCAGAGCAGCTGCTGAAGCTCCTGCTCTACCATCCCCAGGCAGTCACAGCTCTCAGGGGCAATACCTGGCCAGCCCTGAGCACTCAGTGCCCTGGGTTGAGAAGAAGAAAGAAACCCATTTGCTTTTGTGGCACTGGCTCAGTCGGATCCACAATCAGGCTCTTAACCCATGGGCATATGAAAGCAAATTCCCCTCTCTTCAATCCTGTCTCCTTCCACTG
The DNA here is from genome assembly GCA_013400835.1 of Zapornia atra. NCBI lineage: Eukaryota > Metazoa > Chordata > Aves > Gruiformes > Rallidae > Zapornia > Zapornia atra. The sequence goes on along the minus strand of VZTU01019532.1, from coordinate 11,502 downwards.
CCGTGTGCTTGGAGCAGATCTGCTGGTGTGAGTCAGGTGCTGCATCCCTCCCTCCCCCCCTCCATCCACCCACCCATCCACCCATCCCTGCTGCTCCTGCAGCCGGCCACGCTGCTGGCTGAGCTCCTCTGGAGCAGCGGTTCCTGTTGGCAGCGACACGAGTGCTGTCTGCACAAGATGAATTTTCTCACTTGCTTTCTCTCTTCATTTCCCCCAGTCTCTCTGCTGGCTTTTTTGCTGCTGAGATCCCTCGCTCCCCTTGGTCCCATTTCCCCCCATCTCTCTCTCCCCCCTTTCTTTTCTTTCTTTCTTTCATTTTTCTCGATTCTTGTATTCTCCCTTCACTTATTTTTCTCTCTATTATCTTTCCTGTCCTCCTCTGCATTCTTTCAATCCCAGCAGGGCTCGCGCATACAAATTGACCCCCTCCCAGCCAGTAATGTGATCGAAGCTCTTTGTGGCTCCTACTATCTCTATGGTAACTATCAGGGGGGTCTCAAGAGTGGTGGTAGACCCAATGCACCGGCCCACGTACTGTTGTTCTTGCCAGCGTTCGTTATGTGCTGACCACATGGGCCTGACTGCTCATTTACAACTGCTTCTTATTTTAAAAAACAATAAAAACTGGATAGCTCAGAGGGCTTAAATGGGGAAAACGGAACGCACGCTTGAGCACCAGCAGTTGGGTTCTCAGGATTTTGGAAAATGGTTTCTGTGTTCAGAGCTGCTTTACTTGGCAGAACTGTTGTTGTTTTCTAGCTGTCATGGAGCGGCACGTTGGTTGTTTCATGTCCTCTGGAAACAAGAGTTGCCCTGCAAAAATAGGTACCCACATCACAATGACAGGCAGCGGTGGTGCAGTGGTGGTGGTGGCTGTAACCACCAGCACAGGCTGAGAAGTGCATGAGAGGGGGTTGTGTGTTGTAAATGCTGTGAACTCTCGCTTTTCCCTGTGTCAGGCAGCCCACCGCAAACCCCAGTGCCTGCTGTAATGCAGGTATTAAACCCCAAATTGTTGGTTATATATCTACTTGGCCTCATTTGGGATTTGTACAAGCATGAAACACCCTTGGCATCCAACGGAAGGAACCACTGAAAAACCTGTGATGTGGGCAGAAGACATGGAGATGGGTCCTTTTGGCTGTAAGGCTTTCCTCAAGCAGCCAGCGCATCACAGACATGTGGGGAGCCAGGGACACTTAATGAGATCTAAGCCTGGCTGTTATTATACCAGATCTGATTGCTCAAGAGGGAAGAAACTAGCCCTAGAACTTGTGAAGAGCTTAAGTAAGTAGTACAAAATTAATTTGATTCACATACTTGTGGTAATTTTTGTTTATGCAGTACAGTGGTATTAAAAATGTCATTCCTGTCAGGACTGTGCTCCAAATATTGTTCTATTCTGTTAAATTCTTCAAGACCTCTGGGATTTCGGTTGTGCTTCCCCCATCCCCCAAACAACTCCATCTATAATACCGATGTCCAAAACTCTCTGGTTCAGTTTGTGATACCTGTTAATTCCGTTAGTAGGATCCGCTTGTAAGCAGGAATAATTAAGACCTTTGAGAATTTTTGCAGGATTTCCCTGGGGTTTTAAAATAAATTCTCTTTCATTTCTCATACAGCTTTGTACATACAGTTCAGAAATTTCTGAACTTAAACAAAAGCCTTATTATGCCCTGACGTTACATGTTGCCACGTCATTTAGGATGTGTAACGTCAGTCAGCTGCACTTCACCAGCCTTTCTGCTACATGAAAATGCACGGCAAAATCAAAGTTACCCTCTTTGAATCTGTCACCGTCAAAGAATTACACCACAGCGTTGTCACGGAAAGTATCGTTTTGCTCGAACCTTTGACAATCCGTGAATCAAGTCCAGATGATTATGAAGATTCTTAGATTTTTTTTTTTTTCCCAGCAGGCCGCATAATTTATATTCACGACTTTATTAATCGTTTAGTCCACTTAATCGGTTCTGATTTTTGCATCTACCTGCCCGCGGATGGAGCAGTAAGCTACCCTTCTGGGTGCAGCACAGGCAGCGGTGAAGGGGTTAACACCGCGGGCATTTAAGTGCTCATAATTAACAGTCCATTAAGATGAATGGAGAAAGTTCGCACTTAGCGATGCTATTGTTTAATTCTGTCTGTTTACAGACTCAAGAGGACAACAGTGCCGGCTTGACATTGCCCAGGCTTTGCACTAGAGTAACTTGTTTGGGTTTTGGGTTTTTTTTTGGTAACTAGAAAAAACACATTTTAAAACAAATTATAACCGTAGATTAAAAAAAAAAATAAATTCCTTAGGGAAACACATTTCCTGCTTTCGGGCATTTGTGTTGTCCCAGTTCACTCGAAGAAGTGGGTTTGATCCTAACTACCATTTTGCTATTCACTGAACGAGCCCACCAGGACAAAGCCCTCACTATCCTTAATCCCCTCCCCGTTTCACAAGGATTTATATAAGCAATAGATTTTGTAGCCGGTTATTAATAGGGAGGCAGGAGGAACTCGGCTGTGCTAACCTGTGAAGGTTTTCCTCTCTCTGACGGGCGGCTGCTTGCGACGGTGTGTTACTGTTTGGTATAAAATCCCACTATTAATATCATCAGTGTTGAGCATTAAAAATACAAAACAAACCCAACACATCAGCCTAGGAAGTCTCTACTGTAAAGAAAAAAATCCTTTGGTTTTATTTGTCTTTTGCATCCCTAAGATTTTACAAAAATAATTGTTCAATCTTTGCCCCAGCAGAGCTGGAAATTAATTTCATTAAAAGGAAGCTGAATTTCTCATGTAATCTGTTCATTCCCAGCTCTGAAGCTTTAAAAAAAAAAACCAAAACCACCCCAAAATCATAAGGCCACATCTATACCAAGACTTGTAAGGAAATCTGGGGTGCTGGTGATGCTTTGCTGCTGAGGAATGCAGCTTTCTGAAGCCAGAGCTCTGAGGAGAGCTGCAACAGGCCCAGGCCGACAACTCAGCTCTCTCAAACAAGAAACTTTCCAGCCAAATTGCAGTAGCGAAACTGCTAGAGAAGTCTATCGTTTCCAAGTAATAAGCAGTTCTTTTTAAAAGGTTTTATTGCTAATTTTTTTTCCTTGTAAACAATTTTGAGTGTAATTAATTCTCGGCAGTAAATCGTAAGTGCGTTTCGCAGCCCTGCATGTCTGGCTGTATGACAGCGCTCAGAAATGTGTTCATTAAACCCACTGAAGAGCAATAGAATAAGCAGTTATTTTCACTAGATTTTGTTTATTTTGAAACAATATCACAAATGTCAACATTCCTATGAAAATGTTGTAATCATGAAATGGAACATAAATGACTGATAAATATTTGCAGACACAGTTGTGGTCTTAAGGACAGGATTCTTTGCTATAAGATAACCTCAAAAATACAATTACAGAATTATGTTACTCTTTCTTGTTAGAAATACCATGTTAACGAATTAGCATGGTTTTGTCTGCCTGTCTAGAGTTTGGATTTCTTGTGCTTTTAAATGTAACTTTGAAATGGAAAGAAATATTTTTTTTAGATAAATGCATTCTATAAGAACTTGCAATGCTAATCTTAGCAATCACATGCGTGGTTAAATTTCAGTTAGGCCATTGTACCTTATACTTATTAGCACTAAAAACACAGGAGACGGAAGATTTCTGGAGAAACTTATTAAAAAACCCCACCTTTTATATTTTTCTGGCAAATCATATTTATAGAAAGGTAAATCACATCAATTTAAAATATTTAAAATTATTTCAGCAACTTGAATCCTACATGTCTCTGATTAATACAAATTGTTAATATTTTGAAAACATTGAAACTGAAACCAGCAGTCTGAATTAACAGGAGGAAGTACCTTATGCTGCAAACTCCAGTGGATGAAAATTAAAGATGGACTGGGATTTTTACAGAAGCCATGAAGCCCATTGCATTCATGGCTCATGGTTCCCAGATGAGCTGGAGCTCCTGAGCATGCCTCTGCTGACTTGGCTGCTCCTGAAAAATTTCAGGTGCATTAAGAAAGGCTTCATGCAGGAACAAGCCTCTCTAGTTCAAGGTGACAATTAGGACATTCTCCTGGGAAGCTGGTGTGAATCCCCTGAGTCTGAGTGGCATCTGAGCTCATCTCTTACACTTCCTGGTGACATTGTTGTGGCTGGTGTCTGGCAAAAAGCATTAGGAACTCTGAAAGTGTTAGGGTTATTAAATGAGGAGCACCTCATTCCCATTTTTTAATGGAAGCAGTGGTTGCTGCTGTATTTTACAGTGAGTTCAGTGCAGCTGGTACCTGGCAGCAATGAGCCTGCCAGAGCAAACACAAGGTTGAGGCTCTTGGTTGTTCAGCTGCCATTGACGGGCGGCAGCGGTTCTGGGCCTTCACAAGAGAAGTCAAGAATCAAGGATTTCCTGGTTATAACATAGTCAGCTGCCTCCTTTCAGCTTCCTGTGAAGTGAGGAGAGGGTTTGGGATGTCTGTGCTTGGAAGGAGGCAGTGGCAGCATCCTGGGCCTTCATTTGGAGCCCATGGATGCTGTCCACTTACCCAAAACCTTCACATCTGTGTCTTTGGAGCTTCTGAGAGCTGCAGCGGGACCACGAGGTATTTCTCCTTCTGTATGTCATGGTGAAAATGAAGAGGTGATTGTGTTGTGTAGGTGTGTAAATGAGCTTGCCTGTCTGGTGTTTATTTTTTAAGATATGTGTATCCCAGCCTGTTGGTTTCAGTAATCTCTAACCTTTGTGTAGGGGCATCTTGTGAGTAGCTTGAGGGCTGAATGCAGTACAAATGTTTGGTTGGTCTTTTTAATGTTAAAAAAGGCATGTTTTACCTCTCCTTGTACCTGATCTTCCATTATTTGGTGATTCTAATTTGTATCATTGCTTTGATGCATCTCCAGTTGCAATTGCTGCCAGTTTCAGCGACAAGTTATACCTGCTGTTTCCTTCTTGATTTGTATGGTAACTGGCCACAAATCCTCTGCCTTCCCCAGAACAGAGGCCAGGGGTTTCCACAGATTAGGAGTTGTCTGGTTGCAGGATGTTCAGTAAGTGTTCTTCCTAAGAAGTAAAAACCGTGCTGTTTCTTTATTCCAGCTTTAAAGAACCTGCCATGGTAACACTAACCTTTAAATTATAATGTCAAAATGTCAGAGAGGAAAGTGGCCATCTGCGAGGTCATGAGTCTCGCTGATGTGGAACACAGCCAGCCTTAGAAGTCAACTGTGGATGGGAGGTGGACAACTGCTTACCATTTGGAGAAACAGGGCTTCTCCTGGAAACTGTGGGTGCTGAACTGGCAGGCATGCCTTGTCTGGTCCTTGTAGGGAAAAGAGAAATAATATGTTAAATGCCCACTGGCTTTTGTTTTAACTTCCAAAAGGGTAGCATCCAGATTCCAGTGGCTACTCAAATCTAGCTATACAATTTTAAACTGTGGGATTGTACTAAATTCCCCTGGGTAATTATTCTACAAACCTTTAAATGGTGCCTAAACTTGAGAAGAAACTAGTGTGTGTTCTGGTGAATTTTGGAACTGGTTCAAAAAATGCATATTTATGAGAATGGCATAATGTATTTATTTTGGATACAAAATCTGCAGATTTCCTTCACATGTTTTTTTTTTTTTGTAAACTCAGGTTAAACTTTCCTCCTTATGACTCTCTTCTGTCTAGCCCTGCACACTTCTCTAAGTGAGAGGAGAAAGGAGAGTTTGTGAATCACATCCTCGTACAGGACTCAAACTGATGTGAACTGGACGCCTGTATGGCACAAACGCCTGGATTTGGATTTATATCAAGACCGTAGGGATATTTTTGAATGCTGTGGATGTTGCATACATGCTGCTGCACACACAGTGAGACTTACTCAGCTCGATGTGGCTTTTATCAAGTGAATATTTCTGGCATATTAGTCTGTGGTGCAGGTTTGCCTAAAAGAGCCGGGGTGCTTTCTGCAGAACGCGGACGACAGCTGCTGAAAAACCCAGGGGCTGCTAGAGCCCAGCAGCTCTTTCGGAGAGTAGGCGTTTTCTCCAATGTGTGTAATGACTGACAAGTGATCTCTGATCCCAAGAGCTTGCATGTGGTCTGGGAAATCTCACCCTGGTTGTTACGGGCTGTGTGGATTGTGCTTCGGCCTCGGAGCCAGCCGCTTGTCGGCATCTGCGCTCTCAGCACATGGTCTCCTACCAGCAGCTGATGATGATGCTAAATGATACTGATATAATTGCAAAGAAATACATAAAATGCAAGAAATTGCAGAGTGTTTCTTAAGAAATTTAATAATATTTTATAACAGTTTGAAGGTACTAGAGACCAGCACGGTTTCTGTATGTGAGACATGAAATTTCCAACTGTTTGCTCTACTGTGTGCTACCTAGGAAAGCCTTGCTGAAAGTCAATTTAAAGGGCTGAGATAATTCTAATGCATAAGCAGGTTTCACTACTGTCTGTTGTAGTAATAAATGAATCACTGATTGCTTTCAGGACCAGGCAGACAATGAACTGGGGGCTCACAGGATGTTTTTTTCATTTCACTGGACATAAATTCACATCTTAAAGGTTGATGTAGGAGGTTTTTAAACTCTCATTTTAGGTAAAACGACCATTATTTTCTGCGAAGGACAGCCCATAGGTCCTATGTCACCTGCTGCCTGCCTCTGGGATGCACCAGCGCATTATGCAGTTGGTTACCTCTGGGTTTGTAGTATGAATTCAGCCGTCCAGGGCTAGCACTGAGTGTAAAGGACATCTGTGATCCCAGCGGTTCTTCAAGGCACAGTGGTGTTTCTGTGACCTTATTCAATTAATACAGACCACTCATTTCTCAAGAAAATTACAGTAGTCACCAGAAATGGAGGCAAAACAAGACCTTTTGGGTGTTGATATTTACAATTCGCTGTAGCTGGTTTTAACAGGTCAATTTTTTTCCCCCCAAATGTTTTTGAAATCCCATCTGTTCTATTCATCGAGAAAAGGAAGGAAGAAAAATCAATAATTGGTCCCTGGTGAGCAGGAGCTTAATTTTAACTAAGATTTCCTTCTTTGCTTGGTCAAAGCAAGAGCTATAAGAGATGCTGCTTGGGAGCCAGGGAAATGGATATTGTTGAGAAAACTGTGCTCCAAACTTAAGAGAAGCCTGGCTTGAAACTCAAGATAGACAGCTTTTCTTATGACAACTTGTTTCTCTTTCTTGGTAGAAATATTGATTTTTAAAGAAAAGCATGAATAATGATTTCTTGTCTTTTTGAGAAAAAAATGGGTGCTGATTTTGTGTCATACAACTTTTCTTCATTTGTTCTGAACAGCAGAGAGAGGATAGCTTCCAACGTGGTGGCGTATCTAGCTTGTGTAACTCTGTGGAGTGTAACCATATGTGAGAGACGGGCTGTTTGAAATATCTGGAGACTGTATATGTATCACCTACTCTGTGAGATTTACTGATGGGGTATTTGGATCTCTTCCTAAAACTCTTGCTATGGAAATTTGTTGAGGGATTGATGCCATACTATTTACTGGCTGTATGATTTGGCATGGGGTTCTCTGCTGGCAGCGCCACGGGACTGGTCCCACCTTGAAATGTTGTGGCCCATGTTAGGCCTCGGTGTTTGAAGGCTGTTTGTCTTTACTGGCAGATGCTGGAGGAAGATCAGAGCTGCAATTAACCTATTTACAGTTAAAGCTTACGCATGACTTAGGAAAAAGCCCTAAACTTGAAACCAGAAAAGATTTGAAAGTTATAGAACAAATGACTGAATAGACCAAATCTGGGTTTAATTAACTATAAAATTGGTTGCAAATGTTTTCAAGAAACTTTTAACGCTATGGGTTGGGAAGCTGCTATTTTGGAAGCTCTCGGCAAGTGGCACAGCTCTCCGGGGAGTATGTGGGTGGTGGAAATGCTGTGCTGGCGTGGGTGACGGAGCCAGGTCCCCCCCCAGGAATGATGACGCAGCTGAGCCCAGGGCTCTGCCTTGTGCTTGCCTGCACAGAGGAGTCCAGCTCCATAGATGTGAGTGTGTTTTAGCTCCTATTGCTACTTGTGCTGCTGAGAAAATTCAAATCATTTGGCATTTCCCCACTTAGAAACACTTCCTTGTGCAGTCGCCTCGGGACCCAAAATAGCATTACTGACCTTGATGTGGACCATCCCTCCTGCACATCATTGAACAAAGCATGTTTGACTATCAGCTTCAGGGATAGTCTCACCTGAACAAGGTAGCTGTCTTCCTAGGTCTGCCTGGTGTGTGTGGAGACCAGAAGGAGGCTGAGAAGGGTGAGGTGTTTGAGGAAAGTCCGTGCTATCAAATCTTGCAACAGTGTGGTTGGCAAAATTTCTTCCAAGGGGTTGGAACAAGGGGCTAATTTTAAGAATTGATCTCCAAGTACTAGCTACAACTTGAAGGGATGATGTAGGAAAAGAAAGTGTTGGTATTTCCAGAGTCGTCAGTTTTTCAGGTTATATTAGTTTACTAAAGAGAAACATCCAAAGCTCCCAGGCAATCTTAATGTTTAAATAGCAGATTGGCATATATAATGAACAGAAATAGGGCGTATATTTGCCAATTTTAGTCTGCAAATCCAACTTCCGATCCATTCTGACATATCAATGGCCAATATGAAAGATGTTTTTGTGGCAGAAGCCTGTGCAAACTGAGGTGTTTCTTGGGGAGCAATAGGAGTTGAAAGTTTTAAAAATGTTGTGTTTACTGTCTGGGGTGCATTCATAAGAAGCATTTAATTTCTTTCAAAAAATTAATCCCTTATATAGGAAAAAGCAAATGCTGAAAAAAAAATCCCCAACCATTTAGGCTTTGAAAAAATGTTTTAATAATGAAGCTGAGCAAATAATTTTTAAAATAATTTATTCAGTGGATGTAAATAACATGATAACTGTGATCTCAACTCAGAAAAGTAATACATTTTTCAATGTCTTCAACTGTTATCTCTGTATTTTAGTTACTGTCCAGTGGATTAAAACATTTGATACCCGCCTGGAGTAGCTCTTGCTCAGAGTTGTAGTAGCAGTGTGGTTCTGTGGGCAGGTGACTGTACAGGCCTAGCATGGGAGGTTTTTACATGTGTGGATTTAAATTCTTCCTCACAAGGAATGTTTGCATGGTGTTTGTTGAGCACTGCTCAGTTGTGAACTTATGTCTCAAAGGCTATGTGGGTGTTGTTAGGATCCAGGAATTTTACTGCTCTGGAGTAGGATGCTGATGGGGGAAATTTCCTTGTGATACTAGGAGTTGTGGTTGAGAAAACTTTCACTGGCCTAACAAAGTAGAAGCATTTACAGGCCTCATCAGGAGTAAGTAATAACTTTAATGGAGCTGTTAATTAGTTCTGCTCTTTTCAGACAGGATCATTAGAATTTAATGAGAATTAATAATTTCATAAAGCATGGAAATATATTGCCCCAAGCAAAATAGAGTAACACACATTTCACAGAGAGCCATTTTAAATGAATGCGGTGACATTTGCTCATATTGTTGGGTGATCGATAACATTTTTATGTAGGTAAAGTATATAAAGTATATATTTTGCTCATGTTATGAAGACTGCTACTGTTTTAAGATGCAGAGTTCCCATTGTTTGTGGGTAGGAGTATAAACCTAAATACGGTGATGTAAATGTGATTCTTTGTCACTGTTGGCTTTTTTTCTTGAACATTTTAAAGACAAAGATACTGATCACCCAGAAGCATCACTGAAGAGCAGCAGAGTTCCTTTGCCATGTGCTATAATATTCTCTTGTGCCAGATCTAGGGAGCCTGCTTTGGCGGGAGGGGGGTCAGACTCGATGGTCTCTAGAGGTCCCTTCCAACTCCTAAAATTCTGTGAATCTGTGAATGTATCACACTACTTACCTGAGTAAAACAACTACTTTACTTGCTTGAGAAGAAGATGTCATAAAAGGATAGAAAATATTTATCTACGCAATATATTTGAAGCTATTTTAGTCTGATATAATCTAACAACATAATAAGCAATGTAAAGGAACACACAAACATTCTGTTTAGTGGAAATTTTTTTCATTGTTTTTAGCACTTTTTGTAAGTGGTTATCTGTAGTTTTTATGTCAAAACTATTGTTCATGTTACAAAAAGAAACCGTTTCTCTTTTCCAGGTACTGGGCTGGTTTAAAGTGGCCTGGCTTTCCCTGACCTTCATGGGGCTGTACCAATGTATGGGCATGGAGGACGGGGCTCAAAGGCTTTAATGGAGTGTTTGGAAGTCCTAGAAGAGAGGGGAGGATATTTCTTCTTGTTCAAGCCCAAAGCTTTTGTATATGCTGTAACTGGTGATGACTCTTCTTCACAGAGTTTTGATGCTTAAATATATAGATGAGATTCTTTATTGCATTCATTGCAAATTGAAATAGTTGATTGATAAAACTGAAAATATGATGGATGTAATGATCTGGCTTTCTGAATGTGTCCTGGCCTTGTAGGCTAAACAAGCATAGCATAAAACAGAGGTGGCCAAAGTGTTGATCGTGACCCCCCCCGCCCCAATCCCTGAAGTGTGATGCAACATATGTAAGTCAGTTAAATCAGAATAAAGCTGGTGCAATGGGGCAGTGATTCAGACTTGCACAGTTTCTAGTTTTATTCCTGAAAGAATTATAACCTGGATTAAACATGTCAGAGCGAGTAAGTGCCAAGCAGAGCTCCCCTGCCACTGGGGCTGGGCTGCGGTACCCTGTCCTTAGAGCACTGTTTGTGGGGAGATGTGAATGTCTCTTGCTGTAGCAATAGCCAGAGCATGGATAGATCAAACTATGCAGCTTTTCATCATGGTCCAATCCATTTCATTTTTTAAAACTGCAGAGCAGTAAAATGAACCAGTCTTACATGCTGGCTCTTCTAGGCAAAAAAATCGCATGACAAAACCCTGGCTCAAGCTTCAAATACATCATACGTCTCCCATTGCAGATGTGAAAGAAAATTACCCACCAGGTTTGTTTGTTTTTTTTTTTTAGTAGAGTTTGTATTTAAAATGAAAAATGTGATCATTACAGATTTTCAACAGCCAGATGAAAAACTGCTAGCAATATATATATTAAAAAATACATATAGGTTGAAAACTCTGCAGGAGATGAGTAATTGGAGTGTGCATTCTGAGTATTGGCCATCAACATATGCAACAAACTGTATTCTACTTCTCCCAATGTTTTTTTTATTAACTTTTATAGTGTTTAAGACTAAAAGATTTTTTTTCTCAGCCTCTTTTTCATTTTCCAAGTATGATGCTTTCTGCTGCTATTATGATTGTTATGTACTGCAGCAGCACTGAGGCACTAGTGGCTGGAAATTGAGAGCTGCTGTTAACTGCATAACAAAAAGACAATCTCTTCCAGGTAGCTGGAAAATACAGGAACACAGGAGAGGGGACAGGTGGGCACAACAGACTGGGGAAGACGTAGCAATGGCACTGCTTATTCTGCGTGCAACTGTGAAGAGTGAGATTTGACTGTGTGTCCTGGTTCTGGCCAG
>VZTU01019531.1:0-18641 GCA_013400835.1 Zapornia atra | reverse complement strand
GGGGCAAGCCCTCTGCCTGGTGGAGACTGCACTCCTGGGCAGGCCCTCAGTCTGGGTCGCCACACTCTTAATGGGGCAAGCCCTCTGCCTAGTGGAGGCCAAGGTAATCTGGCGGAGTGACCAATTTTTGCTTTGCTTTCAGAACAGGGGAAACCACAGCAAAAAACTGGATGATAATGGAGCTATTCTGAAGACTTCTGTTCCTGAGCTGATGCTGAGATTTATTAGTTTGGCAGTAAATACTTCCTGGGGGTTGGGGGTTGGGGGTGGTGGGGAAGAGGAAGAACGTAGTAAGTTTTGTATTATTAGCTCCCACAAAACTGTAACACCTTTGGCAAATTGAGCTAATGGTAAAATGAAACAACAGAGAGGTTACAGTCCACTCAGCCCATAAACAATTTTTTGCACTTTTATCTCAGAAAAGCAATCATCCCTGAGGCAGAAAGGGTCACTAGAAAGTTCATAATGCTTATTATTCAAGTGTCACATAGTTCTGTCTTAGTGGTCTGCACTCCTGATATCAATTACAGAGAGCTCTGTTGAGTCGTAGCTGGTGTGGTTAAAGTCACGAGTGATACTTTCAACATTTCTGAACAATTCACTGGTATACTGAATGCGACTACCATGATTTATCCTGGTTTGGCAGGAGCAAAGTGAAGTTTCTTTTAGAAGCAGTGAAGTTCATGGACCCAGAAAATTATTACTATCAAGGAACTATCCTATCAAGGACTAATGGTAATGGAACTATTTTAATATAGAAGTTCATTTACTGGTAGCTACATCTAGTGTTGATATGGGTATTGGATCAAGGCATTTTTTGGCCTGAATATCACTGATCAAATTCTGCTATCTGTCCTGAACTTGCTTTTAGTATTAGACAGAGCAGAGCTGCTTTGAAGTGCAGAAATATTTGGATATGACTAAAGAGAGAATAACCCACACAGCAGACTGTAACATTCAACAGTTTCATTCTTCTACATCCCTTCATGAGACAGCAGAGCAGCTCAACTGTACTGCCAAAATGACATCCTAATTTTCTGTACTGCTTGTGTAATCTCCAGTACACAGTATTGTTCCTTGAATCAAGATTTAGTAATGCATTTAGAACAGGAAATGCTTTTTTTATTCTCCTTGGTTCCTGGGGAACTACAGGCCGGTCAGTCTGACCTCAGTCCCAGGGAAGAGCATGGAGAGGGTCATCTTGGGAGCTATCATGCAGGACATGCGTGATAGCCAGGGGATCAGGCCTAGTCAACATGGGTTTACAAAAGGTAGATCCTGTCAAACTAACCTGATCACCTTCTATGACAAGGTGGCCCGCTTAATGGACAAGGGCAAGGCTGTGGATGTGGTCTACCTGGANATGAAGGGATTGAATGCTCCCTCAGTAAGTTTGCAGATGACACTAAGCTGGGAGGAAATGTTGATCTGCCTGACGGTAGGGAGGCTCTTCAGAGGGCTCTGAACAGACAGGACCGATGGCCTGAGACCAATAAGATGAAGTTTAACAAGGGCAACTGTAGAGTGCTGCACATGGGACATAACAACCCCATGCAGCGCTACAGGTTTGGGGGAGACTGGCTGGAGAGCTGTCAGGCAGAGAAGGACTTGGGAGTGTTGGTTGACTGCAGGCTGAATATGAGCCAGCAGTCTGCCCAGGCAACCAAGAAGGCCAATGGCATCTTGGCTTGTATCAAAAACAGTGTGGCCAGTAGGTCTAGGGAAGTGATTGTGCCCCTGGACTCAGCATTGGTGAGGCCACACCTTGAGTACTGTGTCCAGTTCTGGGCTTCTCACCACAAGAAGGACATTGAGGTCCTCAAGCGAGTCCAGAGAAGGGCAACCAGGCTGGTGAAGGGGCTGGAGGGCAAATCCTATGAGGAACGGCTGAGGGAGCTGGGGCTGTTTAGCCTGGAGAAGAGGAAGTTGAGGGGAGACCTTATCACCACCTACAACTACCTGAAGGGAGGTTGTGGAGAGGTGGGTGATGGTCTCTTCAGCCAGATGAACAAGGGGAAATGACAAGAAGCTGTGTCAGGGCAGGTTTAGATTAGACATTAGAAAAAAAATTTTGCTGAAAGGGTTGTCAGGGCCTAGAACAGACTGCCCAGAGAGGTGGTTGAGTCACCTTCCCTGCATGTGTTTAAAAAAAGGGTAGATGAGGTACTTAGGGATGTGGTTTAGCTTAGGATGGGATTGGTCGGACTTGATGAACATACAAGGTCTTTCCCAACCTTGTGATTCTGTAATTCTGTGATTCAGATGCACACAGAATATACAGTGGACCACACAGGAAATATATAATCAAAAAATAGCATACAGTGCATTTAAATTCAGCATCACAAAATAAGGAAAGGCTTTTTGGAAAAGAGAAAGTGGAATAACTCCATGTTATTTCTCAGAAAAGCGTCTTGAAACTTGAGTGTTATGTATAAATGGTCTGAAAGGAAAAGTGTAACAATAGTATAGCAATTGTGAAAATCAAACTTTATAGTGGCCTGAGGGTCCTATCTGCCAGTGCGCTGCTCTCTAATAACAGTCTACTGCAATCCTAAATGCTCTAATGGAGTCCCACATGTGGTCCAGCTTGCCTTCTTGCTCTTTGCAGAGAGTTTGGATTTCCTGCATACACTGTAGACCCTGATCATATATTCTTGATCATGAACATACATCCTTACAACTGCCCTTTCTCTTTCTTCCACTGCCTCTATAAGACTTGCAGAAGATAAAGAACATGGCAGGATACTGTCATGGGATGAAGTTAGTGACAAGTATTGAACAATATAAGTGCGATACTTGTCACTATTTTGCAGATAAAAGAAACATGACAAGACTAATGGAGAGCATAACTTGTTCTCCTAGAAATCTAGTGGATATCGGGGATCCTTTTCAGCTAGAGGAAGAGTTTAAAGAAGTTGTCCTGCATCCTCCAGTTCCTAAGGCTATGTCCATGCTTCCTGAAATTAGGATGCCAGATAAGCTATGTGACTAAAAATGGGCCTTTTGGTCTTACTGGAAAGATTCATAGAATATCCTGAGCTGGAAGGGACCCATAAGGTTCCTCGAGTCCAACTCCTGGCTCCACACAGGACCAGAGAAGTCAGAGCATGGGACTGAGTGCATTGTCCAGACGCTTCTTGAACTCAATCGAGCTCTGTCTGTGACCCCTTTCCCTGGGGAGCCTGTTCCAAAGCCTGACCACCCTCTCAGTAAAGAACCTCTTCCTAACAGAAGATTCTTAGTTTTTCGGAAAGACAATACAATCCCACTGAACATTCTTCTCTCCTGGCATGAAGGACTTCCATAAGGTATCCTCTGATGCATTCCTTTCTGCGCTGCCAGATCTCTTGTCAGGACACAAACTCATAGCATGACCTCTCTGTGGGCTGTGATAGAAGAGGTGTTTTGACATCTGTGATGAGTGACAGAAATGAAAGATTATTGCTTTCATTAATCTCATAACCCAGAGGTCACTTCAGTGCTAAGGCAACACCGATATATTTTAATGTACAAATTGACGTGTAAGGTTTCTTTCCTAAGCCGTTATTGGATGTGACTAAAGAACACTGGTCACACAGTGGGTACAAAGTAAATGCAACTTAAGAACAAAATATTTACATTACACATTTTCTAGTCAGAATGATATTTTTAAAAGCAAAAGAATAACTAAATAAGATACGACTTTTGAAATCAGGAAAACATAAATTAACTCAGAAAGTACTTTCAAGATCCAGTATGTGGAGAGGCATTTTTTCAGACAAACCACTAAATGCAAAAATATGGCAGAATTATTTTTCTGCAGGTTGTAAGAAATCCTTTTGGTCCTCTGTTACATAAAAAGTTTTACAGGATTTTCACTGACATAAATGTCTGTGACCTGATTTGCATAAAAGAGAAGGAACCCAGGAGTTGTTATGGCAGCAAAGAGCAGTAACATGGTTGCAAACGTTTCTTCTAACCTATGTTAATTGAATGTACCACAGTGTGTGAAGTAGCTCTCAGCAAACTTGTATTTTAAAATTCTTGAGTGTAATTGAAAAACTCACTGCAAAGAATGCAAACGGCTGCTGGACAGATCAAAGAGCATATGAAGAGTTATTTAACAGGTTTGCTAATGGAAAGATAATGGCTTTTATGAGGATGATGGAACAAAAATAAAGCAGCAGACCTGAGGATAAATTAAAAGACGAAAAGAGGCCTTGTAAAATTAAGCAGTAACACAAATCCATTAGCTGTAAACACTGGATAATATTAATTCTGTAAATGGTACTCCATGTCCATTTTGTGCATCATCTTGGGTGAAAGGTGGTAGCTTGTAGCAGAAAATAGGTGGTCTTTTATTTTAATGGTCTTGAATAAGGCTGTTGGCCATATTGACAGCTGTGCCGAGTAGCAGCTGGTAGCTAGGGAAAGTTGTTTAATGTTCATAACAATGAAGAATAGATTTGTATGGTTTAGAAATAAAAGCTTTTTGGAAAGTACCTAGAATAAATATTCTAAAAAGCTGGAAACAGTTATTCAAAGGTATTTTTTAATAAATATTGTTATTGAAAGCAAAGACACAAAAGTGACAAGACCGTTTTTCCACAACACATACTCAGAACTGTTAATCATACATGTACTAAATAAGGAAAGGTAAGGACAAATGAAATATTTTCTTTACATTAAGTGGTGATATTAAATGAGGGGAATTTAAAGAGGATATGGGGCCTGACTTGACTTCCAGATGTCTTCTGTAAGACCTGAGCAGTATCAATGGTTTGCTAAATACTTAATAAGAAACACTACTGAACTCATGGGGGTTTAATTACTTATAAACAATGTTTATGGAGCCAGGATTCTGCTCTTCACTCCTGCCATAACTTAACCCCAGTTACCAGCTAAGCCCCACCCAGGGTCTTGCTCACTTTCCCCCAGTGGGATGTTGAAGAGAATAAGAAGAGTAACAGTGAGAAAACTTGTGGGTTGAAATAAAAACAGTTTATACACAAAGCAAAAACCACACACATGAGCAAATCAAAACAAGGAATTCACTCACCAATTCCCATAGGCAGGCAGGCGTTCAGCCATCTCCAGGAAAGCAGGGCTCCATCACATTTAATGGTTACTTGGGAAGAAAGCACCATCGCTCTGAACATCACTCTTCCATCCCATTCTTGTTCCCTTATATACTGACCTTATATACTGACCATGACATCATATAGTACGTTATATCCCGCTGGTCAGTTGGGGTCAGCTGTTCTGACTGTGTCCCCTCCAACTCCTTGGAGGGCCTATTCACTGGTGGGGTGAGAAGCAGAAAAGGCCCTCACTGTGTGTAAGCATTGCTCGGCAGCAACAAAAACATCTCACTATGTTATCAACACTTTTTTCAGCACAAATGAAAAACACATCCCCATGCGTAGCCCCATACTACTGCTATGAAGAAAATTAACTCTATCCCAATTAAAAGCAGCACAAGTCCATGAAATGAATCTTGGGAAATTAGTGTCTTTCCTTCTTTCTTTTTTTTTTTTTAAACTTCCTTCTCAGTTTAATGGAATATTTTAAAGAGGTGAGAACACCTGGTGCTTGAGAGTAGGAAGAGACAGATAATCAACTCTTCCAATTTATTGTTTAGTAAATTAATGTATTATGTCAGGATGGTAGACTGTTATTCCTCAATTACTGAAATTATTACAGCAGCAAAAAACCAAAAAAAGTATTTTAAAAAATATTAATAATTTATTTGGAATAAGTTGAAAACACTTAATCATAACTGTTTTGCATAAAATCAAGTAGATCAGTACTAGTTACACTGATCAGTTCATCTTTAAAAAAAAATAAATCCTTAGTACTGATGAGTCAAAGGAGGACTTAAACGTTTTAATGCAGCATTTCACTTGAGTTCAGTCCTGTAGACAGTGCATAATCAGTTTTTAGAACCTGCTGTGCTCTTTTAGTTTTTGAAATGCATATAACAGGCCACGCACTGGGGTTTATTTTTACATCCATCTACTACTGTCAATGTTTTACCTTGTCAAAACGTAAACCTGCGAAGGAAGCAAATCTATTTTGTGCATTCCTTTCTGTGACACTGCCAACAAACAAATAAATTCTGCAAAACCTAAGTAAAGCTTCCTGCTATTTCTTTTTGTAGAGTATTGTCACACAGACCTGACTCAAACAATATCCTGGATCAAAAGGGACTGGGCACCAAGGAACACCTTCAGCCTACATTATTCAATAATCAACTATTGCCACCTCCAGTGAGATGTTTATGACAAATGTATCGACCACCCAGAGCATTGACAATTCCTATTTTCTGTTTTTCAAAGGTTTGTTTCAACAGCCAAGTTGTCTCTCCACAGGTTGACTTTCTTCGCACTCATCCAAGACAAGAGGCACAGTGGCTGGCAGGAGTTGCCATAGTGTTCCTTTCACTCAGGGAAATCACCACATTCCACCAAATGGTGGACTTATTATAGAAGTCTGGACCTCGTTACTGATCAATATAGTAGTTGAAAAAACTTATCTTCATACATGAACTGTCTTGATTGATTGATTAACATTACAATTGAATGATCTGTCAAATCTGTCTATTTAGGAAGACCAACTCTGCCAGGAAAGCACATCTTTTTTCATTGTCCCTACATTCCAAGCAGTAATTTAGAGGAGAGCATCTTTAGCAAAAGCCTTTTTTTTCCACTAAACTTAGTTTAATTCAATTCCATTGCTGCAAATAGGTTTTACATTTAAAACTCAGTACACTCTAATAGTTTCCAAAACAACTCTTCAAATGTTGCAAAATACAAGAAGTAGAAACAGGTGAAAGCACGTGGGTGACTTGGACAACTTTGCAATCTAAGTACGTTTTTATGGCATGTCAAAGCTTGAAGTCAGTAGTCTGATCTAACATCTTGGATGTATCTTATGCAGCCTTCAAAGGAAGTTTGATAAAAGGAGCTCCTCTTTAAATGGGAACTAGAACCAGGTCTGGAAACAAAAAATACTCATTTTGGCTTTGTTTTTTTCTTTAAATAAACTCTTTATTGTGGACAGGAAAAGAAATATCTTCAAATACTGAAATAGGTTTTGTTTTTTAAAACCTATCATTATGGAATTAATTTATAAAAATTACTACTATTCTGGCCAAAACAATGATTTAAAATTATTTGGAATTAAATTAAACATCAGCAGAGAGTGTCCTGTGTTTTACAAAGCTAATTTTGTAGTATTTCATAATAGTTTTTCATGCTAAAACAAGTTAATAGAGAAAACTTATCCATTGATGGCCAACCACAGACACCTGATGTGCTATGGTAGAGCTGGCAACCATGCCAGAGTTCTTCTCTAAAACATCACCTGGGCTTTCTATGTTGTCAAACTATAACATGCAAGGATGTTTTAAGTCCTGTGGGTAACAAAGTTTCTGTCATGGATCTGAAAATGCCATCAGTCTCCCAATTGCTAATGCATAGGGCCAAAAACAAATGGCAGAGAAGCTTTTGCCTTCATAAAGCAAAGTTGGAAAGAATGTTAAAGGAAAAGCAAAGGACAAATTAATGCACCATTCTGCTGGAAATATTTTCTGCTGGTATAAAAAGAAACGAGAGTATATATATTTTAACGCACTTTCACAGTCTTTAAGAAATAGAAATACTTTTCCATATATTTATACAGACATTTCTGGTATTCCAGTATGTATCAGAGTTGAAAGGAGCTCTAATTTTTACATGCATCAATACATTGGTAAAATGATAAGTCATCCTCTGGTCTAACAGACATTTGTTTTATTTAAAAAAAAGAAAAACAAAAGGAGGAGAGATAGGGAGTTGTTGCATTTGGTTTTCTGTTAGGAAAAATATATCATTTCCTGGAATGTTTTTTATTTTTGTTTAACCAAAATAAAACCACATATGTTCATTTTCATCAATACTGATTGAATGTATGCCAAAGAAGATTAATTATTAGGGCAAACATGCCTAGTAGATTTAGGCATAATGTTAATATGTGACATTAGGTGTCAGATTTGGTTAGGAAGAGGGTAAACCTGCACTAATTTGTGGCTGAAGATGGTGTTTGCCATCCAGTGACTTTACACAGCTTCGAGGAGCAAGGTAAGGTTCAAAGTCCTGAACAGTTCGTAACAAAACAGGCAATCCTTTCCTAACATCTCAGTGCTTTGTAGCTTTACTGTCTATGTTCATGACGTCTTACTTATGATGACAACTTAGGGGTTTTTTTCCAGACATGGCCAACTGTCAGTGTCTAATGCTAAGTCACAGCCTTTCCCAAGCATCCTTGGAAAATACACAGAAATCTTAGAAGTAACTAAGCTCATTGAAACTCAGTGACAGTCTCCAGCTGGGTAGAAAGGAGAATGGAAATGAAGAGATTGTTCCTTTCCACAAAGGGAAAGACAAGTGGAACACAGTTGTTAGCCACACAGCTGGGTGATGGCTTGAGAGCCCACAGGCATGCATGGATCAGCTGACTGGTGCCCATGCACATAGCTCAGTTCTCTGCTCTTCAGCGCTTGCTCTGCTGCACCCCCAGGTTTGTCACAGTAAGCCTTGGAAGGGGCTACTCTTCCAGTGGAGAGTGCAGAGGTTTTCAGAGCAATGACCCAATGGAGACAAAGGTTCACTAGTTCTGCTAATACCAGAACATCTCATTTCCTAAAGATGGAGATATACTTTTAAACAGTCATGCTATAGTAAGCATCTGTCTAGCAAAACTTCTTTCCAGTTTTGGCCATTGAAGTGTTCACTGATATTTTTCTCCATTTCCACAGCAAGATGGTGGGTTATGCGTAAAGTGTTTTATAATTCTGAGAAAATTAAACAGCTCCTCTGTTCATGAGACACATGGAACATCAGTTTTAAAAGTGTGGAGACATAAGAAATTAAGATGTCTTTAAATATGTGTCTTTAAATTTCCATGAATAACAAGCATCTGATTTTACTTTTTCTCCCAAAAATTAGATGCCTAGACTAGGCCACTTGGCCAGGTCACTTCTCTTCTGTCACTGCAGAGACAGTCACTGCAGGAAAGGAATTCTTCCATTTATCTTTCTCCATTGCTGAGACAAAAGGTTTAAATGAGCAGTGTAGACAAGATAACAAATGGTAGATACCCTAATCTGCTCCCTATAGGACTAATAACAATGTGCTCTAACAATGTTGAGAAAAGTGTCCCCTGGTGAAAATATGGAGTCCCTGGTTTTTTTCCTTAGGGAGCCTCCTGTCTACTCTTAATAATAGAGAACATTTTGATTGCTGTCTTCCTCCTGAGTATGCAAAAAAGGTCGTGTACAAGTTATAAAGCTCCAGAAAGGGATGGGTCCTCTGAAATGCTATGGCTTTTATGGGACTGTGTTGCTGCTGCTGCTACCCATCTTCAGGTGTGCCATTCAGTTCAGAGCACACAGTGCTTTTCCCCAACTCATGTAACAAAGCATGCTGATATAAAAAGGTATCACTGATGATAAAATCTACAGCTTCAACAATCAGCATTTGCTACTAGAAATATTTACCATTACTTTGCTTTGATATGATACCCCATTTCAGAAAAAAGTAAATCCTAGTATATTTGCCAAAAGCATGATTTTTGAAGTGTATAAGGAAGTTATTTATTCATCTTACATATTTGCCACCAAATCCATCACTTTGTTTCAAGTAGGAATGTGCACCCAAGGTTTTCATGAGGGATTTCCACAGTAGGTTTTCTTCCCACAGCAAGAAATGTGATTTTTAAAAAATGAGTTCTAGATTATAAAGTTTTCTGATAATTATCTTATTTTTTTCTTTACTGTTAGCATAACTGAGAAAAGAATTTAAAAATCCCAAAACCCTAGAAGTTATTTAGGAATACAGCTCATAAACTCCACATTATAAAAAGCTACCCAAAAAATACTTCAAGACAAGTAGTAAAAATAAAGTATTTCTCAGATTAATATGTATTAAAAAACAGATTTGAATGAAACAACTCCTCAAGGGATTTTATTAACTTTACACATTTCTTTCCATATAACCCCAATAAAATTCATCATTATTAGATGTTCATAGGAATATAGAATTTATTTGGTATGTGAACATCCAGAAGTTGCTTTTTAAGTCTAGCCATAATATGGGCAGAAACAATTGGAAACTCACTACAGATGAGACTTGGAGTGTCACTTTCTACTCATGCCAAAAACTAAGTAAGCAGTGAAATTTAAGAAAAAAGTCTTGCTCAGAGCAAAACCAAACATGTCCATTTATGTGCGATGTATGATTGGGAGAATAAAATCAGGCAGTTAAACTGCAATGTAAAAACATAGATATCAGTTCTGTGGCTTGGCGATATTAATTCAGTAAAATGCTGTGAACTGGATTACAACAAGGCTGGTGGCTATAAACAAAGAGGAAAGCAGACACAAGGACTATCAGACAGAAAGAATATACAGTACTGTACCTACTATTGGTTACAAATCCATTGACATTTAACTTTCCACGCTGTCATTTTATGATAATATAGTGATTTCACAATTATGCCTATGGTCTTCTATGGGAAAATTGATGGATACCAGTGCATTTAGGCAAGCACCCAAATACTGGTAGCAATTCTGAACATTGTAGCATCTCTTATTTCAGTCAGATATGAAATATTATATTTTTATGCTATTAGATTCGTACCAGAGGGAAGAATTACAAGTCCTCACATTATTGGCACACTCCCTGGTGTCCCACATTAGCACAAGCAGAAATGGTGTTGCATAAAGTTGTGACTCTTTCTCCTGTTCTCAGAAACCACAATGACATTGCACCTGTTTGTTTTAATTTTCTGTGCCGCCATGCAGGAAAATAAAGAAGAAAAATTTCTTCCAAAAATTACTGGTTTGGAAGAGAGTATAAGTGACTAAAATTTTTTCTTGATGAGGTCAGCATTACTTGGGTCTTATAGGGCTCTCTCTATACATGATCCAGTTCAGTTTCTGTCAGACAGACAGCAAAAGAGCACTGCTTCTTCTAGTCCTGGAAAATATTTCTCATGTTTAGCAGTACCGATTCATGGTTGTGAAAGACAGATGCTGCATTTAAAATGTTTCAGTCAGATTAAGATATCATAGACTGAAAAGAGGAGAGCTAATCTCCCAAGAAAAGTCTCATGTCCATTTAGTAGCAGGCCACATTTGAGATTTGATAACCCATGTGCATCGGACAGACACATTTCATTGCGTGACACACATATCTTTATGAATTCAGTAATTGTAATTCTACAATCTGATATAAATATTATTTTTATAAAAAAGAATATGAAATTAAAGTATAATAGGAGTTATAAGTACAGTCTTTGAATTTACAGTAGATAGCTCATGAGAACAAGAGAAGATTCAGAGTGGAAGGTTGCAGGTAATTGGTTTTAGATGTGGCTGCTAACGTTACCTGTTACTAGGACTCACTATGGCCCATCAACAGAAACTATTAAAAATTACTAATAAGTTTGAGAAACTCTTTTCAGTTATGCTTTTCCAGGCTGGGTACGTGTCTCTGACTGTTGCATTTTGGTTTGTTGTTTGTTTTCATTTATGTCTGTGGTTTTTTTTCAAAAAACCTTTGCCAAATCAATTAGGTTATCTTGAAGAACAGAGGAATGAGATAAGGAAAAACATTTCTTGGTAAAAATGAGACAATTCTGAGCATTTGCTCAGTGAACATCATCCATTTTGTGCACTTCAATGAGGAAGGTTTCCTATCCAGAAAATAATGAGTGTGCAATTAATGGTCATCTCATAACATATGCACACAAGGGATTAGAAAAAGGCTGGCCAGACTTATGAGTGCTTTTGGTCCAAACTTTGGATTACTTAACTTGTAACTTAATCATGCTCTTATAACGCAGTTTTTTTGTTGTTGTTATTGTTGTTATCATAGAATGATAGTGGGAAATTAACAATTCTTTCCAGTGTTCAGTTCCTAGTGAGCCTAATGCATGAATCACAGTTACGTCATCTTTTCTTCACAAATCAAATAATGTCTTACTGTAACCCCAAAATTCCAATTGCTGATAGTGTAGTGGTTCCAGTTTGGGCTGGGTTCAGCTTTTCATACCACTGTCCTGCTGCTGGCTTATGAATCTGTTGGGTTGTCTGGCTCCTGTTTCCCTCTGCTGTTGCAGCTGGGTTGGCTTCAGGCTATGATAATTTTGCCTGCAGTCCTTACCTCCTGCTGTTCTATCAAGGACAATGATGCTTCAGGCTGAACCTTAAATTTTAAAACCTTTATTCTGCAGAGCCTTAAGGCACACTCTACTGCTTCAAGAATCAAATCACAGAGTGATGTTTTTGTAGGTTTTATATTTTTCTAAAGCCTGGGACATGAACTTATTTGTGGAAACACTGAGTGGAGTTGCTGCAAAGATTGCACAGCCTAGATCACAGAAGATTTGTTGTCTAACACAAGACTTTCTAAATTCCCAGTACAATACCTCTCATATGCACTTTAAGTGGTTCTCTTGCCGCATTTCTCTTTGCAAAGACAAATTTGGCCAACATTGTAACATAGAAACCTAACACCTTTCTTGCAAGTGCAGGAAGGGAATCTATAGAAACTGATATGTTACTCATAGTTTCTTAATTTTGTAGGTAAATTTTCTCAGGAGAGTTTTTTTAAAAATGTACTTACAATCTTGCAACTAAATAATTAATTGTTGGAGGACTGTGTGCTACTTTAACATTTCACATGTGGAATGATAGCCACTCAGCTATTGAAGTAATATCTGTCTTGTAAAACCAACACCAAGAGAGTCATAATCTTTTCTGTATCATATTTGATGCACCAGATCAATATCAGCTTAGTAAATTTTTAAGCGAAGCGTATACCGATATTTGTCAGAATTCCAGCTTTCCAAAAGGGCACTGCTTCTCCATTGTGCCCATTGTCCTTTGTCTGACACTCTCTTTTGTTCCTGTGCTAGGAAGAACAGAATATTTACAGATCCTTAAAGCTCCATACCTTTCTGCAAAGCAGTAAGTTCAGTCATTACCAAAGTACTTCAGGTTTAGAATAGTTCAATGGAAATCAATCAAAGCACTTGTATGGTTAATGCTAAAAGTGGTTAAGTACATTGATGGATTGGGACCTAAATGCATCCTAACTCTTTGCCACTTTATTTACCTGCAGATTGAACATAAAGTATTTTGTATTCACATTGAGCTGACTTACCCTGTTTTGATTTTAATAGTGTTATTTCTTATTTCAATGTTAGCAATACAGCCACAGCCATTTGAACAATATTGAGGTATTCTGAAGTATTAAAGCCTTTTAATTATTTCTTTTCTTTTTCAAAGATGGCTCCAGGGCTTCAAAAACTCATTTGATCCCAAATAGGAACAAAAGTAACACCTTTACCAGAAGAAATATGCTGAGAAGAAAGAGAATGCAGATCACTGCTTTTATTTAGATTTAGAAGTGGGTCAAAATACATGTATTACCTACACATGCTAAGCAAATGATAAAGCCTTTTAAATATAGTCTTTTTAGTATTGTAGAAGGAAGCTGTGTAAAGAAAAAGCTGTTTCATCACCTTGACTACAAAGACAAGTGTACATGTATGCTTATGCTATGAAATAGATGCAAAAGAACCTGTGCATAGTATACACAGATATGGCTGCTGCAACTTTAAGATTCTTAAAACATGGCATATGCAAATTTTTCCATAAAGGTAAATGATTCTACTTCTGTTTTATACAACCCAAATTGTTTCAAGATTAATGCTTCATTATTACTTATCTTTATTTTTCCTGCATGGTCTCTAGGACCTTCCTAGAGTCTCTCTAGGACTCCTAACCACTTTCCGTATTATTGATCAATAACTGTTGATCAAAATTCCCATCTGTAACATGTCCCAAATGGTCTTTGCATTGAGTGATAAATACAAATTTCACATTTTTGTTTGATTTATCATAAGTACTAAAAATTGTAGAAAGTACCTGATGTTTTAACTTGAGAAAAAAGGGTTCCCTTTCCTATAAATTCATAGCTCCGAGGCCCTTTGGAGGCTCCAAAGTTTCACAGTTAAGGTACTACAGAAGCCAATCTTTATATGAGAGAAAAAACCCCATATGTTTATCTCACCTTCTAATCTTGTTCTCCTGGCTCCAGCAATACAGCCTCCGCTGCCAAGCAATCTGAATGTACATCTGCCTCCAAGGTATATCTGCCTCCAAAACTATAAGGAAAGTGGCCAGCTGTGATGACATATAAAGACTGAACCAAAAATACTTGGAGAAAGTGAGGAAGAAGCAATATCTCAATGACGCTTTTGCAACACATCATCTGTGAGGGGCCAACACAGAAAGTCTGGCTGCTAATCAGAGCTGGATATAAGCCACAAAGTTCAGCTACAAATGCAAACTTTCCTGAAGCCTGAGGACATTTGGCTTTGTGCATTCAGTAGATAGAGAAGGGCTAGCAATGAAAGTGTTTTAGCTTGTATAAATTATGGACGCATTCTGGTGCAGATGTTTTCTTCAGATTCATGTCCATTTTTACTGTTGATTGAGGACACAGCAGGAAATAATCGCAGATTGAAGGTTATTGAAGCTGTTTTTCACAAACCTACTTGATCTGTTTTAAAGGTTTGTTCTTAGGGGTATATTGTTTTGATTCAAGCATAGAATGGTCAGGTGGAAGGAGGGGAGACTGCTCCTTCCCTGTGGAGTTACAGGGCCTGGCCTCACAGAAAGCTATGAGAGCTTTCTGTTTTGGCGAGCAGTATAGAGAGAATCATAGAAGCAACTAGGACCTTGCAGCCCGAGAGAGAAGGTTGTGAGGAGAGGGGTGTGAGGAGCTGTGCCTTGGCACAAAAAGACAACTTCCTGAGGACCAGACGGGAATATCTGAGCTTTCTGTTACTCAGATAACCAATACACTATTCAATTTCCTGATAGCAAGGACCTTCCCAGGAGACAGAGTGGTCAGGGGGAGCCTAAATAAAAGATTCCTCTTTTTTCCCTTTATTTTTTCCCCCTAAATTGCAATTTCCCTACCCACTTTGAGTTTCCTTTACTTGAAACTTAAAGATGCCTATTTATTTTCTAATGAAAACATAATAAATTTTTAGGTAGGTCTATCTCAGAACTGAAAAACTTGGAACATGTAGGCATACAGTCACAAGAGATACGACACACAGAAGGTGAACTTTGTTCTCTTGATAGGACAAAGAGAAAAAAAAAGTGTTAATTTGCCTACTGAGCTATGCACTTTGCTCTGGAAGAATATGCTTTTCTCACTGTTTGGTATTCAGGCCAAAAAATCTGCATTCAGCTGGCATGGACCTGGCAAAGGAGAAAGTTTTATTTCATCTTTTACTTTCATTGACATTCCTTGTAAGTGGGGATTTTTCTAAGTCCTCTACCGACTACCTGGGTGAAGTTAGGTTTCAGGATAAGTTTGGGAGCTGTTGTAACTCCCCCTAGTCTCCAATGGCAAAATAATCTTCCATTAAAGAACCGCCTGGGGACAACAAATTTCTCTCTTCTTCCCTCTTCTCCCCCTCCAATCCCCACCCCATCAGTGTTTAATCCAATGCTAGAGGACTACACATGCAGCAGATGTGTTTGTCTGCACTATATAAATCCATTCTCCCAAGCCTAGCCTGAGCATGTGTCACCTTTATGTCCGGAAAATGCCAGGACCCACAGGGAAACTTGTTTCCAATATTTTGCCTCGTCAGTGTTAGGCATCTGATCCCTGGTGCTCAAATATATCATTGCACCTTCTGTCTCAGCCCTCTGATCACCCAGAGCCCTTATCTTTTGGTTCAGAGTAAGGTACACTCCAGATATATAGCCTAATGGCTTGGTAGTGTTTCTCCCTAGGGTACAGATGCTAAGATTATAAATAAACTGAATGGAAAAGAGTATTTGTGGTGGACTCAGAAGCAAATTAACCCACATCTAGAAAGCACCAGTGGTGGAATATTTCCCTTTTGCAGAGTGGTATAAAATGCTTTGCTGAGGTTTGTGACCTTGAGGAGTATAGTTAGGTGAACACAGCAGATGGAAAGTAGGAATCATATTGGCTATACAAAGGGAAGTTAACATATAAAATAGCTTTTCACAGTCTTCGTTGTGCACAGGAGGGCTGTGGTATTGCCTGCCTTAGCTAGAGGAAAAACAGGAATGTTGCATGTGTCAGTGAGGCTGGTGGTTGTAAAAGACTGATGGTTGAGCGTATCTCTGCAGGAAGGTCTAAATTGCTTTGTTCTTTCAAGTAGGCCAGACACAGTGACCCAGGAAGTGGGGTTGTGTTTTCATGACAAACCATACTCAGGAGCAGGATTAGTTGAGAGTGTTATCATAACTCCTATTACTTCCAGTTTCTTTTTGCTCACGAGCAATTTTCCCTTCAGGTCTACACCGTAATTCTGTGTGAGACTTCACAATGAAGCAATTAAATAGATTTTAACTTTCAAGAATTATCAAAAAATCAAAACAAAACAGAAAAATACCCAAACCCAAACAAAAATATCCTGGGATTTTTTTGTTTTAAAAAGACAGGGGTTTTTAAGTAGCACTTTAGGTACCTCTGATTAATTTACTAGTGTGTATAAAATGCTGAGGTACTACATGATAAAAACATAATAAGGTATAAAGAAGAATAATAACAGAATATTGTAGCAGTGACTACAGTGAGGTTCTGCTAAAAAACTCTGACTATTTCCAGTTTCCATTGGTGGCTTTCTAGGAAATGTCTGGTATAATTAAGTGGTACTTGCACTGAGCAGGATATTTATTTCTTCTACCTTAGCCTTTGGAGAACCTTGTACAGAGATGCCTTTTAAACAGTTTAGGGTTAGTGGGAAAAAGAGTATTTTGAGATTAGTTTTGTGTAGGTTGAAAACTGTTGCGCTTCTGTGTCCCTAACTCTTGTTTTCAATTGATGTTTCAGCTAAGCAAGGTCCGTCCAAGGTTTGGCAGTTACATGGAAGAACTTGTCTTCTCAGTCTCTTGCAGAGCATTAATTTTGTTTGATTTTCTTTCCCTGCTTCCCCAAAAGGTTTTTGTTTCTATGTTGTGGTTTGTTTGGTTTGATTTGGTTTGGTTTTTTCTTCTATTAGAAAAGTCAGTGAGACCTGCTTTGAATTTAAATTTCCACCTGTCCTTGTACAGTCTTCTTTTAAATGTGCCTTGTCTCTATCAGTTCATTAGATGTTATAGTTTATGCTTCTTTCCTGGAACATCTTTCAGCATTTTTAGCTCCCAGAACTTCCTCTCTGCCAAAAAAGTAGCAGGTAAATATAGGTAGATTTCTCACCTAGGTCTACAAAAATAAAAACATCCCTCCATTGCCCTTTTTCCACTTTTTGAGAACTTAGCTGAATGGGCTTCTTTTGAAGCATGTAAAGACCCTCATATTAGAGCTCACTTGTTCTCTTGACACCAGTATTAAGATGATTTTAGCCTGAAGTTAGAACATACTGGGGACTGCATACGTGGAAGTCTTCAGCCCTGGCACCAACTCACCAACTCTCAGTGTTATCTACGTACTATGATCAGTACCAAGATTTACAGTATTAATTCAATCCTTCCCGAATCTATTTACCAGTGATTTAATTCAAAATAATTTTACTGGGTTTACCTTTGCACCTACAAGAGAACGACTTTCCTCAGGTGCTGCAAGATCTATTCACACAATTACAGAATATCCTGAGTTGGAAGGGACCTATAAGGATCATTGAGTCCAACTCCTGGCTCCACATAGGTCCAGTCAAGTCAAAGCATGTGACTCAGTGCATTATCCAGACATTTCTCGAATACTGGTCAACCGCAGTAAGAGCTCTTTTGGTTAAAGTGGCAGACTTGAAGAACACTGATTCTGCTGCAGATTTTTGACATATTACTTCATCTCTTTGTGCCTCAGTTACTAGAATGGAGATGAAACTTTTTTCTATTATGTTGGCAGCTTCAGGGCATAGGTCATATAGTCTGGAGCTTCTAAGTACTACTGTATCCCACCAATACTGCTACCTTTTCAAAAACTGTCATGTGTTGCACGGAACAAGGAAAAGAAGTAGAATATCTTTCTCACTTCTGAAGCTTGAAGTACCATCAGTGGCTGTAATGTCATATGGTACACAGTTTTTTCAGTGTAATTAATTTTATTCTTTAGGATAAAACTTCTAACCCTGGCTTTCCATTATGGACATCATCTGTACAGACCTGATGCGGCCTCTCGATGCCCTGTAGGACTGCTTTAGAAGGTAGATTTGCAAAGGTCTTTGGATACCTGCAGGCACTAACAGGTTCTTTAGAATAGTATACTACACACTGACAGATAAATCTGAAATCTTCCAAAATCTCATGAAACTCCAAGTCAATAAGCACAGACTGAGGGGAAGCTGCTATGCAGCACTGAAACTAAGCCTGAAGCTTTCTGAAAGCATCCATGAGTCACTAGATTTGCACAGACTGTTTCATGCTCAGTACAAAACAGGAAAGTAATTAAGAAGTAAATCAAAGTTTTCACTCAGACTTATTCTTGCTCTGCTAAAGCAGTGCCTCTGTCCATCTTCTATTTTCATCACTAACAACTCAACTTCCAATTTATCCCTGCTTGATGAACTTTATAATTTACTGTAATAAGCAAAAGGAACACAGAAACTTTTTTTTTTTT